>WOVY01009951.1:0-317889 GCA_013436015.1 Rhipicephalus annulatus
GGTAGAGGGTGTATCGTGCTGGGTCATGCTGACCATGACTCATGATGCGCACTCCGGTGCGCGCACCGACCGATTATGCCTAATATAAGCGGCGAAATAAACCCGGCAAGGCATTGCTGCATCCTGCTTCATCGGTGACCGTCTCAGTCTTTGATCAGCCTACCTGGGTCTGATACATGGTGTCAGAAGTGGGATCGACGGCGGATGCTACCACATCGCTTCGCCGGTGCCGACAATCATGGAACTACTGAAGCCACCGGACCGACTATGCCTGACAGGAAATGTTCAGAAGAACTGGCAGCTTTTTAAACAAAAGTTCGAATTGTTTCTACAAGCAACAGAGCCAGCTACACGACTGACAGAAGCGCTAGAACAGCCAGGCTCCTGACTGCTGCTGGGGACGACGCTTTAGAAGTCTTCAATAACTTTACATTCGCGCAGAAGGCGAGAACAAGCAAGACTACCAGACTGTGGTAAAGAAATTTGAAGAGTACTGTGCAGAGCAGCAAAGCGAAGTCTACGAAAGATATGTCTTCAGGACAAGGACGCAAGATGAAGCTGAACCAGTGGAACATTTCATAAGAGACCTGCGCAAGCAAGCAAGGTATTGCAACTTCGGTCCGCTTGCTGACTCGATGATACGCGACCAAATCGTATTGGCTCCTGGAACACTAAACTGAGAGAAAAGATGCTACGCGAGAAGGACTTGACGCTCCAGAAGGCCGAACAAATCTGCAAAGCAGCAGAGCTCGCGAACAAGCAAAACGAAGCATGGCAAGGTAACGAAGCAAGAGTGGACGCCACCGAAAAACGTTACCTACATCGCACCCAAGGCCGGAAAGCTCCTGTCCAGTACTGCAAGTGCAATCGAAGACATGAGCCTAGGAAATGTCCCGCCTTTGGCAAAAATATGCCGCGCCTGCGCAGGCCGAAATCATTTTGCGGTTTGTTGCAGAAAGTATGAGGTTCGACGAAGTACAAGAGGAAAAGGAAGACTTTGCAATCTTGGACGTCACCGTGTGCGGAATCCAGAAAACAGATTGATTGTTAAGGCCCAAGTTGGACAGCAAGAAGTTGCATTCAAAGTAGACACTGGTTCCCAAGCCAATTTATTACACTGTCAGTGTACAAAAGATTCCGAACGAATCCACCCCTCAGGGCAAGTAATTCCGTTTTACGATCCTATAGCGGAAACGCTATCATGCACTACGGAGTGACAACTCAGGTGATTACGATCAACGAGCGTCGGTGCCTTGCAGATTTCTTCGTTGTGAAGCGGGGCCAGAGTATATTAGGTCTCGAACTGGCTGAATCTCTAGCACTTGTCTCCAGGGTGGTTGATTTCGTAACCACATGAAGGGATGACTCCAATGACGCAACGGTCTCTCCCAACGACGCAGAAATTCAGCCACCTCTTCGAAGGCACTGGGTGCGTGAAGCGGCAATATCGTATGGTACTACATGACGATGCGGTTCCAGTGATCCATGCAGCGCGACGCGTTCCTTTGGCCTACGGGAACCCCTACAGAAAGAGCTGGTGCGCATGGAACAGGCGAACATCATCTGCAAGGTGGACGAACCAACTGATTGGGTAAGCCCGCTTGTATTGTAAGAAAAAAGACGGTAGCCTCAGGGTATGCATGGATCCAAGAAGCGTAAACGCATGCTTGAAACGCTAACACTACCAGATGCCACAACGCGAAGACATTGAGGCGGAGCTGTCTGGTGCGGAATTTCTTCAGTCGACTAGACGCTAAACGCAGGGTTTCACCAAATTCCCCTTGATGAACCTACCCTCAAAGATATTGCACGTTCGCCCACGCCGTTAGGGCGCTACCAATTTCTTAGACTTCCATTTGGCATTGCATCTTGCCCCCCGAAGTCTTCAGAAAACACTGAGCGAGATTTTTGACCATTTACCCGGAGTTAGAGTGTACATTGATGACATTCTCGTGTGGGGAGCAACCAAGCAAGAGCATGACAGTCGCCTTCAAGCCGCTCTATGCGCAGCCCAACGCGCAGGGCTAACATTCAACAGGGCGAAGTGCCAGTTTGGAGTGCAGAGATAGTTTTCTTGGGCGATGTTATCAGCCTCAGCAGGAATTCGTCCAAAATGCAGCTCTTGTAGACTGTTTGAGCAAAATGCCCGTACCAACTGAAAAACTTGCCGTACAACGTATGCTTGGAGTAATAAACTATTTGGAAAATATGTGCCAACTCTCGCTGATAGAACGAAGCTTCTTCGAAGCCTGATACGGAAGGACACCGTATTTGACTGGACCGAAAAACACGCTCAGGAATGGCACGCAGTCTGCGAAGCGCTGCGCACTGCCCCGCTCCTCGCTATATTCGACCCCGCGAAAGAGACAAAGATAACGGCAGACGCATCTAAGGATGGCATAGGGGCCGCACTGCTCCAGCGACACTCCAGTGGCTGGCGTCCTATCGCCTACGCGTCACGAGCCATGACCGACGTTGAAAAGCGTTATTCTCAAATAGAGAAAGAAGCGATGGGTATAGCATACGGTTGCGAGAAGTTCCACCAGTTTGTGTACGGTAGGAAAATTGTGATCGACACCGATCACAAACCGTTGCTAGCCATTTCGTCCAAAGATATCGGGAACATGCCCCCAAGACTTCAAAGATTTTTTCTGCGCTTATTAATATACGACTATGTTCTACAGTTTGTTCCAGGCAAAGAATTGGTCCTTGCTGACATGCTCTCAAGGGCCACACCGTCAGAGCGTGAAGACACAGTGGATTTTGGCGACATTCAAGTACACGCAGTGGCCGTTTTGTCATCTTTAGTGAGTGAAAGAACGAAACAGCTTTTGTCTCGGGAAACATCTAACGACCCGGAGCTACGTGCGGTAGTAGAAAGCTTGTCGTTAAACAAAGACTTCGAAGGAACACTCAAGCCGTTCGCCTCTGAACTTTCAGTTGTCGACGGAATTCTTCTGAAGGGCTGTAAAGTAGTTATACCAAAGAAACTGCGTCCAGAAACCTAAGCCGCATTCACGAGGGCCATCTTGGTTTAAATAAGTGCAAAGCTAGGGCACGGCGTTTAGTATTTTGGCCTGGTTTGAACTCTGACATTGCTGACGTTGTACGGAATTGTGCTGTCTGTAAAACCTATGCGTACAAAACAACCGGACGAGCCCCTCTTGCTACGAACCCCTCCTGATCACCCTTGGTACCGAGTGGGCGTAGATCTTTTTTGTTATGCTGGAGCCACGTACCTTGCTGTTTTTGATGCCTATTCAAATTTTCCAGAAGTTGAAAAACTCGAGGAGACATCGGCAACTGCGGTTATCGACAAGCTGGCAGCCATCTTTGCAAGGTATGGAATACCGATGGAAGTCTGCACAGACAACGGCCCCCAGTTCGCAAGTCACCAATTCGCCACGTTTTCCAGACGGTACGATTTCAAACATATAACTTCGAGCCCAATGTTTCCACGTTCCAACGGGCTAGCAGAAAAGGGTGTCCCAAATTATAAAGCGGCTGCTTAAGAAGACTGGGACCACACATGAAGATTTTTGGCTTGGGTTACTTGGTTACCGCTCTGCTCCCTTGCAGGATGGCCGGTCGCCGGCGGAACTTCTGCAGGGCAGGCCTCTACGCACTAGGATCCCCGACTTCAACCTGCAGCCCAAGAGTCCTGTAAAAAAGCGCCAGCAGACGTCGTCTGGACGACCGCTGAGACCACTCCTACCGGGAGACGTGGTTCGCGTGAAAGGCCAGGCTTGGTCTCAAAAGGCTAAGGTATTGGGAAAAGTAGCCCCGAGGTCCTACAACGTCGCAACAGGAGAGGGGGAGAACGCTGCGGCGTAACCGCCAACAGCTGCTGGCAACCTCGGAGCCATTTACGTACTCCAGCGACAGTGACACTGACGTCGGAGATGATGACGCAGAAGAGCCTCCACATCAGAGCCCGCCTCACGTGACTTCGCCGGCACCTAGAAGATCCTCGCGCATTAGGGAGGAACCAAGACGTTTAGCATACGGCCCCAACTTTGCTCAAATAGTTTAGCGGCTAGTTCCGGCGGAATACTGTTGAATTTGTATTTTTTCTATCGCATTGCACTTCTTTTTTACGCCTTGTTAAAAAAAAAGGATGGGAGATGTATCGTGCTGGGTCATGCTGACCATGACTCATGATGCGCACTCCGGTGCGCAACCGACCGATTATGCCTAATATAAGCGGCGACAATAAACCCGGCAAGGCATTGCTGCATCCTGCTTCATCGGTGACCGTCTCAGTCTTTGATCAGCCTACCTGGGTCTGATACAGAGGGCAGTCTCCTTTAGGATACCTGCGGAAAAAAACTGCTTAACAATACTGAACATTATAAGGGATAATCAGCCATGGTATCCTGCTACAGAAAACAGTAGACTTGAGCTGCAGAGAAAAATGAGTGGTTTCAACAGTGTTATTAAACTAGTCTCACCAAATTTAGTGTAGTAAAGGGAACTTGCTGAACTTGCCACTTTCAGATTGACTCTGCTAGTTGCGAGCTATCTTTGGACTGTACCAGCTGCTTGACCGCACACCTGTGCTCCATCATGATGGTGTGTCCAGTTAACGCTTACAGACACAGGACAGGGAAGAGCATGGCAAGGTGAAAACGAAAAAAACTGTGACCATGAGACAAAGAGGGAAGCAGCATATATCCTTCTGTGTTCTCAAGATATGACTGAATATGTGAAATTAAAAAGGGTATTTATTTATTTATTTATTTATTTATTTATGGTACCCTCAGGGCCCGAAGGCATTACAGAGGGGAGTGGCAATACAAAATAATACAGCAAACGCAAAACGTAAAGGAAAAGAAGGGAAAATACAAAGCGGTTGGCAAAAACACACAGTAACAAAGAATTAAATGTAGCAGCGGGAATACATGACAACGATTAAAAAAAAAATCAATGTAGCGGTAACGATATTACAGGTAGTACATAGTCCAGAAACCGAAGTGAAGAACTACAACAATGATTAGCCAAAGCACTACAAAAAAAAAGACAGAAAGAAGAAAGCACGACATATATAACACGAAGCAGAATCAAACATCGCAAAACATGTTTTGCAAAAAGGCCCTAAAACGTGATGTGTCGGTAATAGCCGTAGCTGATTGTGGTAGTAGATTTCCATTCGGATGTGGTTCTTGGAATGAAGGCATGCGAATAGGTTACGGTTCTGCAGCGGGGAACATGAACTTTTTGTAGATGGTCCAATCTGGGTGATATGAATGAGGGGGGATTAATAAACTGTTCACGAAGATTTTTGCTATGATAAAGTTTATGAAGGGAGACTGAGTCGGGCTATTTTACGCCGAATGGCGAGTTCAGGAAGGTTGAGCTGGGACTTCATTAAAGGTAACACTGGCCGTGCGGTTATAATTGGCTAAAATGAAGCGAACTGAACGATTCTGGACTGCTTCTAATTCATGTGTAAGTGTAAGTGCCACCAGGATCCCAGACGGATGATGCGTATTCAAGTGATGGACGAATATAAGTAGTGTAAAGAAGTTTCTTAAGGGATGAGGGCGCCATGTAGAAGTTCCTGCGAAAATACCCGAGAGGAACGGTTAGCCTTGGCGATGATGTGCTCCACATGGTGGTTCCATGACAGGTTACTGGAAATATGAACACCTAGGTATTTGTAAAATGAAACAGACTCGAGGTGGGTATCGTTGAGATGATAATCTGGATACGCAAGTGAGGTGCGGCACACACGCATTGCTTTGCATTTGAAATGTTTAGTTCCATGTTACATAATTGACACCAGGTAAATATGTTATTTAAATCCGTCTGGAGCGAGGTAACATCATTTTGGTTAGTTATTTTCCGATAAATTACACAGTCATCTGCGAATAGGCATACCTTTGATGAGACATTAGTTGGCAGGTCGTTCATGAAAAATTAAGAACAGTAGGGTCCCAACACAGAGCCTTGGGGAACACCCGAGAGCACCGGCTGGACGGGGGAATCAATATTGTTAGCAGAAACAAACTGTGTTCGGTTGGAAAGAAAGGCTCGAATCCAGTTAAAACACGTTAGGGTCTAGGTTTAAGTGTTTCATCTTAAGAAGTAGTAACTGATGACTGACCTTATCGAATGCCTTAGAATAATCTAAAAAAATACAGTCAATGGTGAATCCAGAATCGAGTAGGACATGCAGGTCGTTTGTAAAGACTAAGAGCTGCGTTTCGCCAAGAAAAATTCTTGCGGAAACCGTGTTGCGAGGGGTGTGAAAAACTGGTTAGACTCGAGAAAGTTAACAAGGTGGGTGAAAATGATATGCTCAAGTATTTTGCACGGGACAGATGTCAGTGAAATTGGACGGAAGTTTGATGGATTGTGTGTTAGCCCTGATTTGTGAACTGGCACTATCTTACCGACCAGCCAGTCTTCCGGAAGGCTAGAATGCTGCAGGGACTGTGAAAAAATGCATGACAGGATAATAGAGGAGTATTCAACAGTGTTCTTCAAGAATTTAGTATTGATACCATCAACTCCACATGATGATGAGTTTTTAAGTTTCTTAATGACCGCACGAATACCTTCCGAGGTAACGAAGATAGCGTCCATAGGTAGGTAATGGGGTGACGGCAAGGAGATTTGGTTGTTGACGGTCGCCTGGTGAGAGAAAGCTTTTATGAATGTGTCATTTAGTACAGATGCGCATTCTACGTCAGGCACGGGATGCCCTTCAGCTGTCAGCAAGGCTATAGCGCGGCGCTCGCTGCCACGCACGAAATTCCAAAACTGTCTAGGGTTATTTTTCAGCATAACCGGTAGAGTGTGACTAAAAAAGGAAGACTTAGCTCGTTTCACTTCAGATAAATAAGTTGTGGCAGCAGATTTGTAAGTAGACCAACGTTTATCAGACGGGGATTTGACAGCAGCACGATAAAACCTTTTCTTACGGTTTGAAAGGCGGTTTATGTATCTGTTGTACCATGGAGCACGTGTATTGGAAAGAACTTGTTTTATAGGGATATGTTTAACGGTTAGCTCTGAAACTTTAGCTTTAAATAAGTCCCAGTTGCTCTGCACCGATCTTTCAGGGTAGTTGGGTAAGAACTCATCTAGGAATGTGCCCAAATCCTTGTTAATTGAGTCAAAGTCAGCCTTTCTGTAATCCCGTATAGTTTTAAGCTGCTTACGCATGCGTGAGAATGGCAGTAATATATTTGCTTGAATAATATCGTGATCACTGATACCAGGTACATTGGACACTGAAGATACAATATCTGGTTCTGATGTCAATATAAGATCAAGAATGGATGACGTAGTATCGGTAACGCGCGTAGGAAAATTAACAAGCTGCGTCAAACCAAAATCTGAACAGATGCGAATAAAATGCTCCGCTTCCGCTGAGTTAGGCAAGGAATATGAATAAGAATTTGACCACACAATGTTAGGGAAATTGAAATCGCCTAGTAGAATCACAGCTGCGCGAGGAAACAAAACCTTCACATGGCTCAGACAATCATGTAGGTCATTGCAAAAGTTTGCGCTTCCTGAAGGTGGGCGGTAACATACGCCAATGACAACTTTTCTAAAAGCCACGTTGAGGCAACACCATGTTGCCTCTAAAACCGAGTCTATTGCAACAGCGTAGTTTTCAATGCTCTCATTCACCGCAAGAAGAACACCACCGCCACATCTATTAGGTCTGTCGCAGCGATATATTTTGTATTTTTTATCACAGCACAGCAGCTCTTCGTTTCGTATTTTGTCGCAAAGCCACGTTTCAGTTACCGCAATAATATCGGCGTTTGAATCATTAACTGCTGCACTCATTTCATCTTTCTTGGACAGGAGGCTGCGAACATTAGTAGACAGCACGATCAATTTTCTGTGGTCAACGCAAGTGCCACCACCCCTTGCTTCTTCCTAGCTTCCCGAGGAAGCATTAAATTGTCGACCAGAACGAAGTTGCCGAGAAGAGGAGTTGGCGACACTAGCGTTATTAGTTACGCGTCTGGATGGCCCGATTTCATGCACTGTATCAGTAACGTAGTCGTAGCCATAACATTTCTCATTTGCAAAAAGTTTGTTATAGCGCACACTGAAAGGGCAATGAAGCTCTTTGGCGAAGTTGGTCAGCATTGCTCTAGTACGGCGAGTGTTAGCAGAAAAATCCTCCCGCATAACCACTTTGCTTCCTTTGAGCATGTGACGTTTTGAAAGAACCATTTCTTTCGTTTTGTAGGTGGAAAATTTTACTATAATCGGACGAACTTTATTAGTGGAAAAGCGGCCGATTCTATGTGCGCGTGCAACGTTATCACCAGATAAAGTTAGATCAAGGGACTGGCGAAATAAGCTCAAGATAGTTTCCTCAGTCTGCTGCGTAGTTTCAGAGGCATTGTCTGCGATACCAAAGAATACTAGATTATCCCTCCGAGAGCGATCCTCAGCCTCATCGAGACGCGCACGTAGACCAAGCATGTCGCCCTGCACTTGCCTTGTAAGTTGACTCGTTGCCGTCAGTTCGCGCTGAATGTTGTCTATAATGGATGTCCGCTTTTCAACCGTTTCCAGGCGCGTCAATATGTTGGAAATGTCTTTAGTAAGCGAAAGCTGATGTTGCTTAAGCTCCTGGATGTCACCTGACATTACCGCTTGCGTGGTTTCAATGCGAATCGAACGTTCTTGCATATCTTTCACCATTTTATGTATTTCAGTAATTTGATCATCCTTGGGTCCCGGGTTCTGCTCGACATCACCACATATTAACAACAAAAGGTCACAAAAAGGCTGTAACAGGGCTTCTGGGCATGGAAGCACCATAATAAAAGGGTTGTCCGATCGAAAGCTCCTACACGGTAGTCTGTTAAAATAACTGACCTGCAAAACGTAGGGAAGCATGAATGAGTACATGCTTCTGCCGATGCTTCCATGCCCACTGCCGGTGGCATGCGTGCAACACGGTTTTAAAGGGGCCAGTGGTGTCGCTGTCGTCGTGGCCGATGACGATTTTGCTGCGGCACGTGCGAGATCCCTCCCCTCGAAGAACCAGCTCTGATGAGACAAAGTGCAGAGCACCGGACCCTGGGTTGTATCCAGGCAGGTGCCGTCAGCAGTCGAAGGGAAAGCCACGCTGGAATGCACGCCGAGCGGCAGCAATGCTCCGGCGTTGGCTGCACTCAGGCACTCAACGAGAAACTGCAAAACGTAGGGAAGCATGAATGAGTACATGCTTCTGCCGATGCTTCCATGCCCACTGCCGGTGGCATGCGTGCAACACGGTTTTAAAGGGGCCAGTGGTGTCGCTGTCGTCGTGGCCGATGACGATTTTGCTGCGGCACGTGCGAGATCCCTCCCCTCGAAGAACCAGCTCTGATGAGACAAAGTGCAGAGCACCGGACCCTGGGTTGTATCCAGGCAGGTGCCGTCAGCAGTCGAAGGGAAAGCCACGCTGGAATGCACGCCGAGCGGCAGCAATGCTCCGGCGTTGGCTGCACTCAGGCACTCAACGAGAAACTGCAAAACGTAGGGAAGCATGAATGAGTACATGCTTCTGCCGATGCTTCCATGCCCACTCTGCTTCCATGCCCACTCAGGGTAGAGGGCTGTTGACCTCTAAGTGATTTTTCGTGGCAGTTTCACATTACTGGAAGACAGCAACTAGTCACTTGCTAGCAGCAGATCCGTATTTTTTAAAAAAGAAATGTATATAAAGAGAGGTTGATGCCAATGCGTGGCGCCGGCTACTCCTCTTGCACAAAAGTCGACATCGCACATTTAGTAGCAAACACAAGGCTATACATATAGCCTTGTGCTAAGGCTATACATATAGCCATAGCACAACTTACACAATGAGTGCACATTTTTGAACACTGAGTGTACACACCACACAGAAATGTGTCCACACTACATAGAAATGTGTCCGCACCACACTAAGTTTGTAGAAACACAAGTAATCACGCCAATTAAAGTGTTCACACAAAAGTGTAAAGTTCAATAAAATGTCTAAGGTGATTTTGTCACTTAAATACTGAACTGTTTTCAGCAAGGTTTTCCCAAAAATATCGTAGTAAAACACAAAAATACTGTTTGGAGCATACCGCGGTTAACAGTGAAGTACATTTATTTTTTGTTTAGTACCAGAAAGTAACGACTGCGTGCCTATAGTGGCTTGTAGCTTTCCTTTCGGCCATCATTTTCTTGTAGTGCACATTAGCAACAATAAGACAGAAATCTTCCCGTGACCTTGACAGTGATTTGGGCAATTTAGGCGGCACTCAGAACGTAGAGTTCAGTTACTGCGTTGACTAGTTGACATGATGTTCATTGCAGTGAGGCATGCTAATGCTCTGTGATAGAAACTTTCAAATCAAAGAAAATATTTTGGATGTGTTCGCTTACATCCAGTGTGTGGAGAACGTTAAATACACTGCATACTAATGAAAGCAAAAATGTCTCAAAACATGTTAGTACACTTTTATGCCGCTTACCAAGAAATCAAAAAATGTCACTTGCAGGACATCCAAAATTGTGTCACTGCTTCTTTAAGACACCTTGTCAATTGTGAAGGGCAAGAAGTGGTTGGAGCAGAATAAGCCAATAAAAGAAGGAAAATTTCGACTGCTTTAAGCCCAGTGAAGAAGTTACATTTGTCTTTGCAAGGTTGGTAATACCTTGTTACATTTGTCCTTGCAAGAAGTTGAACGTTTGTCTTTGCAAGGTTGGTAATAACTAGGGGCATGCATAGTGAAATGTAGAATTGAACAGATACACATTGAATTGTGATGATACCTAATTCATGCCTAATTGAATAGAATACTGTTCAAATAGTAGTTGAACAGAAGGGCACCCATTTGCAAGACCATTGTAGAGTGCCACAACACATAATTTCAAACAAATATCCACACTTTAATGAATTAGCATCGCCATAATATTTGACCACTAAAATATACCATTATGTGAACTAAGTGTTTACATACAGCAGTATTCAGCCTTTTAAGTATTTTTTTCATTTGTATGATGAACACAGAAGTTACATAAATATTAGAGGAGGTACTTTGCCACCAGCTCTTGAATAACATTCCTTATGATGAATCCTATGGTAATGAATTGAGGTTACACTTTCTTCAGCAACGCTGGAGTTCAAAGCAAAAATTTGTTATTGCGGTGATGACTGAAGTATTTGCAGTCCCGTAAAAGTGTGAAATTAATGTATCTTCACAATTCAATCTTTTAAACAAGAGTTTTGATCTTTTGCTCTTCTAAAGCTTTGTTGCTTTGAGAGTTTGCCATTGGTTATATGCAATTATTGTAGTTCTAATAAACTTCAAATATTCATTCGATTAAAACACCAAATCGAACAAAACACTGTTTAGTTCTTCATTTAGAATTTTCGAATAGTCAAACACCCTTATAATAAAAAATAAGGGCAGACGCAAATGGACAAACGGGTACATATGTGCCATCTGAAGCAAAGGTGTCTGTTCGAGCTGGTACATCATAATTTTATGATGAATTGGCTTGCCGAAACAGTAGTGTTAAGCATCAAGTTGGTACAATTATACGAAGTAGCATGCTTTTGAAATTAGTCTAGATGAATTTTCTATCATAGATGTGCATGCTACCTTGCCAGGACATGCCAATGTGTTTGAAGCGAAATGTTTCATTAACAACATAGTATTCAATAGGGCGTTTCAGTTAGCCTGGTACCTTTGCAGGAGAAACTGGAGGAAAGTTCACATACCAGCATCATGACGACGGCCTGGAAATGGCCCATCCAACTGACAGCTTATGCTATTTGCGCACATCAATGCCTGAAACTTCAAAGCATAATAGCGTTTGCGCCAAGAAAAATAGTCTTCTTGTCTAGTTGATGGTCGACAAATTCGTCTAGCTGTTCCATCAACAAATCCCAAGCAATTCATCAATGGGGCACCTTTCCTGTGCACAGCCTGAAAAATGAAATGGCAGCTGCCAAAAGCAACACATAAAACGACGTTCCAAGATCGAAATAAGTATAAGCTAAACTTTTCGCAGTAAACGAAGCTGCTTAAGGTGTAGTAGCTCTACCTGACAGGACGTGTGTTTGGCACTAAATTGATGCTTAGCATCACTGCAACAGGAATTCAGATCTATCTCCCACAGAAGAAACACATTCAATGACAAATACATGAATTTTGCTTATTACATTTTCAATGATAAGTGGTTCATGTGAATCTGTCATAATTATTCATTGATAGTAATTACTAACACCTTTTATGCTGGTAGTTGGCATCAGGTACTGTGTCTGTTGAAGTAATAGAGTAAACTGCATGCAAAATTAGGTTGCTGACATAGAACAGCCAGTTATATGGAGCAATGGTGCTAACCTTGGAAGGCAGGCTGCTCATCGACACAACACTGATATTTTTTAGTTTGAATGGAACTCGTTTTTCTGTGAACACTGAATAAACAAAGCTGCAAATAAAATTTGAAATTGTCTCGTTGGGCAGAAAAATCTGAGAAATATGTCAAATGGCATTGGTACAGCAAGAAAGAAAACTGATCTATAAGGCATTGTTACAGTCCAGTTGTTCTGACACTGACTACATCATGAGGTTTTCCTTGGGGCAGTAATGATAATGAGGAGGCAAAATAATGAAGGAGTAGGTGTCTGGTTCACAGAAATAACTGCTTTACAGTATTGGAGATAAAAGGAATGTCTCCTGTGCTTTTTTTTTTGAAGCATGCTAGGAAATATTATTGGAATCAACCACAAATTCACGTATTAAATTGATTCGGCAAATTATTACTTAAAAAATGATGTTGCTACGCCATTGGCGGGGTTGAGGGGCAATTTAACGTGCTTGGTGGGCTATGATTATAGAAAGCCCGAGCCTAATTTTCCTTTCATAATGACGAATCAGATTTGATTGATTTAATGTCCCAAAACCACGATATGATTATGAGAGACGCTGTAGTGGAGAGCTCCGGAAATTTCGACCACCTGGGGTTCTTTAACGTGCGCCCAAATCTGAGCACACGGGCCTACAACATTTCCGCCTCCATCGGAAATGCAGCCGCCGCAGCCGGGATTCAATCCCGCGACCTGCGTGCGGGTCAGCAGCCTAGTGCTTTAGCCACTAGACCACCACGGTGGGGTACGAATTACATTTAATGACCTCTACCGAAACACGGATATGTAATGCGGCGAAACATAAACATAGCGCTAAAGGCAGTCATGCAGTGCAACAGCAACAGCACGCCTTCTTACCTGAGAAAACAGCTCCAGTGATTGGAGATTGAGCCACTTGTGCACTGTAAGGTCCGCAAGGAGGTGCGCGAAGTAGTAATCTATGTGGGCTAACACTTTAGACACCACACTTGATATGACCGAGCTGTGGCGCCTAAAGAAGAGCTACAGCTCACAGAGACGGTTAGAGTAGGCTAGACGCCGCAACGTCATGCACAGCGTCTCGCGACCAGACACTCGAACCCGTTGAGCGCTCACAAGCTCTTCGGGAATCAGCAAGGCTTCCATCAAATCTTCCAGGTCTCCTTTTTGGAACCTGAATGAGCGGTAGAATGTAGTGAAGTCCATTCCGTCCAAATCAAGAAGTCCGTTTATCTGGAGGTCACGGCACGGTGCAGTTCGGAGCAAATACACATTTTCGATTTCGTTCCATCGCAAAGTTCGCAGGAGCAGTTGGTCGTGAAATACACTGTACGGCATCGTTGATGCAGACACGACAACAGCAAATCACCGACACTTCAACGGGATCAATGAATGGCTGTGACCGATGCCACAAAGGAGCACACGAAAAGTAGGCATGAGTTGCATGACGCTTATGTCAGCAACTCATGATGCCGATTCTGATGCCGATCACCATGATGCTGATGTTTTCTTCATAGTTATGTTTAAATCATAGCGCAATTAAAGAAAACAAACATAAAGTCCCGTTTTGTAACGAAAAAGTTTATTGGCATTGTCCAATGTTTTTTTTGTTTTTTAATTTAGTAGGTAATTGCGAAGACTTTCTACTTTGCGCATACGCACATGCGGTGGCCACGGCCGCGAAGGCGTCGCGGGCGTTTTTGGGGCGTATTTTGTGCAGTACGGGCTAAAAGTGCAAAAAGCTTGTTTCGACGCTATCCGGCTTTACGCCCTCCGGCAACCCGGTATACGCAAAAACATACCGGAGTGCCGGACTGACTAAAATCCTCTAGTGACTCGTGTGTGCTGCGGGACATATTATTGGACAGTGCTGTATGAATGTGTTCCTCGATCTAGAGATCTGAGGAGGTGAGACAGTATTTATTCAGCCCTCGCGGTCTTCTTAGTGTGGTTCACGCAGTTTGTTCTATAGACAGCTTCTTTCAAAGTAGAGCTCTCAATGTAGAGCTTCGGGCCAGAGAGCCCGTGGCACGCAAATATTGTACATAAACCTTCTCTACGAAGTTTAACTTCCTCTTGTTTGTCAACTTGATCCCAGATCTCCGGTGCCTCAAATCCCGGTCGCAACAATGATAATGATGCTCCCTTAAATGCTCATTGAGGCACCGGCCCCTTTGCCCAACATACATCTTGTCGCATGACAACGGGAGCAAATAAACAACAGCTATCACATATGCTATGAATAGCCTTCTATATTTGATTTTGCAGCAGCTCCTTCATGTGGACAGTGCATTCACCTGTTTGCAGAGCGCTGAAAGCTTTTCTGGGACACAGAAAACAACCTTCGCATCTACTTTAACACATTTTTTCAAATTATCAGATATCCTATGTAGATAGGAAATCACAGCTAAGCGCTTTGAGCTACTAGCCACGCAGTTGACTGGTGCTTTTCATCCCTGTTTAATTGTCGTGAGCAGCTTTTCCTCCACCGAAACCGGCACATGATTGGGGAAATCACCACTGATGATACGAGAGATCTGCTCAACGAGGCTGCTGATTAACAAGTGGCCGCAAGACTTTCGGAGGGCATTGCTTGAACAATGATCAGCAATTCCTCTCTTAAAGAGCTTGGAATGAGCTGACAAGTACAATAGAAGACCTTTGCTTCCTCTAGGCTTATGTTTCCAGCAAAGATGTTCACTTGAGACGTTTAATATCAAATCTAAAAACCTTAAGGAAGCATCCTGTCGAACTTCATCAGATTGATTGATTGATATGTGGGGTTTAACGTCCCAAAACCACTATATGATTATGAGAGACGCCGTAGTGGAGGGCTCCGGAAATTTAGACCACCTGGGGTTCTTTAACATGCACCCAAATCTGAGCACACGGGCCTACAACATTTCCGCCTCCATCGGAAATGCAGCCGCCGCAGCCGGGATTCGAACCCGCGCCCTGCGGGTCAGCAGCCGAGTGCCTTAGCCACTAGACCACCGCGGCAGGGTTCATTCATCAGAGTATGAGGTGCCATGCGCTCATCGAAAATTCGTAATGTGTTTGAAATGACAGCTTCAAAGCCCCGATCATCGCAAACAAAAAGCACAAGAAATTCGTCAACAAATTGGAACACCTTCATGATAGCTGCTCTGTAGAGGTGGCTAGCCAAAAATCGGTCACGGTTAGCGAGAAAAATGTCACTTAAAACAGCTGCTATGCATGAACCGATGCAAAATCCTCTTTTTTGAAAGTGCTCATCGAAATTTGTGAGGAACTTGGCCTTATTTTGGGTCGTGCGAAATGAAAGCAAGCGATACTTGAGATAATGTGGGATGCAGGAGTGACGATTGAGAAAGTCGATGAGGCCTGGGCGAACATCGAAACATGCCGCGAGGAGGCTGAAAGGCGAGACGTGAGGAGGCCGAGAGACATGAGCGCCTTGAGTTGAAACGAATAGAAATGGCAACCCTAAAGTGTTCGCAGGCGCCTAGCGTAGCTTCTGTGACAGTTCAGGTCAGTGGTAAAAGAATTCGTGACCCATTGCCACCGTTCGTAGTAGGCGAGGACATGGCGAAGTATCTCGTCAAGTTTGAGCATGTCTGTGAGCGAAATGTTTTGGAGCGGTCTTTTTGGGCGCAGTAACTGTTAGCTCTTCCGACGTGATAACGTCGGAAGAGCTATCACGCACGTTATCAAGAAGAGCTATCAGCTATCAGCACGTTATCACGTCGAAGAGCTGTCAGCACGTTATCCCGTCCGAAGTGTCCGACGTGATAACGTGCTTGTCGAGGGAAGCGTTTGAGAGCTAGAACAAGGTTAAAGAAGTGCTCTTGGTTTGTTATAAGTTGTCACTTGAGGCTTTGAGGCAAAGGTTCCGGCATGTTAAAAAGCGGAATAAATCACACGTTGACTTCCCGTTTTGTCTTAAAGCCAATTTAATTGCATGGTTCAAGGGCGAAGGTTTTGATGACGATTGGAATAAAGTGGTAGAATGCATTGCGTGGAGCAATTCTACCGCTACATCGAGGAGGATGTCAAGCTGTGGCTGCAGGACAAACTTGGTGAAGTACAGATAAACAAGGCGAAAGAGTTAGCTGAGGAGTATTATACTCGTCGAAAGTTGCATAGCAGGGCAGTGCGTGTTGAAAAGAATGAAAAGAAACAAGGCTTTTCAAAGAAACTTATCAATGGAAACCCGCTCCACACCGTAAATTCAGGAAGGACCCATCTCTTACGAAGGACACTTTAGGAGAAGAGCAAACGGAAGCGGAGAAATAGAGTGAGGTTCCTAAACAACGCACTGATACCACACGGGCGTTTGAATCACGGAAACCACTAATCTGCTGAAACTACAAAAAGGATGGGCACACTGTGATAACCTGTAATCAAAAGTTTGCTTTCGCAACAATTCGCTATTCGGAAAAGAACATGCGGTTGTTAGAGCCGTATGTCCAAGAAACTGGTGTGAATGGGAAAACGTGTCGAGCACTTCGAGAATCAGCGGCGATCATGGACGTTGTCCATCCTTCGTTGGTGTCTCCGGATGACTTTACAGGAGAATGCACGTGAATCAGACAAGTCGCTGAGAAACAGAGTGTTTGCTTATCAATCACTACGGTTGTCATTGAAGGCCCGTCCGGTAAGCTTCGCACCGACGCAGCTGTGTCTGCCGCGCTTCCCAATCATTTTCCGTATCTATTTTCTAATAACTGAGAACAGCTTCTCAAAGAGCAGGGTAAATCAATATTCTCCAACTTAGCCTACTTGGCCCTCACGCGATCGCACGCGCGGAAGCTTTCGCAGGAACTTGATTTTGTTCAATGTGGTGAAGTACTACCTGCAAATCCTGCTGATCTGTGTGACCTTGGCGGTGAGTCGACGGAACCTCAGACAGACAACTCTTCGTGTGAGTCATTTGAGCAGTCACTCAAGCTGCCCGTCGCCGAAGTGACTGGCGTGGTCTCTGTTTGCGGGGGAGAGGACATGGCGCCAATTCGTCAGAGCGAGAGGGGTGCAACGCTCTCGCCTGTAGCGGAAAGTTTGAAAGAACTGTCCAGGGTTGATCGACAAACGCTAAATTGAGATCAGCGCGAGGACCTCTCGTATAAAGCGTTTATAGAAAGCGTAAACTTCGGAAAAAAGAAAAAGAATGTTTCCTTTTTTGGGAAAGCAGGGCTCCTATATCGGAGCTACACAGATGTGCAACGTTACCAGGATGAGCAGCGGTACTGCATAGGTATCGTCGCGTAAAACTGGCCGGCTGCTGAGGTAGAGCATGATACGCCAACAGCACAACTTTGACGTTTGCTGCAAAGAAAGGAAAGCTAAACGCTAATGCAGACGCATTGAGCCGTGCATTTTAGTTAGTACCTTCTCCACCTTTAGGTCTCTCACTGGCGATTCGGAGCAAAAATTTGTCCTCATCACGGCCTTAGCTGAGTGCTCTCCTCCAGAGTGATCTCAAGGGCCAACTTTATGGCGTATTCTATTTCATTACGTTGTTGTACGCGTAAAAATTTGAGTTCTCATTTTAAGAGTCTTGTGTCCCACATGTGCCTTTAGATGTAGAGGGAACGAAATTCCGATAGAAACGTAGCTAGATATATGCTGTACCATACATTGTCTGGTGTTCTGTCGGGTGACTGAGGGCACTTGCTTGTGTCGTGTGTTGTCTGTGGTCGAACCGTTCTTGACAAGTTAAAGAACCATCGACAAGTGCTGAGACTAAAAATCGCCAGAAGAGACGAGCGAAGCTGGCCGACGTTGTGGCGACAAGCCAGTGGAGCTAGGATCCGTCCTCAAGAAATGAATGTGTTCACGGAACGAAGTCTGGAGCTACATTCTCCCCATGGCCCCGGAGGCAAGCCTGGAGGGACCTGGAGAAAGAGTGCGCCCGACATCCGAGCCACGTGGAAGCAGCTTGTCTTTCCGGTGCATTGTCTGGCGGCGTGGGTGCTGTTACGCCTGCGAGTCCACACCAACGTCAATGCCTCTGCAAAGGCAATCTGTGTCAAGACCAGCGGTCGAACCTTCCTGACGCAATCAACTCAACGACGTCATAAAACGGCGGCGCCGGTATGTCACGCAAAGCACAGCGAGCGCCCTCAGCCCACGAGCCCGTTGAAGCAATCGACGCCTTCCAGTCTGGCGAGTTTTGCCCAATGCGTGGCGGCGTCACTCGTCCTTCAGTGCAACCATGCGCAGCGGCTCCGAATGTGATGAGCATGACGCGACCCAGCAGCAGGCCTCATTGGAGGATTCTGACATCACGGCCAGCGGTGATTTTGGTTGGACGTTTGGGGACTCAAAGGATCTACCTGGTGCCTATAAAAACAGCCCTGCGGCACGTAGCCAGCAAAAGACCTATGTGTTAAAGAAGCATCTCGTCGGTTCGAGCCCTTTTACTGTCGGCGCGGCCGGTGTCCTTGTAAGCGGGGAGTTTTGTGGCACCCTTCGGAACGTTGTCGGCGGTGCGCTTCCTAAAAGGAGTTGACTTATGTGGCCGAGAGAAGCCAACGGATGCGTGCGAGAGACGACATCTCGGCTCTTCGAGTCCCTAAGCTGTCGGCTCCAGTGCCGACTTTGTCACGCCTCTATTTCTATGCTGTACATAAACCTTGTCTTAACTCACCTACGTCCCGTCCGCTCGTCTATCAGCTGTGCGCAGAAGCAGTCGCGAGCTGCACACACGCTACCAAACAGCTGGTGACCTTGGCGACGAATTCCGGAGTAGTGGCGCCGTCGGGAGCGTGTTGGCGTCTTTTGCCTTCGTAACAACCGTGAGCAGAGCCCTCGTAAGAAAGCCCTGAACGCACACGTAGAAAACCACAAGTGCAGGCAGGCATGACTGGTCAGCAGTTATTTAAAGCTGCTAATCGAACACTGAATGAATTTTCGTAGTGTTGGCGGTCGCAGTAGGGCAGCAGGCAACCGACGACGACCCGATCGTTGGCACGAGAGCTATATAGTCGCAATAAAGTCGCAACGCGCAACGAGTGGCGGTGCCCCCGCGTGGCCCACGCTCCACGCTCAACACCAAACGCGTTCACTCCGAAGCCCAAAGAATGACTCGACTGACAAGCAGCCCGTTATTCACACAACCACATCCGAGACATGCGTACACTTGTGATTGGCTATAGTCAATCACGTGCGCTGGCCAATAACGACTTCTAATAGCTCCGAGAAGTTGGAGTGGCGTCGCATGGCGGATGACGTCAAGGCAACGACTTTTCGATGCCATTTACGCCGCATCTACATAATGATGTGCTCACTTCGTTCGCTGTTCCAATTTATGCGTTCACTTTTTACTTGTGTCAAGCTGCAGATAAATGAAGAAAACAGAATTAGGGGTGTTTCAGGTAAAACAATAAAAGGTTTATTTTTGCTTCTGCACAACAACGCACTGGGTTGTATAATAATGTGAAAGGAGTGAAAAGGTCTGTGTCGCACTGCTAACCCCGATTATGAATTATATTCTTTAATGAGACAGTCACATTTCGACGGGTGTTTAAATCAAGAGCACGCTTCTATTTGGATACAACAAACTAATTGGCACATTGTTATGTATATTCGAGGAGAAATTAGACACTATATTTACATAGTTAGGTTGACGTGTGCATGGGTGATTCCTTTCGGAGATATCAGGGCTTCTCCTGTCCTAGAATAATTTTTTACTGGATCAATCCACGTGTCTACGGAGCACGCTTTCACAGGTGTGTCAAGACCCGCACTTGCGTGCAGCATCGAGTCTCGCAACGTATACCGGAATGCGATTGTCGTAGAATACTGCCGCCGCTGTTGTGTGTTTTCTTGTGTACTTGCTTACTCAAGAAGTTGTTTAATTCATGTTTCTCGCGCAATTACCTTGAAGCTTTAATTGACCAAAACTATACAGCTTACGTGTGGTTGAGTTTAGGTGCAGAAATTCTTATTGCCGTCAAATTCTGTCTTCGTGCTGAATTGTAGCAACACTGCGGTCCCACTCCTAACTACCAGTTTAAGTAAGCATCTCATATGTTGAATTTTCTTGCAGTTGATCACCTGCTGCTGGACATGACGCGCGAGGCCAGTCGTTGCCTCATCGAGGTGAAGGTTGTTAAGTTATTACAAGGGCCCAGAAGCCTATCTGAATTTTTTTTCGTGGCGGGAGATGGGGCATCCACTTGAAATCGTCATAATTGTTTCTGCATAAGAAAAACATTTTCGGGAGTAGCAGACAGACACGGTGAGCCATGCTTGGGCCAAGTTGGTAAGTGCGCCATAGAATAGTTCGTTTCGAATTTCGGACGTTTGTACGAAATTGTTTCTATCAGCTGCTCCCACGTGAAGCTCCCATTAGCGTTTGTGACGCGACGGTATGATGAACTTGTGATGTGCTTGTGCACCAGGACCAGATAAAATTACAGCAAAAAACTTATAGGTACGCTAACGTGCACATGTTCAAGCAAAATATTAGAAATAATGTTGACGTAAACGATAAAAGACAGTACGCTTCCGCATGACTGGGAGCTATAAGCACCATATTTCCAATATTTAAAGCCGGTAATTGGTCTGTTCCTTCACATTATCGCCCAATTTCTTTAAATTCTATACCTTGTAAGCTGCTTGAGCACATAATCGACTCTAGCGTGGTACCCATCTTGAAAACAACTCCTTTTTTAAAAATCAGCAAGGCTTTCGCTCAGTTTTTTTTTCTTTGAATCACAACTCTTTGAGTTTACGACGGACCTCTACTTAAACCTCGACTCTTCATTTCAAACCGATGTCATATTCCTTGATTTTTCTAAGGTATTCGATCGCGTTCCTCCTCAAAGACTTATGCTTAAACTTTCCAGACCTTAATCTAGACCTGCTAATACTGTCATAGATACAAGCCTTCCTCACTTATCGATCCCAATGCACAGTCATTGGAGGTCACCGTTCCTCGACTACAAATGTAATATCTGACGTACCTCAAGGTTCCGTCCTTGGCCCTCTCCTCTTTCTAATTTTTATTAATGACCTTCCCTCAAGTGTTACATCCCCGATACGTCTCTTTGCCGACGATTGTGTCGTTAACACCGTATATGTGATGCCTCTGATCAACTTGCCCTCAAAAATAATTTAAATGTAATTGAAAATTGCTGTTCTTTACGGATGATGCAACTTAATATTTCTAAGTGTAAATACAAGTTTCTATGCAAGTTTCCCGTAAGCGTTCAAGCCTAAATTTTACCTATTCTCTGAAGTCTAACCACCTCGCTGTAGCAGAATCGTACCGGTACCTCGGTGTTCTCATCAACCCCAAACCAACATGGACTTACCATATCGCACAGCTTACTGCCGCTGCAAACAAAACAAAAGGTTTCATCACAAGATCCGTCTCCTGCTCACCGGCCTCAGTTCGTAAACTCGCCCACGAAACTTACGTCGGTAGTAAACTCGAGTATGCCTCTCCAATTTGGAATGCACACCAATCTTATTTAATAGACGCCCTTGGAGCCATTCAAAATCCCGCGGCTCGTTTTTTAACCTCCCTATACAATTTCTGCACAAGTGTTACTATTATAATATTATCACTGTCTCTCACCTGTTTGGATTTTAGACGAAAAATAGCACGCCTTTGTTTATTTCACAAACTGTATTTCAATTATTCTTACTTACATGGCTCCCTGCTTCTCCCACCGATTCGAACTTCACACCGTCTTTTTAGTTCTTTGAGTGTCCAAAATTTAAGAAGTTCAACCAACCCGTTTAGCAAATCTTTTCTCCCATTAACAATTGAGAATTTGAATCGGCTTCTAAATGGCCAACGAACTTAATACCCTGAAGTTTAAAACCTTACTCGAAACTCATTTTACAATTGCACCGTCGTAATTTTTGTGTGTAGCAGTTGCCTTTCTCCTATTTTTATGGTACTTTGAATCATGCTATTAGTTGTATAACGAGTTCTGTTATTATTTTTCTTTGTAATTCCAATTCTTGACTTGTATCCTACTTTATGTTCTCGGAATGTAATTGCCTTTGTGTATCCTTGTTCGACCCCCCCCCTTATGTAATACCCCGTCAGGGGCCCTTAAGGAAAAATAAATGATGATGAACTTCTTCTCCTGCATCACTATTTTCACAATATATATTCCATTTAGATAAAAGTGCCTGTCCTAAGCTAAACTATGGAAACTTCTTACAGCTTTGAAAATTTTCACTAGCGATGAAACCTTGCACCTCGTATGTTGAGAAATTCGCGCAACGAAATTGAGCAGTAATCACCCACATAATGCTAAAGAACGTGTACACGGTGGGCGCAAAAAAAAGGGGACAAGCGCCGGCGGAGGAGGCGAGTCCTTGCCCACCTCGCCGCTACCACAGAGACGCCAGCCCTTATTCTCGGAGCTAAGGACAATTCCATCGAGCGAAAACACCGCACCGGTGCATGGTTTGTGTTACGGGACAAGCTCTATATTGTTCAGTGCCGCAATATACACGGAATATCCAGTGATCCGCTTGGCCAAATGCCAATCAGATATGCCTAGATTGAAGGGCGAACATAAGCGGTCGAATATGGCCCTGACCGTTAAAGTGCAGAGCATCTAAACCGCACTCGAGGGGCCACCTGTGTTTTTTTGCTTCGTTTTATTATTATAATTTAGTATGATTGCTTTGGTAAAAACATTTAGCCTCGTAGCTCGATTCAACACAGTGATCAGTGTAGTATAAGTGGTTGCATTACCACGCACGAGAAACCCCTCTTCTCGCAGCGGGGTAACCAGCATGACACATTTATTTGTGCTGCACAACCACGTTGTGAAACTCGCACATTCACTGAATTTTACATGAAAATAATGTGATGCAATTTTGTCGCGATAGCACAAATTTCGTTCGACATCGTGATGGATCGTGTATGATGTGTGATATGAGAGCGGAATAGTGAAAAAGAAAGGGAGTTATTTGAATTTTTTATAGGTCAGGAATCATATCTGACCAGTCGAGGAAATATTCATGCAACATAGTTATAATTCTCTTCTAAGATAAAAATAAAAGTAAACCACGTTGATGCGGCTGTCTATTGTTTTTATAACTCAGTTTTGCTGCTTAGCTTTGCGAACGACAGTCAAGATTTTGGAAAAACCGTACAACTACTAGACAACACTTTTTTGAAAATAAACAAAAAACGGCTCTAAGCTTATTATAGGCTCAAACCTGGGCGTGGTTGGTTCCTCATCAGCTGGAGAAGCTGTCTTCACTATACCGCCACCACGATCTAATCAAACGCTATGACTCTGAAACAAAAAAAAGAATGAAATAGAAGCGTGCTTGCATGTAAGCATCACTTTTTCTCTGCCAGCACCTCCCTGTAAGCACTTCCAATTTTGGCCGCACCCGGGTTGCAACAAATGATGAAGTAAAACGGTGCAATAAAAAGTCGAGCAAAAGATACACAACATGTAATGAGCAACCAACAAGTACCATCATCACCGAGAAATCGCAACTGTGCGCTCACGCACGACCTCAGATACGGGTGATATAGTCACTGCGACCGCATAAACAAATTGCGAGTGCAAAAACAGATATATATATTAAAGTCCCGGCAAAACATATATAGTGTCTTTAAAGGGTGCCAGCGCTTGATGGCCCTGCTAGAACAGGTAGAAATGCTCTGATGTTTTTGCCGAATATATGCGACACCGACTGCTTGCGACAAGTTCGCGCTGTTGCATATTTGACACCGACGGATCCCCGCAGGGGCGCCTGCGCTAGCAGGCGTTTGGTGTGTAGTGACACCACAAGGCCGAACTAACAGGTGGGGTTTCGACTCCCTCCCACACCTAGCCGTGCGTGGTATTGCCGTGGCCGGGGTAAAGGGAATCCTGGGGGCTGAGCCGACGCGTGGGAGATTGGACCTTTAAGGCCCCCTGGCAGAGGCAACACACCCCTTTGGCCTCGACTTCACGTGGACGGCAACCCTGGACTGACCCACTCAGGGGAAATTTGTAGTCGCCTTTTCCTGTCTCTCTCTCTCCTCTGATCTTCGTCTTTTTATCTCAATCTTTCCTGTCATCTTCTCACTTCTGTTTACTTCCATCCTTCAGACGGCAAGGGTTAACCTTGTGTAGTTACCCAACCTTGGGTATTTATATTTGGTTATAGCGGCGATACAAGTGTTTACTATTCAACCTTGTAGTGTCCCCTTGTTGGGCTCGGTGGTGGGTGGCCACCATCGCCACCGAACTTTGAACAATCTGTATGGCTAACTTCCCCCCCCCCCTTCTCCCTGATCGCCACCCGAAAAGGTGGCGCACCGAATACCCGTTCCTCCTTTCAAAAGCAGAACAGTCTTTCCCCAAGTTTCATGTCGTACATAGCCAGAACAAAAACAAAACAGTCCGAGCAATCTCACCCTTTCTTGTCTCAAAAACACTCACCGAAGCAATCGGCCCGGGATATCGTGTAACCAAGTTGGGAAGCCGCGACCTCCATTTTGAGGTTCGTGACCAGCTGCAATATGACAACTTACCTAAACTGGTAGCGTTTGGGGATGACCCAGTTTTCGTAGGCCCTCCCAGGTCCTTGAACACAGTCCGTGGTGTCATCTGCGATGACGACCTTCTTGTATTATCAGAGAGTGAATTATTAAAAGGCTAGCAAGACAAGAATTTAGTGAAGGTTCAAAGAATAGTAATACGACGAGACAAAAAGAAACACCAACGAAACATACAACTTTTACCTTTGGTACTAGGGATTTACCCGATTCAATCGAAACCGGCTACTGCAAGCTTCGATCGGGTCCTACACACCAAATGCTCGTAGGTGTATCAAATGTCAGCGCTTTGAACACGGATCGCAAAACTGCAGAGGGCACGCCACTTGTGCAAACTGTAGCTCAAACGAACACCCATCGGACAATTGAAGTGCTGCAGCCCGCTGTGCCGATTCCGTAGGAGACCATCCCGCCTACTCGTGAATGTGCCCACACTGGAAAAAGGAAAAACAAATTCTTCAACTTAAAGTTAAATTCAATCTGTGTTTCCAAGAGGCGCACCAGCGCTTTTCACTGCATAACAAGCACTTTTCTTCTTTTGCAGTTGTGACGCACCAGGGTGCCGCGCCACATCTTTCCGCGTCTGCGAATGTCACACGAAGTGTGACCGTGGTCGCGGCATCTGCGGCCAAGGCTGGAGTAGCCTGTGCTGCTCCGCCTCCTGCCTCACAGGTTCAGCAGACTTCAGAGTCTGCCGGACCCCGGACCACTGCACTTACAATTACGTCCGAAATTTCTGTGAATGTGCCTGCTCATCAGGCACCATCCGCCACCTCACAGGAGGTGATGGATACAAGTCCCACTCCTCCGGTGCCTCAGAGGTTGAAGGGTAGGCGCAACACCTTGGAGCGCGCCCAGAAAGAAAAACGTCGAATTACGGGGCCCCCAAAAGGCCCTGTAACCTGAAGTGACATTTCTTGTACACACAGAACCACACATCTTTAAAATGACACATATAATACAGTGGAACGTGAGAGGCTTGCTGAGAAACCTCGAGGACATCGAAAAACTTTTACACAAACATACACCAAAAGTGCTGTGTGTGCAAAAAACACACTTAAAATCAAGACACTAATTTTTCTTCGCAATTACGTTATTTTTAAATTGGACCGAGATGATGCTGTCTCCTCATCCGGTGGTGTTGCCATAATTGTTAATCAAGGAACAGCCTCTACACTTTTGCCCCTTGAGACATCCCTGAAACAGTACCTGTCCAAGCTGTCATCTTGAATAAATTGGTAACAATTTAGAGTATATACATACCGCCACACCATCAACTGACTAAACACGAGTTTCAGTCACTGATATCTGAACTTCCAGAACCGTATCTCGTCCTAGGGCACTTTAACGTTCGTGGTAGCCTATGGGGTGACTCTCGCTGCGATTTTTTCTCCATCGCTCCTACCGATACTCATATTGAAAGTCATAAGCAATCCTTATGGAAGTGACCATTTTCTTATAATTGTGATTACACTAACATCTGAGTGTCCTGCTCATGTTCCTAAATGGCACATAGAAAAAGCCGATTAGGATTTATTGATTTGTGGGGTTTAACGTCCCAAAACCACCATATGATTATGAGAGACGCCGTAGTGGAGGACTCCGGAAATTTTGACCACCTGGGGTTCTTTAACGTGCACCCAAATCTGAGCACACGGGCCTGCGACATTTCCGCCTCCATCGGAAATGCAGCCGCTGCAGCCGGGATTTGAACCCGCGACCTGCGGGTCAGCAGCTGAGTACCTGAGCCACTAGACCACCGCGGCGGGGGATCCGATTAGGATTTTATAAGATAGCTAGCTTACGTTGGACGGACATATGCGGATCTAGCTTAGATGCAGCTGCTCAATACTTTACTGCTTTTGTTATTGAAGCTGCAGCTAAGTGCATTCCGCAAACATGTGGACTGGGCAGAAAACGACATGTCCCCTGGTGAAACAGCGAGGTCCGAAATGCTCGCAAACAAAAAAAACAAAGCGTGGAGACTGCTTCGAGACTCACGGACTGCTGAAAATCTTGTCAATTTTGAAAACATCAAGTCCCAAGCCAGGAGAACGCGTTGATAGGTCCGGAGGGAAAGCTGGCAGAGGTTTTTTATCGGAAATCAATACATATACGCATGAAACAAGAGTCTGGAGAGTGGCCAGAAGAGTGGTAGGACGAGAACCCTATCCTCTTCCTCAAGCAAGCACACAAGGCAATGGTTAGGAAGACCAAGCGAACTCTCTTGGTGCACACTTCAAACAGGTATTCAGCTCGTTCCTTTACAGTCCAGCGTTCCAACAATACAAAGCAAGAATGGAAAAACAGAAAATAGAACGCAAATCCACAAACAATGAGGCATACAAATAACCTTCTGTCTTAGCTGAGTTACAAGCATCATTAAACTGCTGTAACAAAACCGCCCCAGGCTCTGGCCGTATATTATACAAAATGCTCAAACGTCTGCCGCCTGAAACCCAAAAAACTCTCCTTTCTTTGTATAATGCTCTCTGCTTTTCCGGTGAGATCCCTTCCACCTGGAAAGAATCAATCATTTTTCCGATTCTTAAACAGGGCAAGGACCCATCTTTAGCATCAAGCTACCGGCCCATAGCATTGACGAGTGGCCTATGCAAGGTTTTTGAAGAAATGCCGAACAGACGATTGATGCATTTCTTGGAAACAAATAGCCTGCTTGACCCATATCAGTGCGGGTTTCGAGAGGCTAAGTCCACTACTGACCACCTTGTCTGTATCTAGGCACAAATTCGTGGTGCTTTCATTCATTAACAATTCTTTCTGTCAGTGTTCCTCGATATGTAGAAGGCCTATGACACTACGTGGCAGTTTGCATAATCCGAGACCTGTCACACCTAGGTGTGCGGGGCAGGATGTTGAAAATAATCGAAAGCTACCTGTCTAATCGGACCTTGCGTGTTCGACTGGGCACTGTATTGTCCGGTACATTTGTTCAAGAAACAGAAGTGCCGCAAGGAGAGGTATTGAGTTCTACACTTTTTATAGTGAAAATGAACTATTTGCGCCTCGTTATCTCACGAAATATGTTTTACTGTACATATGTTGACGACGTGCAGGTCGGCTGGAAGTCCTGTAACCTCTCAGTGTGTCAACGTCAGGTTCAACTTGGTTTGAACGAAGTCTCTGAATGAGCAGATGAGAACGGTTTTAAAATGAACGCGCAAAAGAGTACCTGCATCTTGTTCTGCCGAAAGAGGGGCGTTCATCAAGATTCCGAGATTGACCTGCATGGTCAACGTCTGTCTGTGAAGACCTACAATAAGTTTCTGGGCCTAATATTAAACATAAAACTAACCTTCATTCCATACATCAAGTACTTAAAAGACAGGTGTTCAAAAACAATGAATATTTTGAAAGTGTTGTCACGAACTACATGGGGCAGTGACAGGATATGTCTGATAAATTTATTTGAAAGCCTCGTACGCACTCACTTAAATTACGGTGCTATATTCGATCAGTCTGTGACACCATCAGCCTTAAAAATTTTCGACCCTGCCTATCATTTAGGCATCCGCCTCTCTACGGGTATTTTTTGAACTAGCTCCATTGAGAGTCTGTACGTAGCATCAAATGAATGATCGCTCCACCTGCAGATATGTTACCTGCCTTTTACATACTACTTCAAGGTTAACACTGATGAGGAACATCCTGCTCATTCCACAAATAATGCTCTGTTGAACTGTACCTTGTTCATTAACCGTCCTTCACTGAGACAGCCCTACTCACTTCGTGTCAGGAGGCTTACCAAGGAAACAGGTGTGCCACTTTTAGAACAAATTTTGAGACAGCCCTACTCACTTCGTGTCAGGAGGCTCACCAAGGAAACAGCTGTGCCACTTTTAGAACAACTTTTGATGGCTCTAACAGTATATCTGCCACCATGTAAGTGGAAAGTTATAGACTGTGGCCTATCGTTCATGGAAGTCACTAAGCATGAACCTTCTGTACATATCCGCACGCACTTCCTCGAATTCCAACGCAAGCACACTTGCCCAGAATTTTTCGCAGATGCTTAGAAGTCTCACAATGATGTGTCCTATGCAGCTGTTGGCCCATCCTTCTCTAACTTCGCTATTCTGCACCCCGAGACAAGCATGTTCACAGCAGAGGCTCACGTGGTATTTGTGGTTGTCAAGCATATTAAGAAACTGCAACCACAACGAGGGGTAATATACACAGATTCGCTGAGCATAGTGGTGGCTCGGAAAACTCTGCGAAAACATAAAACTCCTGTCCTTGTGTCATTGCACTCTCTGTTATGCACGATCTACCCTCTTAAACGGCAAGTTGTAGTCTGCTGGGTGCCGGGGCACAGGGAAATTGCTGGAAACGTGTTGGCGGATCAGCTGGCCGCATCTGCCCGAGACAACTCTGGCGACAATACATCTGTAGCTGTCCCTGCGCTTCATCTGAAACCATTTCTACAACGGGCGCTCAGGGCGTGCTGGCAGCGCCTATGGGATATCGGTCGACAGAAAACAAACTGCATGTTGTCAAACTGAGACTTGGAAATCGGACACACACACTCGACACATTCATACCTTTTGTCTAGTGGCGATGAACCATTGTGTGAGAGATGTGGAGAACCGCTCATGGTTCTCCACATACTTGTTCTGTGCAGTGATATAGATTCTCTCAGAAAAAAGCAATTTTTATATCTCTACCGATACAGATACCCTTGTACCCATCAATGTTCATCGGTAGGGAACCATTTTTTGCTCATAAATTAATGATAGCGTTTTTAACAGATGTACGTACTTTTAATGTCATATACCCAGACGCTCGTAGTACAATCTCTGAAGAGAGGTCGCGGCCACGGGGGCTGCATCTTCGTCACTGTCCAACTATCACGACGTCTCGTCATTTAGTATTATTGCACATATTTCACGTCAAGGTCATGGTTTTAATGCTTCTATTTTTTACCCACGTTAGCGTGAAGAATTTTAAAGCCTTTTTACAGCTACCTATCATATCATTGTTCAATATCTAGGCTTTTGAAATGGCGCTCTTTCAAATCAGTACAGCCAATCAGTACAGGTGAACTAGGAAACTGAGTGCTGATGTCTACGTTAGAGAAAGAGTAGTTTCCTCGAAGAAATGCAATGTATAGAAATTACTGTAAAATTAGATGCATTTCACGTCTTTCAATTACTGAACACAAAGGTGATAATCAGGGTCAACAGTAGAACTGCCTTAGACGGGCTGGCTGACGTTTTTATAGGAGGACCTATCGTTTTCAAAGTCGCCATGTCATTCTTGGCGTCTTAGTTCAAAGGGGTTAGTAGTGACGTCATCTCCTGGTGGCGGCGCTTGTGTCTTTGATAGCATGGGAGGTGGGAATGCTGCTGTCGATGATAGATTACGCAATAATATTACATAGGATGTATTATCGGCTAAAGGGGAGGAACATAGATTAATCGGGGTCCAGAAGCATAGGTCGTGATCACAAACATATCAAGCTGAGTTTCGGAAGAGAAATCAAATTGGAAAGGCGGCATTTCGAGCAAGCACACGGTTATATTTTTTCAGAGAGGCAAAAAGAAGTAGCAACTAAAGAGATTGAGAAAGTAATTACGGAGGATACTAAAAACAGAGTGGACCTACACAAATCGAACTCGATTGTTGGAGTTAGAGCTTGCTAAGACACGAGTCAAATTAACCAGGAAAACCAGACACAAACCGAAGAACTGGTGGGATGAGGAAGCTAAGGGAGCCATAGTAAGGCATCAGGAAGCCTCCAGGGAACACAGGTATGCTAAACAGAGGGGTGAACCGGAAGATGATGTAAAAAAATGGGATAACGTTTTTAGCTGCAGAAGAGAAGCATCCGATTTGTTCAGTGACAAGATTAGGAGAAAGGGGACCCAATGGATTGCGAAAGTAAACGAGAAGGATAGAAAGGCATCTGCAAAGTTTTGGAACCATCTCAATTCTCTGAGTAATAAGACAAGCATGAAACGAAGGTTTATAACTACAGTTCAAGGGGTCAGGCTAGAAGGGGATGAGGCAGTGGAATGTATAAAAAAATGATGACAAAAAATTAAAGCACCAAGAAAGCGCTGCATGCACCGTACCAGTTGAGGGTGGACCAATGGGCTCAGTGGCTTCACTGGGACGAGAGTGGGAAAGGGCAGAGAAAAGAGTTCCTAATAGCACATCAACACGCCATGACGGCATCTCAATCATGGTGATAAAGAAACTCGCACCAAACTAAGAGACGCAGCGAGCAAAGAAATAGTGGACAGGGAAGGTCCCAATGGGGGGGAACTAAGCTGGGTGAGTATGATTTATAAAGGGAAGGGGGCAAAGCCGACATAAACAACTACCGTTCTAGAACAGTGACATCAGTAGTTTACATGCTGGTGATGCAGATAGTAAAGGAAAGACTGCAGACATGGGTGGAGAATGAGGGGGTGCAGGGAGAACAACAAAATAGGTTACGTAAACGAAGGAGGTTTGAGCACTATCTGCTTTCATTGATGCAGTGTATTGAAACCAGTGGCGGAAAAAGAACACAGGCCCCTGTGGCTGGCAATTCTAGATATCAAGGGAGATTACGATCATCATCATCATCATAATCATAATCATCATCATCATCAGCCTGACTACGTTCACTGCAGGACAAAGGCCTCTCCCATGTTCCGCCAGTTTACCGGGTCCTAGTGCTTGCTGCTGCCAATTTATACCCGCAAACTTCTTAATCTCATCTGCCCACCTAACCTTCTGTCTCCCCCTAACCCACTTCCCTTCTCTGGGAATCCAGTTAGTTACCCTTAATGACCAGCGGTTATTCTGTCTACGCGCTACATGCCCGGCCCATGTCTATTTCGCCTTCTTTATTTCAACTATAATATCCTTAGCCCCTGTTTGTCCCCAAATCCACTCTGCTCTTTTCTTGTCTCTTAAGGTTACACCTACCATTTTTCTTTCTATTTCTCGCTGCGTCGTCCTCAATTTAAACTGAACCCTCTTTGTAAGTCTCCAGGTTTCTGCTCCGTAGCTAAGTACCGGCAAGATACAGCTGTTATATACCTTCCTCTTGAGGGATAGTGGCAATCTACCTGTCATAATTTGAGAGTGCTTGCCGAATGTGCTCCACCCCATTCTTATTCTTCTAGTTACTTCAATCTCGTGGTTAGGCTCTGCGGTTATTACCTGCCCTAAGTAGACATAGTTTTTTACAACTTCAAGTGCACGATTACCTATCTCGAAGCGCTGCTCTTTTCCGAGGTTGTTGTACATTACTTTCGTTTTCCGCAGATTAATTTTAAGACCCACCTTTCTGCTCTCCTTGTCTAACTCCATAATCATGAGTTGCAATTCGTCCCCTGAGCTACTCAGCAATGCAATGTCATCGCCGAAGCGCAGGTTTCTAAGGTATTCTTTGTTAACTCTTATCCCTAACTGTTCCCATTCTAGGCTTCTGAAAACCTCCTGTAAGCACGCGGTAATTGGCATTGGGGAGATTGTGTCCCCCTGACTTACACCCTTCTTGATTGGTATTCTGTTTCTTTCTTTATGAAGCACTATGGTAGCAGTTGATCCCCTGTAGATTTCTTCCAGAACGTTTATATATACTTCATCAACGCCCTGATTCCGCAGGGTCTGCATGACAGCTGATATTTCTACTGAATCAAACGCCTTCTCGTAATCAATGAAGGCTATGTATAGTGGTTGGTTATACTCTGAGCATTTCTCTATTACCTGATTGATAGTATGAATGTGGTCAATTGTTGAGTAGCCTGTTCGAAATCCTGCTTGTTCCTTTGGTTGATTGAAGTCTAATGTTTTCTTTATTCTGTTAGCAATTACCTTTGTAAATAGCTTGTATACTACAGAGAGCAAGCTGATCGGTCTGTAATTCTTCAAGTCCTTGTTATCTCCTTTCTTATGTATTAAGATGATGTTAGCGTTCTTCCAAGACTCTGGTACCCTTCCCGTCAGGAGACACCTCGTAAACAGGGTGGCTAGTTTTTCTAACACAATCTGTCCTCCATCTTTCAGCAGATCTGATGTTACCTGATCCTCACCAGCAGCTTTGCCTCTTTGCATGCTCTCCAAAGCTTTTCTGACTTCTTCTATCATTACTGGTGGGGTGTCATCTGGGTTACTGCTAGTTCTTATAGTATTAAGGTTGTGGTTGTCTCGGCTACTGTACAGATCTCTGTCAAACTTTTCCGCTATTTTAACTATCCTATCCATATTGGTAGTTATTTTGCCTTTTTTGTCCCTTAGTGCATACATCTGACTTTTGCCTATCCCAAGTTTCCTCTTCACTGCTTTGACGCTTCCTCCGTTTTTCAGAGCGTGTTCAATTCTCTCCATGTTATACCTTCTTACATCGCATACTTTACGTCCAATATTCAACTTCGAAAGCTCTGCCAGTTCTATTTTGTCTGTTGTACTTGACACTTTCATGATTTGACGCTTCTTAATTAGGTTCTTCGTTTCCTGGGAAAGCTTGCCAGTGTCCTGTCCAACTACCCTGCCTCCAACTTCCATTGCACACTCCGTAATGATACTCGTCAGATTATCATTCATTGTATCTACGCTAAGGTTGGTTTCCTCACTAAGAGCCGAGTACCTGTTCTGCAGCGACATTCTGAATTCCTGTACTTTCCCTCTCAGTGCTAGCTCACGATTGGCTTCTTGCGTATCAGTTTCTGTCGTTCCTTCTTCAAGTCTAGGCGAATTCGAGACCGTACCATTCTATGGTCACTGCATTGTACCTTGCCAACCACTTCCACATCCTGCACGATTCCTGGGTGTGCATTGATTATAAAGTATATTTCGTTCCTATTTTCGCCATTAGGGCTCCTCCATGTCTACTTGCGGTTTTCTCGCTTTCGGTAGACGGTATTCAAAATCCGCAAATTATTGCGTTCTGCGAATTTTACTAGTAGCTCTCCTCTGGCGTTTCTAGTGCCGATGCTATAATCTCCTACTGCCTGGTCTCCAGCCTGCTTCTTCCCTACCTTTGCATTAAAGTCGCCCATCACTATAATATACTATGTTTTAGGGGCGAAGCACCTTATGGCGTGGCTTGGGCGTCCCTCGTATGTAACCACCAGTGGCACATACCCGAAATAGGTATAACACTTGACCTCCAAGGTGGTGCCAGTGAGAGATTTCTTCTGTGCGTTGTTTAACAATAAAAAATAGTGCTCAATGTACATGCCAATGGCTGCTAATGGAAAATGAGAGACATGAGCATTCGGCTTTTAGTTAACGCGCACGCTGCGATCCCCATTAGCAGCCATTGGCATGTACATTGAGCACTATCGGACAAGAAAGGGATGCTACATTATACTCGCTAGGTGTAACCTCCTTAGCTTTAGAAAGGTTTAGCGAGCGTTGAGCCGCAGTGCCATGTTTACAATGAACTTGTATATACCATGAATGAACTCAAGGTGGTTAAAAATGAGAAGTAGATACGAAGCGCAAGCCGTAAGAAAGTAAAAGCCGAATTCTCCTGTCTGTCATTTCTCATTAGCAGCCATTGGCATGTAAATTGAGCCCTATCTGACAGGGAAAGGTTGCTACGTTATACTCGCTGGGCGTAACCTCCTTGGTTTTCGAAAGGTTTAGCGAGCGTTTGGTCGCAGTGCCATGAATGCAGTGAACTAGAATATACCATGAACTCGAGGTGGTTAAAGGTGGGAAGTGGACCCAAAGCGCAGGCCGTAAGAAAGTGTGCGTGTGCCACCTCTCGTTTAGTCCTTGGAATGTCCGCTGGATGGCGGTGCTTCTATATGGGGAATATATGATAAAAAGATGCGAGATGGTGGGACTTGGAGTGTTGAATAGATGAACGAACGGACACACAAACAGATGCATGGATGGACGCAGGGGTGGATGCATGAAAGAACGCAGGGACGGGCGCACAAACAGACGCATGGACGGACGAATGCTTCGCCCCACTCTCCATCATTCACTCCGTGGATATGCTGCCATTTTTTTACCTTACTCATTGCCGATTCCACGTCTTCATAGAAACTTTCAACTGAAGCGTCATCATGGCTGGATGTAGGCACGTAAGCCTGTACTACCTTCATCTTGTATCTTTTATTCAGTTTAATTACAATACCTACCACCCTTTCATTAATGCTATTGTATTCCTCTATGCTGCCAGCTATGTTTCTGTGAATTAGGAACCCCACTCCCAGTTCTCTTCTGTCTGCCAAGCCCCGATAGCAAAGGACGTGCCCATTCTGTAGCACAGTATAGGCCTCATCCGTCCTCCTAACCTCACTGAGCCCTATTATATCCCATTTGACACCCTCTAGCTCCTCGAATAGTACAGCTAGACTTCCCTCACTAGATAAGGTTCTAGCGTTAAACGTTGCCAAGTTCAGGTTCCAATGGCGGCCTGTAGTCCAGAGATCCTTAGCACCCTCTGCTGCGTTGCAGATCTGACCACCGCCATGGTCAGTTGCTTCGCAGCTGCTGGGGACTGAGGGCCGTGAGTTACTTGACGTATGCATGTGGGAGGTAGTGGCCAGATACTGCACCAGGGTGGCCAATCCTTCTCTGGTGAGGGAGTGCGTTCCCGGCGGTGGTTACCGGTGAGGCCGCACCCCAGGCCTCTTACTGCAGTTCCATCAACACGCGGATGTTTTTTTTCCGGTTGGGAACTTCGTGGCACCGGGATTTGAACCACGGACCTCTTTCATGCGAGGCGGATGCTCTAACCACTACGCCATCGCCGCACCCGAATTGTTGTGTTCTAAATGTTGGTTTCCGTGGTGTATCAGTCACGTTTGTGGTTATTTTTATGAAAATGTTTTAATGAAATGAGATTGCTGCTGATTACCTCCTTAATGAAGGGTCTAGAAAGTACAGAGTTGGGCCTCTGATTAGCCTATGGTGTGCTGTTTATTAATATATTAAGCGGACAAAATTAAATTTGTTTGTGAGGTGATGTTACCAAATTAATCTTTTTAGTGATTAGGCTTAATTTTGGTCACGAAATAGTTCTGGTACTATTACTCCTGGCCTGATGAAACCTGAGCGGCGACAAGTCTACAATTAGGGCTTTGCACTGTATGAGTTAGAAGTTTCGCGGTAGGTTATTAGCAAAGTTAAAAGCGATCGTAGGGGGGAAAAAGAGAAACAAAACACGTGGTTCAATATTTTGATCTGACGGGCGTACCTTTTTTACGATAGTGTAATTCAAGAAGACTTGTGGAAATACTGGACTCACTAGATGTGGAGGATGACCTAACTAATCTTCTAAAGGATATCTTTAAAAGTAATAAGGTAGCTATCAAATGGCGAGAACAGGTACCTGAACCTATCAATATAAAACGCGGGCATCGACAGGGATGTCCCTTGTCACCTTGATTATTTATGCTGTATCTCCAGGGACTAGAAGCCAAATTAGAGGGGAGTTGACTCGGATTCAAGCTCTTTTTTGCCAAGCTATGAAAACACATTGAACAGCCATTACCAGCATTGGTGTATGCAGATGATATAGTATTATTAGCTGACAGCGAATATCTGCAGAGATTGATAGAAATCTGTGGTAATGAGAGAGGTAGGTCATTTGAAGCTCAGCAGGGAAAATAGGCTTTCATAATTTTTATGGATAACAAAGGCAGTGAGCATTAAAAACAGGAAGTCACGCCGAAATAGTGGATAAATCCAAATACTGGGCTTATGAAATAATAACGGAGCTGAGTATCTAAGGGAGCACGGAACATATACGTAATGAATAAGGGCACTAGGAAGGCACTTGTGATGAAAAATAGGGCACTGTGAAACTACAATAGGTATGACGTTGTGAGAGGGATTTGGAAAGTTGTCTTGTTCGCGAGTTGGACGTTCAGCAGCGCAGTCTTGTGCTAGAAATCAGAACTTCAAGCAAAATTGGAAATTAAACAACGTGGTAAAGGTAAACTTGCTTTGGGAGCACACAAAAATACCCCAAACCATGGGGTACAGGGTGGCATGGGATGAACATCATTTGAGTACAGGAAAGCTATCAGGAAGATAGAATTTGCTGAGCGATTGAAAAAATGGGAGAGGAGCGTTGAGCTAGGAAAGTTTTCAGTTACTTGTGTATAAAGAACGTCGATACTAAATGGGGGAAACGAACTCGAAAATTGTGAAGCAAGTATTTAGACAACAGCAGAATACCAAGCCAAATGGCAACATCGGTTTAAGAGAAGGTGAAGGGAACAGAGAGGGGCATGTAGAAGATGAGAATGCTTGCGAAATCATCATTAGAGACCTACCGAAGTTTTAAGCAGGAAATTGCAAGGAAAATGATCTACAATAATTCTCGGGGTTTTCTGCTCTTCAAGGCTAGAACGGGTGTATTGAGGACCCTGACGTACCGAGCAAAATACGAAGACACAGGCACAGTAAGTAGTGCGTGTTGTGAAGAGGAAACGGCTGAACATTATATAATGTTCTGTAAAGGGTTCCGCTCTATATTTGAAGATAATGGCCCCGAATTTTTCAAATGATTGGGCTTTAGGAACAGTGAAGGCAAAACAGACTGAAAAGGTAGAAATAACCAAGAGGAGGCTAACTGATTGGTGGCTACAATTGAAGCGCGAGTGGAATTCAATTCATTAGCACACAGTGATAGTACTTAACTTTATGACTAGGTGGTGTGAGCCCAATTTAAAGGGCACAGCTGCATGGATGGATGGATAGATGGATGGATAAAAGAATGAATGGATGGATGGATCCGTCCGTCCGTCCATCCATCCGTCCGTCCTTCCATCACTTCATCCATCCGTCCATCCATCCATCCATCCATCCATCCGTCCATCCGTCCGTCCATCCATCCATCCATCCGTACATCCGTCCGTCCGTCCGTCCGTCCGTCCGTCCGTCCATCCATCCATCCATCCATCCATCCATCCATCCATCCATCCATCCATCCATCCATCCATCCATCCATTCATCCAGGAGGAGAAGCAGGCAGAGAAGCAGGAGGAGAAGGAGGCGGCGTACTTTTAAACCTCAAGATGAATAACAGATTGGATGCTAGACGCTTGTTCGAGGTTCCATAAACAACGCGTTCAAGAGCATCGAACGCGTTATTCAAAGGTCACAGATTCGGTTCCTGCACACGGCAAGTTGTCTTTTCACCCACTTTCCTTTCTTTACATTTACATCGCAATTCGGTTTGATATATTCTCTATACTTTACTTGGCGTTATTGTCTGTTAGATCTAATTATTATTACGTTTGTAGTGAAGAGGAATGCCCACTACTGCAGCGACATCAACACGTTGGCGCGAGGCAAGAGCTAAGACTGCCTGGTTGCTGCTCCGACGCTGCCCGTATACTCGGCCTGCTCTTGCTGTTTCTGTACCGACGCTGCTACCGCTATTGATCTTGCATTTACATTATATTTTGGTGGAGAGTGGTGCGGTCTTCCCCAGTCCTGGAACTGCGTAGCCGAAAGCTGCCGTCCATCATGCCTGATGACGCTGTATTCATACCCCCACCGACTTCGCCACGCAGGGGCTGTCCCGGTGCCAAGCTCTTGCGAGAACCAGACATCTTCAGCGGCACCGATAAGAAAGACGTTGAGGATTGGCTGGAATCTTGTGAACGAGCTAGTGCTACTAACTAATGGGACGATACCGCGAAGCTTGGTACCATGATGTTTTATTTAACGGATGTTGCCAAGCTATGGTACAGAAACCATGAGGTGGATATCCCCATTTGGACGACCTTCAAAGCCTGCATCGCAGATGTTTTTGGACGCCCTGGTGTGCGGAAACTTCGCGCAGAACAACGTCTACGAAGCCGGTCCCAACAAACTGGTGAAACATTCACTAGCTACATCGAGGACATTCTCGACCTCTGCCGGCGTGTCGACCCGACGATGGCAGAAACTGACAAGATAACACATCATGAAAGGCATTTCCGACGACGCCTTTCAAATGCTGCTCTCGAATAACCCTGTCACTGTCTCTGAGCTCATCGAGTTGTGTCAGAGTTTCGACGAGCTCCGGCGACAGCGTCTTCTCACGCGACACCCTAACGTCGCTGATGACACACTCTCAAGCCTAACCACCACCTCTGACCTTGAGTCCCTGCTATCGCAGTTCAAGGAGTTTGTTCGTGCTGAAGTCGCTCGTCAACTATCGCTGCTATTGACAGTCGGCCAACCACAGTCACCCCTTCCAGCAAACCTTGCCAGGCCATCCAGGAGCACGTTTGCGTGGCTCTGCCATCTGCCCGTGACGTTTCATCGTTGCCGACCCCCGTTGCCTGTGCCGAGGTAACTGCACATGTAAGCTATGGGGAAGTGGCCGCTCGACCACCTCTTCAGACTTTTACGTCACTGCCATCAGCCGTGCCACCGCGACCTACTCCTCAGTTCGCTCAGCCAAGGTCCCTTCAGAGTAGTAGACAACGGCGTACAGTCGACAATCGGCCAATATGCTTTGCCTGTGGCCTACCTGGCCACATAGCGCGATACTGCCGTCGACACGTCCCTATCTACCACCAGAGCTACCACCAGAGCTTCGAACCTGCCCCTTATGTGTCACCGCGCCCTTCGTTCACAGGATCTCAGCCTCCTGACCAGGTGTCATCGTACGCCGACCACGGCTCTCCTGTTAACCGTCGCTCGCAATCACCTCGACGCCGCTCGCCATCCCCGATGCACCGTCGTCCTTCATCGCCGGAGCGGGAGAACTGATTGCCGCAGTTCCAGAGGCAGGAACTACGTCGCCCGCGAAACGACCAAGGCCTCTCTCTTCCCCAACGAATGTTTTCGAGGTATATGTGGACGGCGCCGCTGCACTCGCTCTAGTCGACACTGGTGCCGCAGTTTCAGTGATCAGTGCCAGACTCTGTCACTTGCTCAAAAAAGTTATGACGCCAATAGCAAGTATATCACTTCGTACAGCCAGCGCAGAGCACGTCATGCCAGCCGCTGCCTGTACTGCTCGCATCGTGATTGATGACCTCATCTACCTCGTCGAATTACTAGTTTTAGATTCTTGCTCCCATGAACTCATTTTGCGTTGGGACTTTCTCTCCGCTAATAAGGCCGTCATCGACTGCTCTCGCGCTGAGGTAGAATTTGAAGTGCTTGGCGACGCTCTGTTAAATGATGCTCTTGAAACCGAGGACAAACTATTTGTTGCTAAAGACGTCATCATACCGCCGCCCTTACCATGGTACCTTGCAACTCGCTCGCCGAGTCAAGTGCCCTTTTTACGCCATCTGCCCTTTTCGTTCGCCGCAAGTGTTCGCCGCTACCTTATGCCCTTTTAGAACTTCATGACGGCGTCAGCAGACTGCTCATCTCGAACCTCTTGTCATGTCCTGTAACACTACTTTGGGGTGAGTGCGTCGGGTGGGTTTACAGTTTCGACCCTTATGCAATTTTTGACATGTCGACTGGTCCTTCCGCCAAACACGAAGTCGCCGGAGTGACTTGTGCCTCTTCGCCGCAGACTATTAGACCTGACGTACTCAGCTGCTCCACGTTCACCATTTCAGAACGTGCTCAGCTGCTACGACTGCTGGAGAAGTTCCGTTCTTTCTTTGACTGCCAGCATACTCCCCTCGGCCGCACGTGCGCTGTGTGTCACCGCATCAATACGGATACCAATGCGCCATTGCGTTAAAGACCCTATCGCGTGTCTGCAGCCGAGCGCCAGGTCATCGATGACCAAGTAGCTGACATGCTCAAGCGCGGCCTTATCCAGCCTTCGGATAGCCTCTGGGCATCTCCAGTCGTTCTCGTTAAGAAGAAGGACGGGTCAATTCGCTTCTGCGTTGACTACCGTCGTCTTAACAAAATAACTCGAAAATACGTTTATCCCTTACCGAGAATCGACGATGCCCTTGACTGCCGCCAAGATGCGGAGTACTTCTCTTCTATTGACCTACGGAGTGGCTACTGGCAAGTCCCTTGGCCCCTGAAGATCAGCCTAAGACGGCCTTTGTCACACCTGATGGCCTTTACGAATTCTGTGTCAAGCCTTTTGGTCTTTGCAACGCCCCCCCCCCAACATTCAGGCGGATGATGGACAATCTTCTCCGTGGCGTGAAGTGTAAAACATGTTTGTACTACTTGGATGACGTGGTTATTATTTCACCAGATTTTCCAATGCATCTCTGCAGGCTAGATCAAGTACTGCAGTGCCTAACTGACGCTGGTCATCAGCTCAACCTGAATAAATGCCGCTTCGGCGCAAATCAGCTCACCATCCTCGGCGATGTTGTCTCTAAAGACGGTATTCTTCCTGACACCGCAAAGCATCGGGCAGTTGCAGAGTTTCCTAAACCTGCGTCTCTGAAGGATCTGCGCAGCTTTCTTGGCCTCTGCTCCTATTTCCGCAGCTTTATTCGTAATTTTGCGATGATCAGCGCCCCCTTCACTGAACTTCTGCGCAGTGACTCGAAAAGTTACGCTTGATCACCCGCCTGTGACGATGCTTTTGAAAAGTTGCGCCACCTGTTAACCTCGCCGCCAATCTTGCGTCACTTTGACCTGACTGCTCCGACTGAGGTACACACCGATGCCTGCGGTATTGGACTCGGCGCAGCGCTCGCGCAGCGCAAGTCAGGATTCGAGGAGTACGCAGTCGCATGCGCAAGCCGTACCCTCACCAAAGCAAAGAATAACTATTCTGTGACAAAGAAGGAGTGTCTGGCAATTATATGGGCTGAAGGTAAATTTAGACCATACCTATATGGTCACCCCTTCGACGTAGTCACCGATCCCCATGCGCTTTGCTGGTTATCCACATTGAAAGACCCCTCCGGCCGTTTAGCTCGCTGGGATATGCGGTTGCAAGAGTTCGACATGCGTGTTGCCTACAGGTCTGTTCGACGTCACACTAATGCCAACGCCCTATCACGTTCATCTGTGTCCTCCGAAAGCTCTGCATGTCTATCTGCCGTGGATGAAATGGTGTCGTTCCCAGAAAACTGTGACATGGCGTCTGAGCGGCGTAAGGATGATTGGATCAGCACTCTTCTGCAATTCCTTTCAGACCCGTCGACTTCTCCATCTTCTCGAACGTTGCGCCGTCAAGCGGCTCACTTTGAGGTCCGCAATGGCCTCCTTTATCGCAGGAACTACAAGTCAGATGGCCGCAATTGGTTACTCGTCATACCTCGCCATCTTCGTGTTGCAATATGTTCAGCTTTCCACACTGACCGTCAGTGCGCACAAGCGGGCGTCTTCAAAACATACGCTAGGCTTTCCTCCTGTTTTTATTGGCGAGGCATGTACACATTTTGCGCAAATACATTCAGTCATGCCCTCTGTGCCGACGACGCAAAGCTCTCCCTCATCAAGCCTCTGGTCCGATCCAGCCAATCCTTTGCTCAGCCAGGCCGTTCGACCGCGTTGTAATTGATCTGTATGGGCCTGTATCATTCACGGCTTCCGGAAACCGTTGGATCGTTGTCGTTGTCGACTACTTGACGCGATACGCGGAAACAGCCGCTTTGCCTGCTGCCACAGCACGCGACGTCACATCTTTTCTCCTGCATGAACTTCATTATGCGTCACGGCGCACCACGTGAACTTCTCAGCGAGAGAGGACGTGTATTCCTCTCTGAAGTCGTCAACGCACTCCTTGCCGAATGCTGTATCATTCACCGGACTACCACCGCCTACCATCCGCAGACGAATGGATTGACGGAAAGATTTAACCGTACCCAAGAGGATATGATATCAAAGTATGTTGCCTCCGACCACACCAACTGGGACCTCATTCTGCCTTTTCTGGCAAACGCCTACAATACTGCTCCACAGGCGACTTCGCGCTTTTCACCATTTTTCCTGTTATACGGCCGAGACCCTTCACCACACAAGATACCATTCTGCCCTACCACCCCAATTCCTCCGAGTCTACGCCCATCTCTGAAGCTGCCCGCTGCGCCGAGGATCGCCGTAAGCTCGCCCAGTCGTACACAACCATCAATCAATTGAGACAAAAATTTCGGTTTGACGATAACCACCCCTACCCTAACTTTGTTCCGGACACTCTCGTTTGGCTTTTGGTTCCCGCTGTGCCTACAGGCCTTTCCTCGAAGTTTTCTTTCAAAATACCAGGGACCCTACCGCAATGTCTCGCAGACCTCACCAGTTAACTACATCGTCGAACCCGTTACACCATCCACAGACCAGCACTATCGGGGACGTGAAATTGTTCACGTACAGCGGCTGAAACCTTATTATGACCCGCTCGTACTCTGTTCACCGTGAGTCGCCAGGATGGCTTCTTTTTCGACGGGGGACGAAGTGTAGTGAAGAGGAATGCCCATTACTGCAGCGACATCGACACGTTGGTGCGAGGCACGAGCTAAGACTGCCTGGTTGCTGCGGTGACGCTGCCCGTATACTCGGCCTGCTCTTGCTGCTTCTGTAGCGACGCCGCTACCGCTGTTGACCTTGCATTTACATTATATTTTGTCAAACAAGGAAAAACGAGACCTTAAGTATACACTGTGTGTGTGTGTTGTCAAGGCGTCCTGATGTTGACGAAAGGACAAGACTTCAGGTCGAAATTAACTATTTGGGCTGAACTTGTGGCCACGCAAAGGCAAAGTCATACTACAGTGGAACACTGGCACTGATAGCGGAGCGGCGAACGAAGCGTCAGCCGTCAATCAACTGACTACCGGCGAAGCGCGTCGGCATTTATACCCTTCCGATTGAATATTCTACCGTTATCGCTAGCAGTGACGTAGGTTCCAGAAAAATCTGTAATGTGCACGAAGTTGGCGCAATCTTAACAAAACGATCTACTACAGCCTCGAAGCTTTTCCATCATCGTAGGTGTTGTTTGCGCTGAACGTAGTGTAACGAGCGATAACGAAGCTTGAGAAAGGAACGTGGCATTGCCCCCCTCTGACAAAGGCAACCTCGTAATCTAGTGGGCCGAGACGTCGAACTACCATGTACGGTCTGAAGCAGCGTCGAAGAAACATTTCACTGAGTCCGCGTTGGCTAATCGGCGTCTACATCAAAACACGTTCCCCGGGCTGCTATTCCACGAAGCGTCTTCGAAGATTGTTACGGTGGCTGTCGGTCATCTGCTAGTTACTGATATGTAGGCGTGCGAGTTGCCCGGCTTCTTCGGTGCGCTGAAGGTACTCACTCACATCGATGTTTTTTTCGTTAGTCATGTTGGGCAACGTGGCGTCGAGCGTCGTTGCCAGACACCTTCCGTAGACAAATTTGCATGGAGATATTTGCGTCGTCTCCTGCACCACCGCGTTGTATGCCAAGATCACGTACGTGAGAACGGCGTCCCACGTCTTGTGTTCGACATCGACGTACATTGCCAGCATATCAGCGATGGTCTTGTTTAGCAGCTCGGTGAGGCCGTATGTCTCTGGGTGGTACGCTGTTGTCCGGTGGTGGCTTGTCTGGCTGTATGCGAAGATCGCTAAAGTTAGGTCAGCAGTAAATGCTGTTCCTCTGTCATGATGAGGACCTCCGGGGCGCTGTGACTTAGGACGATGTTTTCGACGAAGAACTTAGCTACCTCTGATGCCCTGTCTTTGGTCAGGGCTTTTGTCTCGGCGTAGCGGGTGAGGTGGTCTGGCTACCACGATCCACTTGTTTCAGAAAGTGGACGTCGGGGACAGCCCCGGTAGGACTATACCAATCTGCTGGAATGGTCGGCGAGGTGGTCAGAGAATGGTCGGCGAGCGTGCAGCGGAGGTACAGTGTACCAGAAGGGGGCAGTTCAATGAACGAGGCGACCCCGCCGCATCTCTGCTGATTCTCCGGCGGATGACAGTAGTGGTGGCGCTGATGTCTCATGGCACTTAAGATCTCAGAAGTGTCTGCATTGGGAGCGCGCGCGCCCGAGCCTACGAAAGCGTGTAGGTGCACGTTTTTAGCGCGTTTAATGCGTTTCTGAGCCTGTATCATTGGACGCACCTGCTATGCGCCATGGTGCACGAGTGAATATGCAGGCATGCCGAAATGGCGTCGATACATTCACCACTTCGAAAGTCTGCCAACCCACACACAAAAAAAAATGTCAATCAGAATTTGCACGGATCCACCTAGCTTCTTACTCAATCAGCGCTTTGAGCTGCGTTACATCATAAGCGGCTACTGGCGAACTACAAAGAGAGGCGAAGTATCAAAACCGTAATTAAATCATGCGCTCGTTTTGTCGGCAGTCTCTACGATATGCAGAGCGCAGTTTTCCTCATATGAGAATACATGCGCTCGATCGTTTCACGAGAAGGCCGAGTATAAGTACTATTGTCATAACAACAATCGATTAGGACTGTTTTATTATTGTGGTTTTGTGCAAGATAATACTTATTTTTTCCGAGACGCTTATTACAAATAAACTTGATAAAACACACAAACATATTGAAAAGTGACAATTGTATTTACAGCCTGTCTGTGAATCTGCGTAAATTCCCTGTAACCAGTTCTCAATTTGTATCGAACGCTTAAATTGTGCTGCTTTCCAAATTTTCTATTCGCGTAACGCCATGCGAGCAAATTTATTATGTTTTGTATTATGAGCGTAGTTTTATAATTAGGTATCAAAAGTGTGGGCAGGCAGTGTTGTATCTTGTTTTGAGAAATTTAACCTTCAAACACCCACACAAACACACACACACACACACACACACACACACACACACATATATATATATATATATATATATATATATATACCGATCAGATCCAACAGACAGCAATGCCAAGGAATGTACAGGGGAAGTTATTAGAACCAATGGAATGTAAATAAGAAGAAAGAAAAGTGGGTGAAAAAAACAACCATCCGTGAGCAGGGACCTGCTCATGGCTAGTATATATATATATATATATATATATATATATATATATATATTTATATATTTATATATATATATAACAGACAATAATGCCAAAGAAAGTATACGGTAAGATAGACCGAATAGTAATGTAAACATCAAGAAAGAAAAGTGGGTGAAGAGATGACTTGCTATGGGCAGGATCCGAACCTGCGACCTTCGAATGACACGTCATTTAAAGGTTGCAGGTTCGGATCCTGCCCATTGCAAGTTATACTTTCACCCACTCCTCTTTGTTGATATTTAGATTCAAATTCGGCCTAACATCTTCTTCTAGACTTTACTTTGTATTGCTGTCTGTCAGATCTCCATATTGTGTCGAACACAAAAAAACGAGCCCTGAAGTGTACTGTTCTTTTCTTAATTCATTAACGAGGGTCTAGTACTGGCAGACTTGTTATCTTTAGTTTGTATACGAGGGAGTAATGGTGAGCTGCCCAGTCGTAATAAGTTCACGTGCTACGTGACGCCAAACAGGCTCAAAAGAGTGTGCCACACTCGCCGCCATGGCTACTGGTGGCGCTGACTGACACTCCCAAGTTTGAATTCACATATTAACCCAGCAGCTGGGAGGATGGCTGCCGTGGTAGCTCAGTGGTAGGGCATCGAACGTGTCATTCAAAGGTCGCTGGTTTGGAGTTTGGATCCTGCCCATGGCAAGTTATCTTTTCACCCAATATATATATATATATATATATATATATATATATATATATATATATATATATATATATATATATATATGTATATGAAAGAGTGAACTTCTTCATCAACGCTGCACCCTGATGTTATTTTTCATACACGGAGCAAAAAAAAAGAGGGAAACCCTATTTTACGCAGCATACACTGGGACAACTCGTATATGCCTACACGTATTACACGTTGCGCTTTTTATGCATTACCTCACAACTTTTTAATGAAAACAATGATGTTGATGATGACCTCCTTTAACAGTATATATTTTTATCACTTGGTGAAATCAAGTATTTATATGCGAAGCATTCCTTAGAGAACCGAATATACTTACATAGCTTTTATCTACCCAACTGCCTATCTGGCCATGCATACATGTCTTGGTGATCTCCTACTTGCCTCATCACTTTAGTATAGACAAAAATCAGTATATGATGGCAAGAGGGTATTATTATATATGTCTGGTCACGAAATAAATAACATGAAAATCATGTCGTGTACGTCATGAAACTCTCTTCTTCAATCATGTGTGTCACATACTCGTATACAACGGCCTGCGGTACGCGTGTATGAACCTTGAGGTTTGTATCTAGTGAGGAACGGCGACCACAGACGTCGGTAAATTAATCGCGAGAGCCTCTAAAAAATTCGGCATCGGCAGCGTTGATCGGACAAATGCAAAGAATAAATATCAAAATACCAGCACCAATCGAAGCAAATATTTCGTGTGGCAGTCATCTATTCTACCACATAACCACTCCAGGTTTCGTACCTGCTTTAGAAAAGGCACTGTGCAGACATCGAGTCAGCGAAAGGTGATTATGGTTAAAGAGCTAATTATCTGAATTGGTGACAAGGTGACATACATTGCATATGTACTCCTACTATAAAGGCGCACGTCATGTGAATTTAACATCAATCGCTGATTCAGTGTAAGCGCCGATTTCATAACAGGTTCAGAATCATTAGATATGCACTCATAAGACTCAGCAAGCAATATTAAAGCGCTGCTCAGCAACGGACGAATGCGCTAACGAATGGTATTCGCGTCATCACACAGGAGCGTGCTTCGTTTTCCTAATAATTACAACCGTGCCGTAACGTGACTGCTGACGTTGCGTCAAGTCTTAAGTTCCCCTTTGAAACATAAAATCGTCTGCTTGTTACATGACGTGACGAATCTGTGAGTTGTCGTGATGTTTGCTAAAGCGCATGCACATTAAACAGTGCGTTCAGTGCGGAACAATGCCTAGAACGTTTTGGAATAGCCAGAAAGCGTCCCCTTCAAAACGTAACTCAAGTAAGCTGGCCGGCGATCAGATTAGCAGCGGTTCCTTCCAGCAACTGGTGAGATAGATTCTACGAGTATAATGAATAATTTCACTACACCATGATGGCAATCAGCAGCTTGTGTGCGCATAGATCTCTGTGAGCTCATCCTAGCTGAGAGAGTGAAGGATATGCAGAGAGAGAAATAAACAGCGCTCCACGTGTGGGCTTCTTTGCTGTCCTAGTTATATTTTGATCTGTAAAAGTTAAGTCATGTTCAATAAAAACCACCTAGCCCGACCCTTAATTAAGGCTCCATAGTACAAAAAGCCACGGACTTTCACCTGGCATGGTGTATCAATTGTGGGGCAACCATAAGCTGATTGATTGATATGTGGGGTTTAACATCCCAAAACCACCATATAGGCAACCATAAGCTGAGCTTCTCACATGCTTGAGTCCCCTGCTTTATTCATCGCCACTATGCAAGCTGTTGCCATCGCTCCGAGCTACTATACTACGACCAGGTTGATTGGGGACTTAAGCGGAAAGCTTTTTCTGGCGCTTCCAGTGCAGCAAAACTAAACACTATCAAATATTCGCTACACTCATTGGCTTCCAGGAGCTTAAACAGAGCAGTGGTGATGCCCTTCTTGTTCTATAAAAAGATTTTGTTATAACAGCTATTGCTTTGACGAGTGTATAAAAAGATTTATCACTACGATTCGTATCTTCATCGGCCAGGTACAGCAGAATGAAAGCATGACCGAGTAATTTATAGTTATAGGGCCCCTGTTCAGAGCTAGCCTGCTCAGAAATTCTACATTAAAAAGCGCCAAAGCGTCGTTTAGGTGGCCCGCACTACAAAGAGCCTACAAGAAAAATCGTTGTGGTAGAAATCTTGAAACAATTTCATCATAATTTAAAATAACCTCGTAAAAAATGGTTAAGTGAGTATTGTGGTGAAGCAAAACTTTGCCCTAGTTATTGGCTTCCCCAGAGCGTAGAAAACAGTGACCAATGTAGTAATTGGGGCGGTTCAGCCCCCCTAACTTTTCTTAGTGGTGGGGGGAAGCTCACGCTTTTCTTGTCCCCAGATAAAACGCCTATGATATCAATAGGCAAACTCATATTCGCGATGTAAAATTGTGTGATTTGCATGATCTGCTTCTAACTTAGATTCTTTTTGTAAAATTGTTTCACTTTAAATTATTGCAAACTAAATATGTCACTGTTCAGTGTTACAATGGTACAGCAGAGGTTACAAAGCTTTCATGTCAGCGTTAAAAAGTCGCAATGTTAAGAACATGTCTAAAACTGAGCTGCTGTCATTCTATGGTAACCAAGGACTTCCTCAGGCCATTAAAATTGCTTGTCCTTTATTCTCGTATCACGCTGTGTTGCGGTGAAGCAATAAAAATTCAATTTAATTAAACTAATTGTGAACGGGCTGACGACTCTTGTGCATACGCAGGAGCGCGACGCGCTATGCGTCGGCAAGCAACAGCCGACATTCCGGGCGTAGTCACGACAGCTAATCGCGAACGGGTGGACGACATGATGCATATACGCAGGAGCAAGGCGCGTTCCTACACATCCGGAATGCGGACTGGACGACTTTGCCAATTGGGGAGTGTCGTCTGCTTCCGCAGAGGTCCCATGTTTGAAGCTGAATTTTCTTGACCTCTTCCGGTATCGTGGCCCACGATGCTTGCGGCTGGATGAACTTCGGCAAGTTGGTAGGACATAACTGAGTGTAGGAACTGCGCAACTTAAAAGTAGGTACTTGGTACCTATGGAGGCAAAAAACAAGGACATAACTGAATGTAGGAACAACACAACTTAAAAGTAGTTACTTCGTAACTACTGAAGCTAAAAAACAAGGACGTTCGTTTCCGTAGTAACGAAGTAACTGCTTCTAGGTTGCACTGTTCCTACATTCAGTTATGTCCCGCAAGCGTCGACGAAACACCACAGCCTCCTCATCTGCCGCGGGCTTCTCGCCGCATCACGACGCCAGTCTGGTCAACGACCAGAGACGACGACTCACTTGTCGTTGACTGGCGCAGACTTCGCGTTGAGTGGAGCGTGTTGGCTTCCCTAAATCTGAGCTGTGACATGTTGCGCAATCCTTCCCGTCCAGCACAATAACTCGTGGAGATGTGCGTCTCTCTAGTCACTGCCGCCGGCTGCGTTGAAGTGGGGCCAAAATATTTTCCTATTTACACCCGAATGGCCAAAAAAACGTTGAAGGAAGCCACGCTGGCAAGACTGTCAGGAAGGATACAGATGCAGGGAGAGAAAAGGCCCAGATTGAGACTTGACCGCGTCCACACACAAAGAGCGCAAGTCCTTGTGACGTCAGACGCATTCCTCGCTTGAGAAAAGGTGGAGCTGACGAGAACCTCACGGGTTCTTGCTTTTTGTCGATCCCGGAATCATAGCGTATAGCCCATCTTAATCGCCATATGCAGCGTCGGCAGTGGTGGTGGGGTGGCAGGCAACCGACAACAACCCGAACGTAGACATGTGACTTAGTCTCAACGGGTGGTGGCGCACCCGCGTGGCCGGTATCCGTCCTCGACGCAGAACGCAGTGAGAGACCCGTTCCCTTCGAAGCCCAAACAACGATTTGACCGACCAGAGACCGTTTATTCACAGAACATTGGAGACGCACGTGCACACGTGATTGGCTATAGTTAATTACGGGTTTCTGTCAATAAAAACATCTATAGAAAGACACTCAGCTATCAACGCACACAGTGCGCATACCCCTCACTGATGGCGTCATATTTCCACCCACACGTAGTGGGTCGGAGGCCAGAGCGGCCCTCAGTCTGAAAGAAAAAGAGGATCGCGTGCTTCTTCTCAACTCGAGAGCCAACCACGACGGACGCATCGTCCTAGAGCTAGCTACTTGGTGGTCGAATAAACCCCCAGTACATGTGATTCATCGTGACAAACTGGTGGAAGTGCTGGGTATTGGGCGTGCGTCCTCGTACGTGATGATCCTGTGTTGAGTGATCGACGTCTGGCGGATCTTTGAGCGGATCTTTAAACGGATCTTTGAGATGAAGGCTTTCTGGGCGCCATTAGCTGATCAGACTTGAGCAAACGGCAGCGAGATGACACGGAGATTCGTCCGATCATCGATCATTTAGAGGGCCAGGGCACAATCATACCACGTTATTTATCCCGCTCGTTGACGTCGTTTTGCCTTCGAGACAGTGTGCTGTACAAGAACACTCGTTCGAACAAACGGGCTTACCTCCTAGTGGTTCCTCGAGATATGCGAGACAACGTTCTCTTCGCTTGCCATGACGAACCCACATCCGGTCATCTGGGCTACTCACGGACACTTGCCAGAGTGAGCGAGAGGTACTATTGGCCAGGACTTTCGGCAAGCGTCAAGAAGTACGTCAAGAGTTGTCGGGAATGTTAGCGCCGAAAGCAACCGTCTGTTAAGCCAGCTGCTTTGCTTCAGCCCATGAAGCACCTTGCACGCCGTTCGACCAAGTCAGCATAGACATTCTCGGGCCATTTCCTCTGTCTGCGGACAGCAACAAATGGGTGATTGTCGCGACTGACTATTTGACACGCTACACTGAGACGCAGGCGATCCCACGAGCCACGGCTTCGGAGATTGCACAATTTTTCATGCGCCACATCGTGTTACCACACGGTGCTCCTTCCACTATAATAACGGACAGATGGACGGCATTCACGGCACAGCTTATGAACGAAGTTTACAAACTGAATAACACTAGATACCGAAAGACAACTGCGTACCACCCGCAAACCAACGGACTTACCGAGCGACTGAATAAGACCATCGCAGACTTGTTCTCAATGTACATCGACGTACAGCACAAAACATGGGACTGGATCTTACCTTACGTGACCTCCGCGTATAATACCGCCGTGCAAGAGACCACGCGTTTCACGCCATTTCGGCTTTTCTACGGCCGCGAAGTGCAGACCATGCTGGACTCTATGCTACCGTGTCAAGACGAAGACGAGTTGGCAACTGACGCTGACGAATTCGCAGAGCGTTCTGAGGAAGCCCGGCAGCTCGCGTGACTACACATTGGCCAGCAACAGCAGGCAGACGCACGGCGCTATAACACCCGGCACAGAGAAGTGTTTTACAACCCCGGAGACCAAGTTTCGGTGCGGACGCCCGTCCGCCGCCGTGGCCTCAGTGAAAAGTTACTGAGCTATTACTTTGGCTCGTATAAAGTGTTACGCCGCGTCAATGACGTGAACTACGAAGTGGTTGCGGACTCAACACCGCCGGCACGCAGCAGGACACGACCTAGGACGGACGTCGTTCATGTGTTGCGCATGAAACCTTTTATTGCGCGTTGTTCGTAACCTTTTCTTTGCCGTACACTGCTCTTTGTGTTATTTATTTGTTTTTGTGGACTTGCTTCTTTGTTCATTGATTTTTTCTATATTGGTACGCTCTTTAATTTCTACTTTTACTTTATCTGATTTTCCAATTTTTTTTCACGTGGCTCTGTCGTAACATCGGGGTGGTGCTATGTACTTTTCTTTCCCTTTTGGGGATTTTTTTTCATTTCAAAAGGGGTGATAATGCCACCCACACGTAGTGGGTCGGAGGCAAGAGCGGCTCTCAGTCTGAAGGAAAAAGAGGATCGTGTGCTTCTTCACGACTCGAGATAAACAGTGGTGTGTATTTCCGCCAGTTAGAGGTCACTTATACCAGATTGCGCTGTGTAGTTCCCCAACTAAATTATTACCTTAACAAAGCCAGACTCAAGGCGTCACCGCTATGTATTTGGTGCAACGAAATTGAAACAAGTGAAGATTTCTTTTTATTCTGTCATCATGATTCTTATCAGAGAAAAGGATTTTTAGTAGCCCATTACAAAAGCTAGGAATACAAGTAAATTTACCAGTAATTTTATCACTTGGCGGAACTTCACTTGGTTACTGTCATAGGGATATATGCTCCACTGTGTTTGATTACATCAACACAACTAAAAGATTACCGTGCTAGTAAACCCTACCCTATTAGGATCTTTAGTTTATAATTCGTAGCTATGTCTATCAAAGACAAGAGACGGTTTGACCGCTTGCTCAGCAAATATTTTTGTTTTTGGTAGTATTATTTTTAAAGTACTTTCTTCAGATTGGCTACATTTTCATTTTAGTTTCATTTAGGTATCCTGCTGCCCGGTTCTTGGCCCATCCCCCTCTGTGGGTAAGCGCCATTTATCAGAGGTCATCAGCATCAGCATCAGCCAACTACGATGGACGCATCGTCCTAGAGCTAGCTACTCGTTGGTCTAATATATCCCCAGTACTTGTGACTCATCTTGACAATATATACGACATTTTAACGTCCTTAACAGTAGTCGGTAACTATTTAGGCCCTTCCATTGGAGAAAGTCAATGTTTAACATAAACTAAAATAAAGAACCATCACTATATCCAGAAAGTGGATTAAGTATGCTAGGGGACCTTGCCGGGAGGTGCACGGGGTGCTCCTTCACAAGATCATTTCTGTAGAAAAGCTTGTTAACGAGGCAGCGCACGGCGTGTATGCCGTATACCACATTGTCGGGCACGCTCCGTGGCCGCCACTGCACAATGTTGACTACGTTAATCAGCACATTAACCTCCTCCCCATTTTGTGATACTGGCCGCTTCCGTGAGTCATATGCCTAACGCTCATAATTGGCATACGTGGAGCTCTGAGGCGTTCTTTAACAGAGTTAATAGCAGGCAGGTGTGGGAACTTAAGAGGCTTAAACGTGACTCTGCTTTCGTGGCCTCTGTAGGAAAACGGGTGGAGTCGCGCATGCACGCGGCCGCACGGCGTTTCATGAGTAGGTCGATTTCCGTCGCGTTGGGCACGTTGGAAGAAGCACGCGAGCCTAAGAATGCGATCGCTGCCGCCCGCGAAACGCCGTCCACCTACTGCTCTGGGGAGTATCGCTACTATTTAATGCGTGCTGCTGGTAGTGGTGATGGTGACGCTCCTTCGGATTCGTCATTAGCGCTGTCATCCGTCGAAGCATGGCACTACTTCATAGGGGTCCTGATTTTGCGCTCGCATGCGAGCTGAAATTCGTTCCTCTAACTCGCTCGAGTTGTCATGCGATGAGATCGAAGCCGACCAACTACGGCCGAACGTTAACTACTATGCGTGAATTGTCGATCACGTGTAAACACACCGTTTCGTTTTCAAATGCTTGTCTTGGCTCGACTTGGCTGATGTAAAAAAAACTACCTGTGCATGTTCAAAAGCCCTTGCGGAAGAAGCGCCGGAAAATGGCTCAGTCAGTCAGTCAAAGAACTTTATTTGATCGTGAGAAGACGAGAATGCCCCCGTCAGGGGGTACCGTCTGGAGGCCCCACACACGATGGCGCCGGGAGGTTAAAGCTCTCGGCTACTTCGCGGGCTCTCTGGACCGCCCTTAGCTGCTGGTCCTTTGTGGAGCTGGTGATAAGCTGGAGCCAGTCTTCCTCAGTGAAGGTAGACCTTGAGCCCCCGTGCAAGTCGTGACATTGCCACAGCATGTGCTGCAGGGTGCACCTCAGATGACCGCAGCGCGAACAGCGTGGATCTATTCCGTCTACGAATTTTGACCAAACTAACGGACATGGATACGTGTTTGTTTGTAACATTCGCAGGGTAATCGCCTGTGGTCTGTTTAGGTGTGGGTGTGGAAGCGGAAACTTCCGACGCCCCAGTTGATAGTGCTTACAGACCTCGTTGAAAGTGAGAAGAAAGTTCCTTTGCCACTGTGCCCGCTTCCGGCGCGGTGTGTGAGACCTCGCACCAGGGAGTGGGCAAGTTCGTTGGCGTTTGGGATGGTTTCGTGAGCATCACTGCCCGCATGACCAGGGAACCAAATTATATGCTTTTGGCATATGCAAGATACAGCACAGAGAACGCGAGCGGCTTCTTCGCACAACGAGCCCTTCACAAATGCTTTAGTGGTGGCTCACGAGTCCGTGAAAATAGTAGAACTGTTCGTATTGGCCACAGAAATGACCGCTGCCACCTGTTCGGCTTTGTCGGCATCCGAGTTTTTGAGCGTAAGGGATGTCAGCAGCTCTACTCGTAACGACGTAGTTGCTGAAACAAAGTGATTCGAAGCTGCGTATTGCGCTGCGTCAATGAAGGCGACATTGTCCTCAATCGTAGCCGCCGTTCGAAGAAGGGCTCTGGCCCTTGCTTTGCGTCTGCCGCAGTTGTATTGGGGGTGCATGTTTCTAGGTACCTGAGATACGTACAGTATACATTTCCCTGACTTCGATAGGGAGCGCGCACTCCCTCTGTCTGGCAACGGGAGACCGTGCACCAATATGCGCTAGTAAGTGTCTGCCAGCCTCCGTGGAATCGAGTCTTGCAACTCGGGCGACCTGTTGTGCCTCTACTATTTTGCTAAAGGTGTTGTGGACACCCAGTGCCAATAGATGTTCTGTACTGATGCTCTTTGGGAGACCCGGTACCTTTTTTATGCTTTTGCAAATTATTGATTCTATTCGGGTTTCATCCCTCCTCCACTTGTGGGCCAGGGTGATGTACTTGATGTGGCTCATTAGGAAGGTTTGAAAGAGTCTACGTAGGTTCTCCTCGGATAACCTCCCTCGTTTGTTGGCCACCCTCGTTATTAATTTCGTCATGGAATCGGCTTTGGCTGCAATGCGCTCTAACGTGTAGGCGTTACTACCATCCTCCTCCAGGAACATACCGAGGATTATAACTTTCTTTACGATTGGTATAATAGAGCCGTTCGTTGTGGTGATCAAGATATTGGTAAAACTTCCTTTCTTTGCACTGATTGTTGGCCGATAAAAGAGCAGTTCCGATTTATTAGCCAACAAGCAGAGTCCTGCTTTGTGAAGAAAATCTTCAACAACCCTAATCGCTGTTTGTAATCACTCTTCAATTTGCCCATCACTACCTCTCTCGTTCCAGACGGTGATGTCGTCGGCGTAGAAGGCGTGACCAAGACTTTTAATCTCGGCCATACTGTGGGAAAGTGCTCTCAGCGATAAGTTAAATAGAAATGGGGAAAGCACTGCCTCTCGTGGAGTGCCTCTGGGTCCAAGATGAAACGTCTTCGAGCTGGGAGATCCCAGGCGAATGGTAGCTTTTCTATTCTTAAGAAATGATCTGATGTAGTTATAAAAGCGTGCTCCAAGACCCGCTTCTTTAATGGAATAAAGTATGTGAGAGTGTTTGATCTTGTCTAAGGCCGGAAAATGGCTTTAACCCTTCTAATATAACTTAGTACGCTAGAAAGCAGTGGTCGCGGGACTGCACGGCTTGACAAACACAACATTACGTGTTTCTACTTAGAGCCTCGCTTTTCCTCACTGCTAGTGTTACACCGCGATCACATCAACAGTTTGAAGTATACCTCCTTAAGACTGCATATTCGCTGCATATTGAACAATTCTGATCATAAATGTTCTACGTTGTTTTTTGCATTACGGTCCAGTGATTACAAGCTCTGACAGGTAAGCTTCCCATGACACGCCAGAAAACGGGTACCATAAAAATTGGTTGTGGTTCCCTTTAACAACGGTGAAGCTCCTCCTGCAAAGAAACTAGCGGCAACCAGCTCCGACTTAGAAGGGCATGACAAGCTCGGAGTCACAGTAAGAAATTGGCGCGTAGAACAAGCATGCAGCAATATGTGAATGGCCGCAGGAACAAGAAGGAATGATGAGACTGCTCACTGGCATTCAAAGTGCTATACGTAACATCGACAGTGAGACCAATAACCTCACTGCCTTCATGAGAGTTGCTTGTTAGGCAAGTTGGTACATACTCAGTTAACTAAAGAAAGCCACGATACGTCAAAATCGAAAAAGCAGAGTGGCAAAAACAGAGACAGGGAGCAGAGATGTGTCACGTCACTGTTCTTTGTCTCTGCTTTGGCCAATCTACCTTTTTCAATTTCGACGTTTTCTGGCTTCTTTCATAGTTAAGCTGACTGCCCGTACAGGTAGGGTTTAATCCTACATTCACAGAATCGAGACTCATATAGGCCTTCGCCAAGGCACATCAAACATAACTCCTGTGGGCCCTACCATCATTTACAGTAGACCTATTTCTCATAACACGCATGCAGAGCAGCAGGATAGACAGCCCCACTAGCGAGCTCGTGGTGTGGCAGTGGAACTATTGGGGCTTCACTATAAGAATTAACGAAACACAAAGCTAAAAAACTTCTATTAAATGTCCAAAAAAGATAGTCCAAAAGTACATAATAAGTCTTGGTAAGATGTTATTTAAACCTAAGCAGCTTAAAAACCTCCTCCCGGGTAACGCAGAAGGTTTAGTCAACGTGGTTTGAATGTAAGGAATATGAGGCAATGTTAGACGGTAAAATATAACATTGCACCGACGTTTATAGTATTACGTTGACATAACACGGTGTTTTTAATGTTGCAGCAACATTCAAATAATGACGTTGTCTTAACTTGTTGATTTAACGAAGCAACAACTTTCAAATTATCACGTTACGTTAACGTGATGTTATTAAGGTAGTAACAACAATCAAATAGACATATTGCATCAACGTTGTATATAGACATCAAAGCCATGTTTAACAGCGAACGTCGAGAAAACATGAAGAACATATTCACTGAAACATCCAATAACACACACGGCAACTTTTTCAACTTCGTGTACTTATTTGATTAATAGCTGACAGTGGCTAGTTAGTGTGGTTGAGAAAGAAATAGAAGCATGAACAATACAGACAACAGTTCAGGAAAGTTTTTCATACACTAATCCCTCTATCAATCTGATTTCTTTATACAGCTGCACTCCGTGTTTTTATTTATTTATTTTTTTTGACAATACAGGACCGCCGTAGTGCAGGAGGCAAAAACTAGCACCACGAGTCACCTGACTAGGCCTCTATAGCTCCGCACCATACGTTCTTCACACAGAGTGACTGCATTGGCAAAAAAACACAAGAACACAATCACATGGTTGAAATCATTGCGTCACCTTCTTACGGCGGTAGCTAGATGCACTAAACACAGTGAATTCATATGTGAGAAAGATATGTGCAAAAGCAACCTTTTAGGACCCCAAGTTTTCAGGCTACAAAAAGCCTGCTGTAGGCAGGCTTCATCTTAATATTATGCGTGTAGGCTTGAAGAATAGATGACCTGTCTATTTAATTTATTACTGTGTAGTTGTAAAAATATAATGGGAACCATTACACTTCGAAGTGAGCAAGGAGTAGTTAAATCAAACTGTGCCTCCATTATGATGTATCGCCGCAATCATGTTTTAACGAGGGCTTTCAAATTAAACACACAAGAAACAGATCTAAAATGTGACCTACATGCTTGCATGATGCAAGGCATCCACCACAACACACCCTACGATTGGCAAGTATTATGGAGGTGGAATCAATAGGAACCATGGAGCTAGAAAAAACAGCTGTTTCACAAAGCCCTTACTCTTGGGGAACATAAAAATTAATGCAATGATTTGAGAAAAAGATGCGAACAGGAAAATTAGTAACTGAATATAGTAATAAAGGAAAATCACGGTCGAAAGAGACAGAGAGATTTCGTTTAAAGAAAGGTAGGGAGCTTCGCTAGAAAGCAATTGTATCTGGTTTGCTACCCTTCACTTGGGAAGGGAGAAAGAAAGGCAAGGAAAAAGGAACGAGAGAGAAAGAGAGAGCGGGAGGAAGCGAAAACACACACACACTAGAATGTCACAAACTTTCGACGAGACGGGTCGATCGCAGAAATTTTAGGAAGACGGTCGAAGTCGCAATAAATGTATAGACATGCTAAGCTTTCAGACAAAAAAGGGTGCCCATTTTGGTTCGAAACTGCCTTCAAAACTGTTTGCAGTACTCAAGTATGTGGTAGTCTCTGTGACTGATGAAAATCCAATAGAGCAGCTATTTCACGTGCTCTGCTCTTACAGCTTTGTTGGGAACTTGCATCGTCATGAAAGCTTTTCATGTCTTTCTAATAACTGCGTGTAAGTAAACATCGGCCAAAATTTAGGCAATCAAAAAACGTGTGTTATTCTGTCACTGCTAAATCTATCATTCACGGCACACACAACAAACACCAGGCCTACAGAACACACTGTCTGCAAGCAAATATAAACATGGAATTGCACCAGGATGAAATGCCACACTAATACAGAAGGACGCTCACTTACAACAAACACAGTAGACGCCAACATATAGAAAGCACGCCTGCTGAATACACTGTGTTGTTGGTAAGAAAACCTAAACCACAAAGTGCAGTATCGTGAAAGGGCACAGTTATCCGGTAGCAATATCACCCTCAGCAAATCTGGGAGACGCCAACAAGGAGATGCCATGCCTGCACAACACACTATGCAGCACACAATAACGCCAGACCACTGCAATCCTCTTGCCATTTGTCCAAGGCCTAGCTTCAGCTTCGCTTTGAGTGAAAGGCTTATGTTGGCTTGAACAAATGCACCTACCGATTGCGATTCCCTTGCTCGAAGAGCTCGAGCGATAAGACACACAGCTGAGACAAAGCTGCTAATTAGATGCCATTCTTTCTTCACATGACTTCACGCAGCCCTCTATGTAGTAGATGTAGAAGTAGCACAAGGTTTATGCAGCTGTCTGGGCGACTGATACATTCGGTCAACTGCAGTGTTTTTCTAGTTGGTCACAACACAAACGGCTGAGACATATGTCACAGGTGTGCTCCTTTCTCCTTAACACGCTACCCTGCACTTCAATGCTGTAAGTTCTGCCCGTTACTGGTCCCACAACACCACCTTTTTCCTATATATTTCGAGGCATGAATGATTGCAGTCTTAATGGAGTCTTCTTTCTTCGGTAAAGGAAGCTTCGATGCTTTCTCTCTGCAGTATTTTCTTACTAATTCCATTTTTTCAACCAAGTCTGCTACTGCAGGGTAGGTTTGTTAAGCAGCATGTTTGTTTTCGACAGCGTAGGTATGGCAACCTGTCAGCAGTTAGGCGAGCTTTCCTCTCTGTTTCAGCGTGATGTACATGCATAAGTAGTACCACGCTTATGCAGCTTTCTGGACGACTAATACATTTGGTCAACTGCAGTGTTTTTCTAGTTGGTCACAACACAACGAACACTTAGCTGCATTTATCAAACTATCAACTAATAAATTATACTGAGGCTGATTTGAGATGGAAGTCGTGTGCGAGCTGCTTTGCTTGGTGAACTTGGTGAGCTCTGTACATGACAATTGCGCACTATTGTCGCTTGTTCGCACAAATGGTGATTCATACCTGGGGAGGTCTACTGTCTTATCATCTTGTCGCGCTGCTGCTCATTCTTACATTCATGCACTTCTAGAATGGAGGCAGTGGGGGAAGAGCCGAGACGTTAATTAGCTTGTCCCTTTAAGCAGCGAAGGGTGCAGCGGGTATATCCTTTGTTGCGTGTCAGCGTAGAGTGTGCATGAAGTGTTCATTTTTGTTGTGGAGTCACCTCAGTTTGAGGACCAAAATCTAAACTGTTGTAGATAAGGGCAACAAGTCCGCCGACTACGGAAAGTCAGAGTATCACCGTCTGTTCGATAGATGCAGTTTCTTGACTTGCAATGGTGAAATAAAGCTGAAATCGCTGAGTGAATAGCATCCAGTTCGCCCACAAATCACCGATCAAGCACTTACGCGCTCAGATGTCTCTGCTGTGGACGTTATCTTGTGTAGGAAGATCCGCATCAAGTGAGTTCACTGATGATGATTAGCTGTTGTGTGGATGTACTCTGCTTTTTTCACTAGAGGTTGTCGTTAGTACTACTCCTTACGCTTGACTAAGCCACCCTAACTTTACGCCTTTGACCGAGAATGGAGAGCAAAAACACACGAAAATAAGATGCTTCATGCTACTGTGTTACAATGATGAGGACGATAATAGTGAGTTAAAATCGAAATTGCAAAACTTTTGATTTCAAATTCATTTTTAAAGTGGTTTTGTAACATTAAAAAAAGACAGGTAAGGCAGCATAAAAAAGTGAGACAAAAGTTGTTTGCGAAGGACCGATTTACTGTACGCACTAAAATATCCGCAGGCTACGCTATGACTTGTACAGCCACTATAGCGCAACTGAAGTTTCAGTTACGTACTCATCTCTTGCTCTCTTTTTTGCACCTTTTTGATGCGTTTTTACGTTGATTTCCATGTTGCGCTCATCATATGTCACCAAAACAAAATAAAGTCATGTGTAAAAATAATTTTACGATTCGCGCAAAGAATGTCTAAAAATACCTAGTTATAAAACAAGCAATAACCTTCAATATGGGCACTAGGTTTATTTCTCTCGGAGGCTATACATTATAGGCATCGGGCTGCGCCTTCCATTATGGGCTGTTATAGTCACGTGATACTTTCGCACTCAAAATAATGGAGGTTTCCGCCACAGTCCCATCAACAGTAGTCAACGATGTAAAATTTATTTTATATAGAGTCTGCGTGGCTGCACTTATCGGCTTTGTGTTCTGCGGTGCCCCTTCCTGTCCGTGTACAACTAAGCAAGGCGTTTGGCGGTGGCAACAGCTTCCACCTGACCACGCTTCAGGCTGCATGATGGGGTAAGTGGCGGGGTTTGCAGTCTTCTCTTTTGTAGCCCTGTTTGCCATCGTATGTTTCGTCGCACTAATTGTGACGTAAGTCACGTTCACTGCCGGTTTCACACGGGCACTTTTGATCGTGATTTGGCTCCTGAATTGCTGTTTAACTCTCGCTTCGAGCAAACTCGATCCACATTGATTTGCACCACTTAGCAACGCGATCAAGAAATCAGACCCATCGTCGTTCTGTTCTCGCGCTATATTTATCTTCATGTCATACCAACTTGCCAAAACTGCCACACTTCCAAATCAACCTTTTGACGCGCAAAAGTGCTTGTGTGACACCGATGCAATCTATTGTAGGCAACCAAAAAATATAATTGTGTAATTTTTAATTACATTCACTTTCAATATGTCGATTTATGCAGTGTATACGATGTATGCACTAAATAGATTAAAAATAGTATCAGGTATTCGATTATCAGAATTACTGTTAGGCTACTCTATGTGCTTATGTCTACAAATAATTGGCTCATTGAATGAGTGGCAGCCCCTTGTTCGTTCAAATGACGGTTTCAGCTTGTTTCCTCGGGCCACCAGTTTTGCTGTAACCTCTTCCATCTCGTCTGTTATCATTGCCTTCTGCGTTTGGCTCACGTCCGCGTGTTTATATTTGTACATGTTTCTTCGTCTTATAGCATTAATTTAATTTTACTCTAAATAGTCTGTGAGGAGAACAAGTATGATTATAATATGGCAGTTGAAAGAACCGCAGCCTGTAAAGCTATCTCTATCGACGTCGTGACTTGCGGCACAACTATTCATTCGCTTTGACCACTTGCAAATAATTGAAAATGAATAAATGAATGCCACTTTGTTAAGAATTGTGTAACGAATCTCGACACTCGAGTGCTAACCACTCAAATGTTGACCATAACCTGAATGGCTTAATGTTTAAAAATTAACACAGTGAAATAACCCCCTGATAAATACTACTTGAAAGTAGTACGCTGGCTTCAAAGACACGTTTAATCCCTTTATTAGATTCGGAAATGCTTTGTCATTGTTGTTTGTATGCTGTAAAGCTTTCATGGAGTCTATCATTTAAGACAGCGTCCCATCGGACCCATGTAACTCCTGCTGCATGTCAATGATTGTGCACATCATACCTCTAACACAGGTTACATACTTCTGCCTGTGATGAGTGCAGCAGTGATTCCTTCCTTTCATCTGATCGATGAATCTGCGTAGGTCAGAAAGTTTCGGAGGCAATAAACACTTCTTCAACTGCAGCACTTTCTCCCTATTTTCTAGTAGAGTTTGTGAGAAACACTGCGCATGCTAAATGCGACAGCCGTCTTCTTCTCTTGCAGCCCTTCAGATGATCTGTAGCTTCTTTCTACGCCTGGTATACCTCGCATTGCTAAGGAAATCCTCGGCTAGAGGCAACTCGTCCTGAGTTGAACCTGCAATGAGAAGTCTAAACACTTACTTGGAAATTGCTTCTACCACCTTGTGTTAAAGTGATCTACACAGACACTCTGCAAGGCTGGGTGCAGGACCACCCTCTTGGCCCTTTTTAAAGTGCCCCATTGAGAAAGGCAGCAGTGGGTTCCATGGACAAGACTTATACCACCAACTTGTGCACCATTTTGTAAAAAGCTGTGTTAAGCGCAGGGATTCAATTGTGAAACATTCAGGAAACTCATGTGTTGCCACAAGGTGCTGGAGCTTGTGCTGCAAAACCTTCATACTGGGCTTGACAACCTACTTGCAGTCAACAGATTCTACCAAATTAAACAGTAAACTTTATCCATATAGCAAGAGATTGTACAGCACTGAAACCTAGCAATCTGTTATTATTGTTCCTTTAAATACTGGCAAAGTGCTGGTGTCTAAAAATTGATGCAGTGCTCGATTAAATACTAATACCCTGATGTTACAAATACACTTCTATGACCTAGCCAGGAAACGTAGACTCAATTAACAGTGTGAGAAACACTTCCAAAAACCTGCCAGTGACAACCAGCACTTTGCAGGGAAGGATACTTCTCAAAGAAATTCGATAGCATCCTTGACGCAGAGCAGTAGATCCTTTGCGCTGGCAGGCTGTTTATACTTGGTTAATCATTGCATTTATTTTATTGACTTGTACTTGGCTTGTGCTGAAAGAAAAAATAATAATAAAAGGTTCATGAATTCTAGCGCTGTAAGATCCTCCTGCTTTGTGGATGATTTTTGGTGTTTCACTAGGCACAATCGAAAGGCTAGGAGCAGAATGTCGTGCCCGCTTTGAAACTTTCTTAGGATGTGCTCCAACTTTTTGAAATAGCATAGCTGCTTTTTGAATGAGGCATGAATAAATTCTTGAACCTAAGGTGGTTTCTGAGAAAACACTCATATTGGTGGTATGAGCCTTGTGCTTGGAAGCCATTGCTGCTTTTGTGTCTCGATAATCAAAAGTGGCTAAAAGGCGGAACATGTACTTGCCTTTGCAGAATGCTCTGTGGCAATCGACTCATCTCAAACAAGGTGAATGATGCATTCTCCCAGTAAACATCTCAATTTAAAATTGCGGGTTTCACTGAAGATGTGTTCTTGTTGGTAGCTGTAAGGTTGCTTGCGTATGTGATGAATCCTAGGCGTGAAGAAGAGTGGCTGAATACATCGAAGGCCCAAGAAAGAAATTAGGCAATTGTGTACATTGCATATAGAGTGTTTCTCACAGACTCAAGGAGGTAGGGAGAAAGTGTTGAAGCACAGGCAGTGCACTTTCTTGCCGGTGCAGATCCACCTCTTCAATGAACTAAAAATGCTGCAGCTCTTATCACAGGCAGAAGTGTGTAACATGTTTTAAAAAACGGTGAACACCATCCCTTTAACAAAGAAAAATGAGCCCCTGAAATTTCCTTTTGTTCACTCATGGTGATGGTCTTGTTCCTGTAGACCTAATGCCTTTAGGAAGTGTAGGAGGGTTTATGGTCAGCTACTAACACGTAGAAAGATCACGTGCTACGAATCGTGCCCACTAACACTCCCAGGTTTACGTGCTCGGAAACACTCGATAATGTCGACAAGAGGACAGCCGCCGCTTTTGCTGATTGATAAGAGAATCGAATGCATTATCCGAACGTTGTGGGTTCAGTCTTTGCTGGTGGAATGTATCTGTTTGTCCACCTTCATTTCTGAACATTTTATCTGAATTGCTGTACTATAGTCAAAAAGCTACTAATAACGTCTCCTATATTTTTCATGGGCTGATTGTACCTTTTAAGTCAAGGACTGTATATACATCTGCAGTGCTTTGTAATAAATTTCAGTTGGAATATGGTGCTGCATCTTTGTATCTCTTGTCCCTCCAATTGCATTTGCCTTTGCAGGCGAATTAACTTGTGGGATAGATATGCGGGGGCACGGTTGTTGTCTACAAAATATCAACAAGTGATATATGCTGAAACACACTTAAAAGTAACTTTACAGTGCTTGCCATACAATTACTTGCAGGACACCCCTTTGGTTTCTGTCTAAACAGCCCACTACCATCCACGCCATAAGTTTGTGTTGGCTTCCACAACCCTTGCAAGTGCTCCTCTAGCAGACTTATTCAAATGAAGAGGGGGCAGGCTTGCATGGGAGCACAAAGGCTGATGCTCTTGCTTTTGCTGCGCATTTTCATGAGACATGCATATTTACATCTCAGAGGCAATTATCGCTGCCCCCAGAAAGCCTTCATTGAAGAAAGTTGTCTGTGTGGTGACCATGTCAACGCGGTTTTGTGAACACGTAGCCAGCTATGTTCGCATAAAAACCATGTTACGTCCCACCTCACTTGTCTAGCGCCCTCTGAAACCGAAATCGTGGCTGGACACTGTAAAACCTTTTTCTAGGTAACTAACCGTTCCATCCACGATGAGTGTGTCATTAACCACTTATTGCAAGAAAAAACGCTATGCAAATAATTTGTGTTAGCACTCAGGCTGTTTCTATGAAAGATAATTGAGCCCTTACATGCCCCTTTTGTTCTGTGACATGCAGGAAGGTCCGTGGCTCAGACAGGAACTTTACAAACTAATGCACTCTGTGAGCACCATTGCAGTCTATAAACTGCAGTTTAAAGGTTTCTCGTAATGCTTGCGTGGGTTGATGGGTTAGGCCCATTTTTGAAGACAGTGTGTTTCTTGTCCTTAGTCCAGGTCGAAGAATCAGGGAGATAGTAGTGGTGGAGGAGATTTCAAGGTCAACTGACGCATGTGTTAGCATGCTATCGTTGCACCTTTGAGAGAAAGAGCATTTTCTTTTGGTGAGATTTGAAGATACGAGCAGTCAGGCTGTATCTTTTTTGTTTCTCTTATCCTGATAATATTATTTTGGTGCATAGTTTGATGCTTTTATTTCTTGTATTTTTTCTGTATACAGCTTACCCTCTGTAACTAGATGGACAGGTGAACAGAAAAGTTTTGGTGTTGCAAGGGTTTCGTTATAGGAAAATAACACAGTACTTACTGAAATACGCAAAGATGCATACTATCGGGGAACAAAATTGAGAACAGAACAGAAAGGCGTCACTCGCAACTAACTTTATTCTTAGAAAACCAGTGAAATATATAAATGTAGCAACCATGTGCGTGCACATTGCCTCACATGCTAGTCAAAAAACATGCCATACGATTGACAACAAGAGAATGATGACAAAAAAGTCACTAAACAAAAACGATTCTAAGAAACAAATATTCCCCATCACACAGAGCTACAAATGTTACACTAACATGCGTATCTCCCTTCTATTTTATGTAGAATGCTTCCATAATTTCACATGGCAAGGTATCATTACTCTTTCCAAGGACGGGTACACTGTAAAACCGAACCTCACATTGGCAGAAACCACAATATGCTGGCAAATATGCCGAAAGTTTATTCTTCACAAGAAGTTCTTGCTCCCTAATTCTGTCCTTTATGCACCGACCCATTTGCCTGCATATTGTGGTTTCTGCAAGTGTGAGGCTAGGTTTTTCAGTGTATCCTCCCTTGGAAAGAGTAATGACACCTTAGCACGCAAAATTATGGAAGGATACTACATTAAAAAGAAGAGAAATACGCATGTTAGTATTGCATCTGTTGCTCTGAATGGTGGGGAATTTCATTTTTCAGAATCTTTTTTTTGTTTAATATTTTTTTGTCATGAATCTTTTGTTGCCAATCTTATCGGGTGTGTTTTGACTAGCATGTGAGGCAATGTGCGTGGGAAAGGTTGCTACGCTTATATATTTCGCTGATGTAAAAGTTAGTTGCAAATGACGCCTTTTCTATTCTGTTCTCAATTTTCTTCCCCGATGGTATGCATCTTTTTAGAATTAAGTAAGCATGCACCAACTAGCCCAACAAAATGATTTATCAAGGTGGTGGTCCCACTCCGGCAGCACCCGCTCGGAATTTTATTCACTGTTTGGTGACGTTCTATGCTCAGCCTATTGATGTGAATTGTATTGCTTTAAAAAGCTTACATTCTCCACTTTTTAATGACAGCTAGTATTGTCGCCTAGTCTGAAGCGTTTTTGCATAGCACTCAAAACAGTGTGAGCAAAGGCCAGTGCTTTTGCTGTACAAGCCTCTGTTGCACTGGAAGTGTGGCCAATCTGTTCAACATCACCAAACAAAATTCCCGGAGCCTCATTATAAAGCATTATGCAAGGTTTTCAGAAGAAATGTAGCCAGTAAAGCAATCAAAAAGTCATGCAGGCTTTAATCAAAATGAGTCGGACAATGTAGGTTTATGAGTGAATAACATATTTTTGTGTAGAACAACAATATTGAATAGGTTTCCCCACTACAATGTACCTAATGTCTATGTGAAGTTGTTTCGTGTTCTGACGGAGTGATAGAAAGAAAGAAGGGAACAAAGCGTGCCACAGTCCTGACCAAGTGGTTTGGCAATGGAGTCAAGGATTTCAAGACCTGATTGCCTGCTCGCCTTTGTAGCAGAAGCGTTTCTGAAATACACAGAGAGCTTGGCCTTGCCTTCTACTTTTGAAACTCTTAGGATATTACCTGGTGGTCTTTACTTTGCGGAGAGGTGAGGAAGGTTTGGCAGCGTGTGTTCCACGTGACACTGGTTGAAGGGTAGTATAACATAGCACCTTTTTCAATAGACTAGTCTGCACGTGTGATGGGGTGGCGCGTCGTGTTTTTTTCTTGGGAGAGGGGGGTGGTCAAAAGGCCAAGTAGCCTCTATAAACGTTGCGCAGAGTGGCTACAGTTGCTAACTGAGAGTCAGCTAGAATCGTCTGCAAATCATTCCTGAAAACTGTAAGCCCCCGAATTTTTTTACCAGTTCGTGGCGGAAAACTGAAGAGGCTGTAGACTCTCAGTTTCGATTTCGGTGACCTTCATAGATGCGCGTTTAAGACTTTAAAAGGGCCCACTGACAAATTTGTGGGCAAGTTGGTGGAAAACAAACTTGCATGTGCGCAGTCACTATATTATAAACCGTGAGTTACTGAGCCATACTTCCGTCACTGCAGCAAAAATTGCGATTGGCTGCGTGAGCTCTATAGCGTTCCCAGCCACGCGCATCAAAACAAACGTCAACTCTTGACGTTTTCTGAAGTTTGGAAATGATATTTTTAGTATGCCAACCGTTTGATAAAAAATGTGTTTGCTAGCATAATGCTTACTCTAAAATTATGGTAACACATGTATTGCGAATGATCATTTTGTCCTCGAAGATCATTGATGTGACGTCATTTGCTTGTTGTAGTGAGCAGTGACTAATCTAGCAGAGAGGTGGCAGGAATAAAGCTTGAACTGCACAAAAAAGACAAGTTGGTCACCATTTACCTGAAGCAAAGCTTAGCTTTGGCAAATAATCTGTACGCTCGTGGAGTTCATGTTATATCTTACTTTCTAGGCACCTGACCTTCGTTGACCATAACGAGACCTAACGCATATGCTCTCAGCTTCGGCCACCATAGACACCTAGAAAATGAGACGTTCGCAGGAAACATAGACGCACTCAAGCGTACTTTTTCATTGAACTTCTTCGAGTGATCACTGCGTTCCGCCGCAAATGTGTGAGCCGCCTATACCCCTGCACTTCCAAAACGACCAATGCAATACCCGGACTGGTTTTGCAGCTTGCACTCACTAAGCCAAGGGTCCCAATCAGCTGGCATGCTGTTCAGACACTCAATGTGGCAAAAGCAAAAAGGGGGTGGGAGAGGAAGAGGCAATTTCAAGTTTGAAACAAAAGAATCGGAACCTTGAAAAAAAGACTGTGCGTGAGCTTTCGCGATAACCATTACATGCTAGTACTATGAGTACTCACATAGGTGAGCACTAATCAAGCAATCGTTTCCTGTTATCACTTCGTATACCACACCACTGTGCTGGAGTTCTAAACTGGAATGAAAATATCTGCAGTATCATGTGCACAAACTGACACGTCTGACAGGTTTTCCGTCGCATTCTGACATGTCTAACGATTTTGACAGGTCTACGGTCGCATGCGCAGGTGGGGTCTGAAGTTTCTGTCCCAAAAAGACTCCCAAGATCCCATATGCGTTTCTCTTAGAGGATTTGAACGCCGAAGCAGCCAGCCATCCTTTTCTGCTTTTAGGTCGACTGTATTTCTTCGCCAAAAGATTTCTGCACCTCATGCGGTTTGTCAGTTTCTCGAGGATCTGCCCAATTTAGACCAAGCGGCGATGTCACTTTATGATGTCATGATTTCGAAAATTTCAGTTATCTATGATATCAACCAATAATATTATTTAGCACATGTGTTGACAGCGACAGGCACTTTTCGCGCTTGATAAGGCCTCTAAACTTTCCCGACCATGTGTATTGTGCTGTTTATTTTTAGGAGCACGCGAATATTATTAAATTTTCACAATGAATTGAATACAGCCTAAGGCGTATCAAATAAATACCACTTTTTAGATTAGAAATCTGTGTGAATATCATATCATTAGATTCGTTGTTCAAAGTTCAGCGGGTGCAATTTGCATCAGTTTTACAATTTGCGGTGCGAGCGGAACTCGTTTTACAGCTGAAAGAATTGACTCTAATGTGTCACTAAATCTGAGCACTGCATTAGCGTATATAAGTGTGAGACCACCCTCTAAATATGAATGTTGCGCTGCTTGATCTCATCTTCTCCTCGGTCGGCTCACCACGCTTGCATCACATCATTACGGATGTCACCCTGATCCTTATTCATATTCTTGAAGGTTTCAAGTAGCTATGTGAGAAAGAAAAAGAAAGTGGCAACCGATACATCTGTTTGACGATGCATGAGGCTAGTAATGTTTTGGCTGGCGAATTCCCTCCACCGCTCATGCCGACGGAATTACTTTTTTTTGCTCACTGCAAGGCATCAAAAGGGGACTTTGTGGAATGAGAGCCAGGAAGTAGTAAAAGATAGTTTTTCGGGTAGCTTCTGTATGTAGCGACATAAGTATCTTACGGTTCATGCGCAACACCCGCAGTATATGTGCAGAGGGGGCCACTAATAAAGGGAACGCCAGAGCACGTGTCATCTGCTCTGGTGTTTTTTACAAACTGCCACATCTAGTGGCCACGTGATCAAGTAGAGGAGGTGACATTTAACATCCCCTGAAGCGGGTTTGCAGACCTCGCCGGCTATCGCTCGTGTCTCTCAACTAACTACATTCCTTCTGTAGGGTTCCTAGATTGAAGATGAATAGCACCGGCAATGAATAATGCTACCAGCTGAAGAGTAAAGCCCCGAAAAGAGGGCTATCTTAGCCCTTCTTTTGAAGGAATAGTGCACGATGTAAAGCAGAAGTGGAGAAAGGAAAGTAGCAGGACAGGATGTCTGACATCATGCTGCAGGGACGTCTGACATCATGCCCATCATGGTGCTGCCTCACGAAGACTGGTGTGCAGCTGTGGCCTGTTAGCAATGTTTCAAAAATACACGCAGATTTTAAGAAACATTGAAAGTAAATGGTTTATCGGAACAAACGCTGCTCTCAAGTGGAATTATGATGCTTTCGTTTTTTTTCTGTGTCTTTGTTCAAAGTGCTTTATGCTCCGACAGAGGCATTATAGAGTGATGCATATTAGAGTAATTTGGGTGTCAGAAAGAGGGTATGTTGTAAACAAAACGTCGTAAAATGCAGCTATTTGGTTGCTTTGCACGAGGCAAAAAATTGCTAACATAAGTTACACCAGTATAACGAAGGCTAGGCATTTTACGTGAGTTAGCATGTTTTGTTTTGAATTTGCAGCTTAACATATTATGCAAGGGAATGCTTCTGCGAAGCGACTGAAACAGTCTCTTCATCACGAGGAAATACATAAATTTTAGTTCGTATACGACAAAGCGTAGAGCAAAAACCTAAGCTTGTCCTATTCTAAAAACTTTGGGAAATTTCACTTAAGACAAATGCGTGAAATTGGATCAAGTTGGTTTTGATGCTTTAAAATTAGAAGGAGCAATCTGATAGAGTGAGCAGCAGTCGTTGAGCTAACAACTAACAAAAAATTTGGTAGTCTATTTTTGCACTTCCTGAATTAACGCAGGTGGTGTAGTCAAATATAAGAAACACATAGATAACAATTTCCAAGAAATCAGTTCACTGGCAATAGCATAGTTATGGGATGGTAGAATATCGGTAGTCAACGCATGGCTTGAATTCTGAGTAGCAATGTCTATTTTGCCTCAGGAGGGAATTATGTACGCAAAGATAGAAAGCAAGTCTATAAATTTTAGTTTTTTGTTTGAATAAACAAATTTTTTTCTCTGGAAAAATTTGAACATATGCAAAATTAGCATGGAAATAATACTCTGCTCCTTAGTGACTAACATATGTACTCCGACTTTACACAACAAAATAGAGCAAATCTACTCAGACATTTCACCTCCTATGTGAGGGGCATCCTCAGTGTGCACTGGGACCAAATGTGTAGAGGTGGCCGAATTCAGATTGTCTCGTATGTGTCTACTCATCCGGATGGAGGACGTGATTGTTGTTGCACGCTCGCTGGTCACGACGGTCTAACCACGACTCGAAAAGCTTTCTCTTCCCGCTGTTTTGTTCGTTTCTGTGCCAGCGTCATCAAGTTACGAAAGTCGAAGGTATGCCTCATTTTTAAGCAGTGTTTGATGAGTTATGTCTGAGAATGCATGATTTTTGAAATGTTTCCTTTGTGTTCATTTAAACTCGTCGACCACTTCCTGCCAGTTTTGCCAATATAAGTGGTGTCGCAGCCACCGCACAGGAACTTGTAAACAACCCTGTTTTGATCATTCACCAGTTTTGCCAATATAAGTTGTGTCGCAGCCACCGCACAGGAACTTTTAAATAACGCTGTTTGGATCATTCGCAGGGGTGCTGTCTTTGGGTATGGAGAGCACGTTTACCAAGGTATGATGAGGCTTGAAAATTGTTTTAAATCCCCCTGGACAAAGTGCTAGTCCAACCGACTCTGAAGAAATTTCAACGTAAGGTACATAAACAATGGGTTTTGTGTTTTCTCGCGGCACACTCCTTGTTCTCTTTTGCATGTGTTTCTGGGTATCATTGATAAACCTGTTCAGATGATGGCTTGATTACAATTCACCAACCACGTTTTCCATCTGTATGACTGCGCGTCTCATAATCATATTGTGGTTTTTGGACGTTAAACCCCACATATCAATCAATCCATCTATATCACTGCAGTGTTGATGAGTGATGATTGCGATTCCACATGCACGAGTGGAATAGGCTGGAAGCGACCAACAGGGCTCAACGAGCACAAAGGAGACATTAAAAGCCACCCATGCCACGCATAATAAGACAAAACTTGTCGAACACTGTTCGACGAAGGGACATGCCTTCGACTCCAGTAATGAGACAATGCTAGCTCGGGAACAAAAGTAGAGCAAGAGAAATCTGCTCGAGTTGTGATTCATCAGTGTGACAAGTTGGCGTGCGACAACAACCGTGGCCGCATATTAAGTGACATACGAGACAAGCAGCAAACTGTGTAATCTCCGCTCATTTGCTGCCAGGGCATACTGAGGATGACAGCTGCATATTTGGCGAAACGTCTATGTAGTTTTTGCTATATTTTGCCGTGTTCAGTATAAGTCTATATTTTTAATCATAAACTGGCCTGTCTTTTAGAACAATTTTACATCTTCTCCTTAGTTATAACTCTGCTGCATACTGTGGTGTAGCAAAAACGTGCTGATAATTTTATTTTGATGTTTTGAATGAATTTTTTTATTTTCTTTTCGGTACATATGCACGTGCCAGAAGAAGAAAATGAGCACCAGATATTCATTTTACTTTGCCACTAAAGCAGCTGATCAGGAGTGACAGAAAGGAATACTACGCTGTGCGTGCCATCTGTACGCTAAGCACCATATTAAATGGCAATTTTAAACTACTAACAATTTTCTTTGTTCATCATTTGTGCTAATTAACTCAATGAACATTGCCAGCCTAAAAAGAACTAGGTAGACTGAATATGTTTGAGCTGAAGAACTGAAATAACACCGCAAATAAGCTCGAAATGTTGATTCTTTGTCATCAATAATGAGTAAGTAGCCAATTATTCAGCTCAATAAAGCTTCACAAATTTCATCTCAGCACTATTTAGGTTTCCTCCCTGTGTGTTGTTTCACTGCTGGATTGTTACATACCTTTCTGTCAGTCCTCGCACAGCTTTCATAGGATGTTGCAGACAGATTTCGTCAGCCGATTCTCTGCGTTTTTTTAGAGAAGTGTTTCTATTTAATTATTTTGTTTGCTTGATAAGCTACTGGTATGGGTCTAATCACTTCTTCTTCATAATGCAGCCCGTCATTGCCGACCGATTGCCTCACATCATGGCTTGTTCCACGGTCGTCACAGCCGCCACCCTGCAATTGCTGTTTGCCGACATCGTCAACAGTGTACCCCTCTTGAACGTACCCTGACCTGGCGAGCTTGCTCACTCAAGTCGAACCACATTGGCAAAGTCTCGACCAAATACTGCCAACTTCAACATGCTGCTCAGTTTGCATATGTGAGTTTCACTGGGCATTGTTGTATATTGGTCTGTTTGGTTTCGGTTCCACGATCACTGCCGCTGGTGGCGCCAGTGTTGTTTATGTATATAAGCATGCGCAAGTTGGAATAAAGGGGCCTTTATTCCGATGGGCACTCAAGTTGTCTAGTCGTTCATTGCCCGGCGGTACACGCCACCACTACATTGGCGACGAGGATGCTCGTTTAGGAGGGGGTCTGATTTTCGTCATTTTCGCCGACTGTTTCCCGCACCATGAGTGTCTCCGGACTGGCACCACCGCCCCCGTTCCTGCCCACGCCTGGCCGCCCTGCTGTTGCCTGGCCACAATGGATCCGCATCTTCGAGAATTTTCTGCTCACATTTGGTGTTTCGGACTGTGCGCCGGACCGTCACAAGGCTCTCCTAATCCACAGCCTCGGCGTAGAAGGCCAGCGCATATTTCACACACTACCGTTTCAGTCTTCGGCCAACGCAAAGTCCGGTGAGCCAACTTCTGATACGGATTCGGGAAATGTCAAGTACACTTCTCAGACACAGCATGAAGCGTCGTCGTACGATACCACTGTCACAGCGCTGCATACACACTTCACGACAACAATAAATGTTGTGGTCGAACGGCACCGGTTCGGTAGGCGCGTGCAGCAAGTCTGTGAAACAATCAATGAGTACATTACCACGTTACGTGAGCTTTCTGCTACGTGCTCTTTTCCTTCTCAGGAAGATTCCTTGCGTGACCAGTTCGTTGCGGGCGTATTATCTCGGAACGTGCGCGAGCAGTTGCTGCTCAAAGGGTCGTCTCTATCGTTCGCTTGAGCTGTACTAATAGTGACGCAGTTTTCAGCAGGCAACCAATGATTGCAAAGAATTTGCTACTGCAGATGTCCAGAGCAAAAATGCTCGCGAAATCACCCCTTCGCCCGCATCTTCTGCCAGCGATCCCTCGAAGCGGTCGCGCAGCCAACAGGGCCAGTGTTACCGCTGCGGTTCACCTCGGCACTACGCATCTTCATTCCGCTGCCCCGACAAAAACAAGTGGTGTCACGGTTGCGGTATTATGGGTCATTTTCGCTCAGTCTGCAACAGAAACGCCGCTCCTGTTCGTGAAGTAGACAAAGAAAGTTCGATAACAGAAGTATTGAGCCTTCTTGCCGTGACGACAACCACTCGTCTCACAATCTACGTATCGGTAGCAGTTGGGGAAACGAAGTTAACTTTCCTCGTGGATTAAGGGTCATCAGTATCAATTTTGACGCATGACCTATTTAGTCAGCATTTTGCAGGTCGGCAGCTTTCAACTGCTCGAATTAGACTACTGAACTATTCGAAGAAATCCATTCCAGTGTGCGGTTGCTTCTTTGCTGATGTCACGTACAATAACTGCACAACAAAGCTTCTTATTTATGTTGTTGAACAAGGCACCTCGCTTTTGGGTATTGATGCAATTAGGGCGCTCAGTCTGCAGATTGATGGGTCGTCACTACAGTGCCTTGAAACGACAGCGGTGCGTACTAGCGCTCGAACGGAGCACACTGCAGTCATGACAGAGGCGGAGGAGTTCATTCACCTTCCATCAGAATTAGTCGAAGAGTTTGGCGTTGTCTTCAATCCAGGACTTGGCATCGCAAAGGGTTTTGTTCATCGCGTTAAAACAAGGTCGACAGTTCAGCCAGTTGCTTCAAAACTCAGGCGCCTTCCCCTCTCACTGCGGCCACGAGTATCGGAAGAACTGCGCCGCTTGGAAAAAATGGACGTGATAGAGCGAATAGAGGTATCCGAGTGGGTGTCCCCTATCGTTGTGGTTGAAAAGAAAGATGAAGGTATCCGCCTTTGTGTAGATCTTCAACAGGTAAACAAAGCCGTCGTAGCAGATAGCTTTCCCCTCCCTCATACAGGAGAGCGATTGCATAGTCTAGTGGGGGCAATCCACTTTTCCAAACTTGACCTTGCATCAGCGTACCATCAGGTCATGCTTCACCCCAAGAGCCGCGATTTAACGGCTTTTATAACACACGACGGCCTCTTTCGTTTTAAGCGCGTGTGTTTTGGGCTTGCGTCGGCACCATCTGCTTTACAGAGTATGATGTCAAAAATTCTGCAGGGCTGCAGCAGCGTCCTGTTCATTATCGATGACATCATTGTGTTTGGGAAGGGCAGAGAGGAGCACATGGCGAATCTTACCGCAGTGCTGAGGTGCATAAAAGAGACAGGACTCAAATTGAACACAAAATGCGTCATCGATACGCCGGAGCTTGCGTTCTTGGGCCACAGGATCACCGCAAACGGTATTGTGCCATTGAAGGAAAAGGTTGCTTTCATCCGAGACACTCCAACGCCTACGTATCTAGCAGGACTTAGATCATTTCTGGGATTGGTAGAATATTATTCTAGTTTATTCCCAATTTCGCTGACATGGTTCAACCAATGCGTGTCCTGCTAAGAAAGGGGCAGCGATTCGTTTGGTCTGACGAAGTAGACGCTAGTTTCAAAAGACCAAAGACGCGCTGGCATCTAGCTCTATACTGAGAATGTTCCATGAATCCCTTCCAGTCTTAGTGTCGACGTACGCATCAAAGTGTGGAGTTGGAGCGGTCCTACAGCAGGTGGACGGACATAAACTGCACACTGGTGCTTTCGCGTCTTGAGTCGTTTCGCCAGCTGAGAGGAAATATTCGATAGGAGAACGGGAAGCGTTGGCCTGTGTTTGGGCGTGCGAGTGGTGGCACGTGTACTTGTGGGGACGCCACTTCACGTTGCTCACTGATAATCAAGCCTTGGTGGAATTGCTTTCAACCCAAGGAACAGGAAGGCGCCCCTTGCGGGTAGCGCGATGGACAGAGCGCCTACTACGGTACAACTATACAGTCGATTACCGCAAGGAGTATTTGAGTACCGCAAGGGTGCCAGAGAACAGTTTGAGCAGTCCCAAATGCAAGATAGCGCACTGCAACAAAGCAAAATCAATGTGCAATCGTCGTGGCCTGCACACAAATCGTTATCGGCCGAGCTTCAGCCATTCTTCAAAGTACGTGACGAACTTTCTGTGTTAGACAATCTTATCTTGCGTGGCGAACAGCTTGTGGTTCCCACGTCACTCACGCAGCTTGTAATCGCTGCAGCACATGAGTCGCATCCCGGAGTGGTGCGAACAAAAGCACGGCTGCGAGAAAAGAATTGGTGGCCGGGCATGGACCGCCAAGTCGAGCTAGCTATTCAGATGTCTAGCATGTACCAGGAAGCAGACAAGAGCGTCAAGGTGCGAGCTACACCATTGCAACCGGTCCCTTTTCCAGAGCAGCCGTGGCTCAAACTTGGCATGGATATTGTAGGCCCATTTGAGAGGGCGCCCTACGATTGCAGATATGCAATCACGCTTGTAGAATATTATTCCAAATGACCCGAAGTGCGTTTCTGTAGCGAGACGACAACCAGCACAGTAATACGCTTCTTAGTCGCTGTGCGAAGGCTACCCAGAAGAGGTTCTTTGCGATAACGGTCCACAGTTTGCATCTCGGGAATTGGAGGTATTTCTTCAATATCGTGGCATCCAGGTGAAACATTCGTCCGTATACAATCCACAAGCAAACGGCCAAGTGGAGCGCTTTAACAGAGTATTTAAAAGCTTCATTCAAGTGGCGGTTCTTGAACAGTGACCTTTGCGCCTGGCGGTAACAGAGTATCTGGGTGTTTACCGATGCACACCGCATGCTACAATGGCAAGGGCTCCAGCTCTTCTGCTACACGGGCGGCTGCCAAGAACTCAGTTGGATGTCGTCGGGCATCCGTCGGTAACCTTCTTTGATGACCCTAACTCGGAACTTTGGCGCTTACCACCTAGGAAATGTATGATTATTTATGTATGTCTTGACCATTACCTGCAAGACTTTTCATCGAATAGCAGCGGTTCAGTCCTTGAGAACTGCAGGGTGATTTGGGGGTTTAAAGAAGTACTGCTGATCACAAGTTTTTCCCTCATAGGCATAGCTACTTAGACAGGCCGGCGCACTGCAGGTCGGTATGTTTACAATGTTTAACTGCTAATTCACTCAAGCTTGCTTGATTGTTTTGTACCTTGTTAAATACTATTTGCGATGACATAAATCTAACCTTCAAGCTCTTGCCTCTGTAATCTGAGCAAGCAATCTAAAAGAAAAAAACAAATTCAACGCTGCCGCGGGAAGCCGGCAGTAGCTTGTTCTCAAAGCTACGTTAGCGCCGCGCCCCTTGAGGTGCATACGAGTCGATGCCGCATCGAGAGCGGGCTTTTACAACTGACAGTATCTAAAAACGTTTGTGTAAGCCGTGGGCTCGCTTCAAGACTTGGGTGGCTGTTCCAGATCTCTCAGTTGAATTCAACCTAATAATAGTTGTACACGTAGCTTTACTCACCATAAAACCTAAATGTATATTTACAAAGATTTTAAAGCTATTTGCATTTGTTTTTACATAAATGCTTATTCTTGACAAGCTAGCTTTAGGAGATGAAATTCTTCAAGTGTGTCGAGTAAGGTTCATCATTTATTCACAGTAAAGTAGAATGTCATTTTGCCATAGTAGGTCTATGTTTAGTTGTAAAGAAGTTGTAAGTATGGGCGAATTATGTGCAATTAGCATTTTTGAACATTCTATAATAATTTAGTTCATACAAAAACTAGTTTGAATAGCGTTATGTAAAAGTGATAACTAAACAAGCCAGACGAAAGTAGTATGAAGTTAGCCTAGACAAGTCGAGCAGCATTAGAGTGAAAAGAACTGTTGGTAATTATGTGTATGCCCTGATTCTGAATGTTCTCTATTGACCTAAGATTATTGTTATGCATATTTGCCCATGTAATACTGCCATAGGTTATTTGGCTATTTATGAAAGCAGGGCAACAATAAGGCGTCACAGGAGATAAATAAAGATTTATTGAGGGCTTGCACAATGAAGGAAGTTTTTTGTTTAGCATAAGCAGTATGGTGGGTAAACATCACATTAGGCTCAAGTTTGTGGCCTAGAAAACACATCAAATTCCATGAAATAAATTATCATAGTCAATTAAAAAGGAGCTTTGTTTTAGAAACTGTATAAACCATGAACTTAGTTTTAATAGGTGGGAATAAAATTAGGTTGTTTAAATAACACCGTGTACGACATTCATTATTTGGTTTTGCAGCTCAGTGATTGGGCTCTTGACAATTTATGGAGCATGAGTTGGGAAAACAATGGGATAAAAGCTTCAACAGCTGTTATTGGGCTGAACAAAGCAAAAATGAGGGTTGATAGTATTGTTGTATCTGAAAATTAGCAAAAAAAGTTTTGTAAATAATACTTAACTTCATACCTGGAAGCCATGCTGGCATCTGTGTCTAAATTTTATATTGTAGCTCATCGACTTTTCCTTTGTTTTGCCTTTTGGGGTTTTGGTGCCAGTGATGAACTGCCACTGTTTTCTCTGGTGGACAATCAAGTAAGTAGTTTCACATTAGCTTGGATAATTAGGCTAGTTGGTATTTGTTCATCTTTTAACTGAATAAGCACACGCACAGACACTTAAACACCGCTTTTGTTGTGTGCATTTTCTTCTTCTAGTGTCCGTGTCTGTGTGCATGCCCTTATTCAGTTAAATGATGAAGTAGCTATACTTCTTGTAAATTTTTGTTTATTTTGTGCAATACTATCACTACTCGGTTGAATACATAGCTATGCAACTTGCATTGCATTTGCACTTCTGTGTATATTTATGCTTAGGTTATTGATATATGACGAATAATTTTGTAAATTATGAACTGGTGAATTTAGAGATTCAGCAGGTTACTTCACGAATGACCAGTGAAATCTTCTGCATCACCCTTTTTGGAATGTCAAGGCATTCTGTACAAGCTTCATAAATATATTGGCGACAAGTCCTAATGTCAGGAAAAAGGGGAATGAATTGAGGCTCTGTCTTTCTTATTCCTGAGTGCCTCTTATTATTGGACTCGACAAAAGAAATATTCATCTACAATGTGCAAGAGCACTTTTGTCAGTGCAAGCTCCAAGTACCTTTAAGGGTGTCTGGTGGTCTCTTATATTTTAGTAAATAATATGGACTCAACATATCTAACGACTGTAACAGAACTATAAGATAAGTTACATAGTTGCTAATTTACCTTCCACGCATATCCAGAACACTCGAAGTTGTTGATATGCTTCTTTTTAAAATTTCTTACAGCTTCTCACAAACTGTTCAGACGAGACTTAAAGACAGCAATGATATATGTGATTTGCTTTTCATTGATCATTGACAGGAATGCTTTTTTTTCGCTGGAGCCATATTAGTTTAAAATTTCTAAATAAGGATTGTGTTGATGTTTTTCTAACTTACTATGCCACCCCACTTTTTTCCCAGTCTTTTAGTATCTAAAATTGAATGATTCTCTTTGTGAGGGTTCGGGTAGTATTGCCATTATTGAACACTATATGTACCTGTAGACTTACATATATTCTGTGAACTGTACTTGCTTTAGAAAAAGAAGGATATTTGGATGACTTTTAGTATGCTAGTGTTATACAATATGACATGCAGTTGCAGGAGGGAAATGTAAGTTTCATCAGAACTATTTCATTACATATGAGCAAAAATATACTCGCATGACCGAAAAGCACAACTAACATTTTCAAAAACAAGTGATCTCTTGAGTCTTTTATTATGATTCCACTTTTTTGCGCGCATTCACCTAGGAAACGGCATATTAATGGAGCTGGAGAAATGGGCATGGCGGCTTTTGTGTCCGAGAGACAGCTTGTCCTACAAGAAGGCGACCAAGCTTCTGTAGGGTGTGAGTGCCCTCCACAACAGGAGCATCAGGCAGCCCCTTGTCAGTGCTACATGTGTTCCGAGAACCAGGCACCACCCAGGAAGGCACTCACTCGTAAGATATTGGAGGCAGTCGGAAGTAAGTGTTTCATGCTGAGTATATTTTGATGAATTGAAGAGACAATCAACTTTATCAACCATATGAACCAGTAAGTCCCTGATTGCTATACATTCTTGCTCATTTTTACAGATGCTTTCAGCAAGTACATTGCTGCGAAACCAAAAGAAGTGGCATGCAAAGTAAGATGAACCGCTTCATTGCTGAAATGTTCAACAACATAAATAAATCAGTCGTCAGAACATTTCTCTAGCCTGATCGTGTTTATTGGATATCAGTGCAGCACACCTACATTACAGTGTTTAGTTTAGTGTGTGTTTCATGAACTTGCATGCCTTTCTTAATACATTCTTTTGCTGCAGGTCAATTTGGACCCAAATAGCTGTTCCAACCTATATTACCTGCATAACCTGTAATACCCATACATTCATTACACTTATACCACTTATATGAGCCGTACCACCTATATTAGCCATACCACCCGTATGAGTCATACCACCTACATGAGCCGTACCACCTGTATGACCTGTAACCCCTATATGAGCCACATCACCCATATGCCCCGTGTCCAATAACGTCGTATGTGCAGGTCCTGTGCATGTAGGAATTTTCAGTAGGGATGTGCCTGGTAATTAGAGCCGAGTGTAAGAAGAATAAACCGAAGAAAGGTAAATATGCTCTGTAGACAGCGGGGCAAAGGAAGGAACATGTTGCAAAGCGTTGTCGCCAGAAGGTACAGTGGCTTGCCTGACCATGCCCTACTGAAAATTCCTATACATTTAAGACCCGTATCATAAAACGTTATTCGAGACAGGTGATACAGTGATTACGGTCCATATAGGGGGTATAGGGATTACGGCTCATTTAAGGGCTACAGGGCGTATGGGGTATATGGGCCATACAGGAGTTATAGGGTTTGTGGGTAATATAGGTGATAGGGCTCCAATGAATTCTCTGGTTCCTGCTAAAATTTTAATGTAGTGGAAAAAGAAGAGAGAGAACGGTCACACTGAACCACACACCATATAATTTTAAGCAAGCATAAACTAGCCCAAGAACAAGTCCTTCTGCAGAACATCCCGTATTCCTATGGGCTAGTAGTAAGGGTCATAAGTAATGTTTACCTAAGCATGGCAATAAGGCAATGCCAGTTTATAAAGTGTAAAAAATACGAATATGCCGCAATAGGCAATTTAATGGTGCTTTGAAAGTGCGGTAGACTAAATGGGTGGAACAAAGTGTTGTATGTAGTGTACTGTCGGGACATCACTTGCTAAATACTCTCCTCAGAAGCGAAATAGAAGTAGAGAAACGCAGTATAAGTCATATTAAAAACACTTCCTGTAACTAATCACCGTAAAAAAATTGCTGTACTGTATGAAGAGAGATATATTTACATTGCTTTTGTTTGTTTGATGTTTGCCTTTTGTTTTGAATAAATTGTTGGGTCAAATCATTATCTTTATCGATTGACTATCGGCATGAACATTTACACATACCCTACATAATTGAAGTTTTTGCGCACACACACAAGGACACAGAAGAAGGGAACACAAGGACCAGCGCAGACTAACAACTGATTTTTATTAAGTAAGAAAACAGAATATATACGCTTCCTTGCACCCCATGATCACCGCGCATGAGCAAAAACGGCATCGTACAATCTTAAAAAACCATAAATATCACATGTTGTTCAGCAATTCAATTTCTTTTTCACTAAGCGATATCGACGGATGGCTGATGCACATATCTTTAAGTCTAGATATGTGCCACGCTTCTACTATTTCTCTTGTTGTCTGATTTGGGTGTACATACACAACCTTAGTTTGATCAAACAACGGCTTACATGCACTAAAAGAACAACGCGCACAGTGCATTGCTAAATGTGTTTCTGGCCTCCCCTTCAAGTTGGTCATGTGCTCCTTCAACCTCACATTTAAGCATCGGCCAGTTTGACCGACATAAAAGTTCCCACAACTGAAAGGGGTCTTATAAACTACCTTTCTTTTGCACTCAACCACCTGATGACCTGCACGCTTGGAACAATTGCCACTGATATCCTTCGTCCTTTCCTCGTACAGATTATTTACAGCCGGACACACGCCCCCTAGTTTGTTCTTTGCCGAGAATACAACTTTGACACCATATTTAGCTGCCACCTTCTTAAGTTTATGGGAGAAACCATGCTCGTAGGGGATTACCGAAATTTTCTTTGTATCTTGGCTTCTTTCCTCTTTCTCCCCGGATTTCATTTTCTTCATTAATCTTTCGCTTGCAGTTAGAAGAAACGAGTTAGGGTATCCTGCCTTTTCCAGCTTTACCTTCTGCTCAAGGAAAGATTCTTTTAACTTGTGCTTGCATGTTTTTGTCAGAGCTGAATTGAAACACCCCATTGCTATACCGTTTTTTACTATCCTTGAATGGGAGGAAGCGTACTGCAACAGGGGCTTCTCTGTTCTAGGCGAATACTTCCAACACACATGGTTCTTTTCAAAAACAAGCTTCATATCTAGGAACTGTAAACAGTTTTCGGTGGGTTGTTCAGATGTAAAAACTAGGCCTTTGCCTCTCCGTCTGAAAGTCTCCATTACACTTGTGGTGACAGCATCCCAGTCTGTGTTTACGCCCAAAATCAAATAATCATCAACATATCTGAATATTTTTAAGAACTTGCCACCCAAATCAGAATCAACCAGTCTGTCAACTTTGCTCAAAAAAATTGTACTCAGTACAGGGGCTACCTTAGATCCAATACACACTCCATTCTTTTGACGGAACAGTCTATCTTGAAATAGTACAACCGTACTATCCAAGTACATGCTAAGTAATTCAAGAAACGTTTCTAGTGACATTCCACTGCAATTACGGAAGGCCACTTCATCATTGTCCTGTTAAGGACAATGATGAAGTGGCCACTTCATCATTGTCTTAAAAATATTCAGATATGTTGATGATTATTTGATTTTGGGCGTAAACACAGACTGGGATGCTGTCACCACAAGTGTAATGGAGACTTTCAGACGGAGAGGCAAAGGCCTAGTTTTTACATCTGAACAACCCACCGAAAACTGTTTACAGTTCCTAGATATGAAGCTTGTTTTTGAAAAGAACCATGTGTGTTGGAAGTATTCGCCTAGAACAGAGAAGCCCCTGTTGCAGTACGCTTCCTCCCATTCAAGGATAGTAAAAAACGGTATAGCAATGGGGTGTTTCAATTCAGCTCTGACAAAAACATGCAAGCACAAGTTAAAAGAATCTTTCCTTGAGCAGAAGGTAAAGCTGGAAAAGGCAGGATACCCTAACTCGTTTCTTCTAACTGCAAGCGAAAGATTAATGAAGAAAATGAAATCCGGGGAGAAAGAGGAAAGAAGCCAAGATACAAAGAAATTTCGGTAATCCCCTACGAGCATGGTTTCTCCCATAAACTTAAGAAGGTGGCAGCTAAATATGGTGTCAAAGTTGTATTCTCGGCAAAGAACAAACTAGGGGGCGTGTGTCCGGCTGTAAATAATCTGTACGAGGAAAGGACGAAGGATATCAGTGGCAATTGTTCCAAGCGTGCAGGTCATCAGGTGGTTGAGTGCAAAAGAAAGGTAGTTTATAAGACCCCTTTCAGTTGTGGGAACTTTTATGTCGGTCAAACTGGCCGATGCTTAAATGTGAGGTTGAAGGAGCACATGACCAACTTGAAGGGGAGGCCAGAAACACATTTAGCAATGCACTGTGCGCGTTGTTCTTTTAGTGCATGTAAGCCGTTGTTTGATCAAACTAAGGTTGTGTATGTACACCCAAATCAGACAACAAGAGAAATAGTAGAAGCGTGGCACATATCTAGACTTAAAGATATGTGCATCAGCCATCCGTCGATATCGCTTAGTGAAAAAGAAATTGAATTGCTGAACAACATGTGATATTTATGGTTTTTTAAGATTGTACGATGCCGTTTTTGCTCATGCGCGGTGATCATGGGGTGCAAGGAAGCGTATATATTCTGTTTTCTTACTTAATAAAAATCAGTTGTTAGTCTGCGCTGGTCCTTGTGTTCCCTTCTTCTGTGTCCTTGTGTGTGTGCGCAAAAACTTCAATTATGCAGCAGTACCAACTAGCCCGTCTTTCCGTATTATTACACATACCCTGTATCATTGTTGTCATAAATATTGTAGAAACAAAGGTTTAAAGTGTCACATTAAACATTTTACTCCTTTCTCTTTTTTTCTCATGTAACGCGCTGGTATGATTCCGTGAGAGTATCTGTGTTAGTATTTTTTTCACGTATGTAACGCGCTAGTTTGTTTTCTGATAGCGTTTTCACATCTTTGTGTGTCTCTACTGTATGCCTTGTATATGGGGGCTTGGGCTTTCCTCAAGCGAATTGTTTCGCTTTTCGCCCAAGCTTGCCCACATCTTCAGGATGTAAATAAACTTTGATTTGATTTGATTTGATTTGACTACTGAAACGTTCCGTATGCGATGTCCAATGATTCCGTATGTTTCCGTAAGAATATTACGGAAATATATAACAAAATATATACGAAACATATGTATTCTTTATGAAAACAAATGGAATTCTTTGACTCGCATACGGAACGTTTTGAATATTCGAGAAAAACAAGACAAATATTTTTGCATCCTCGAATTTATACAAATAAACATTTTGCAAGGAAGCATTTTTATCTTTCTCAGCCGGCTAGGTGCATGCATATCTGCTGGCTGATTCAAAAATTTTGCAAAACCATCTGAACAGTATTGGGTAAATACGTGCAGCACCTACTAAATTCTTTACTTATTTGTTTACCTGTAAGTTGAAACATAAAGCAAAATACTATAAAGAGTACTGACACAAAATGTTGAGGCTCATATAGCCTGTGACATCGACTCCCTTGAACATGCGTAAATCTACAAATTTGATGAACAATTATAGCTCAGATGGCCAATTATATGAATATAGAAGTTTGCGTGCCTGATCCCGTGCTATATGCTGCATCTCCCATCATTGAATAATTGATAGTGACCTGAAGCTGAGTCCCAACTTCCAGGCGCCACCATTGTTGCCGAGCTCAGAGTTGGCACAGCTACGTTATTGACATCATAGATTGTTGCCCTTTGGCCACACTTGTGCTAGCAGGCTACTATTCTGTGACTGCTGTGTCCATGCCAGATGTAAACATGTGGAACGTGAGGATTCCTCAAAAAAATCTTTGCACCCAAAAGACAATTGAGTTCACGACAAGGACATTGTACTGCATATGCAGCAGCAAAAGAATGTTAGCTCATGATGCAGACACCAACGAAGTGTGTCAGCATTCTGTGTGTAAGGAGACAGAAGAACAATACGCCATGTTGGGCCATCTTTTAAGCCAGAAGAGCTGAGCGCAAACTGTTTGCCCCAGCGCGTTGATTACTGTGTCAGTAGTCGCCGCCCGCTTTCACTATTGATAGACCTGCTGTGCAAGTGCTACTTACGCCAGAAAGCCCCATTTTATGTGTGCCATTTAGCACGCTAGCCGGCATTTGTTGCATTCGGTGGCTTGTGTTCTCAGAGCTGTGCAAAAATAAAACTAGTCTGTAATAAACAGACAGCATTTGTCCGTCTGTCCCTTGCTGCAGCAAGCAATCCACCCCATTGTGACTAATAGGATGTCAACGATGTTAATATTGCAAGACGAAAAATTTGCGTCATTACCTCTTTCTGCAATAATCAAATCAAATCAAATCATTTTAATCACTAGCCACAACCTTCGAATTCCTCACTGTCAGGACCCTGTTCTGGGGCACATGTTTGTCTTTTTGATGCGCAAATACTCCAACGCGAGGCTACTATGAGGCTCTTGTTCTGAAGCTGAAGGACACTCCACATGATCTTTGTGGCCTCCTTGCATCACGACCGCAGCCAAGCCCACTGTTCTTTCTTCTGCCTCTCAGATGAACCTGCATTGGAAAAATGGCTGTGAGCCTTGGTTTTGTGTGTGGGAGTTAACATCGCTACACTCACGCACAAATTGTTACTATTACACTTAAAACGTACTAGCATAACAACTTCAAGGAACTACTTCAAAGTTTCAATAATGAAAATTGATCAAAGAGGTTTCACAATTTTGAATTCAAACAGGTAAATAGAAGGTCTCACAGAGGAATATGCGTGGAGCTATAGGCACGTGCATGAGTTTCTGATCTGTGGCCTCAGCACAGCAATCAAAATGGCATATGTCTTTTCTGCTGAGAACAAAAAATGAGGTAAAAATGTGAAGTAAACAATAGGTAGGGGCACACAAATATTCATATGTTTGAATATCTTTCGAATAATGTTTGCTATTTGACTCAATTAGTATTGCAAATTTTGCTATTTGAACTATACCAACTTACAAAAGACAAAAATACGGTTAATGTCTGGCTGAAAGGGACCCTCAAAATTTTTAATATCTTTCACCTCATCACACTCTTATTGCATGAAAGCTGCCTTTCTGGCTCTGCTACGGTCGCAAATGTACTGACTCTAGAAAATGCTGATTCTAACAAGGAGACGATAGATGTGGCAGAGGCAAGGACTTATTTATAGTGGTTTTCAACCTTAAATTCGATCAACTCTTTGGCTGCAAAAAATTGTGTATACGAACACATTGGTGTACATATAAATTCAATTGTGCATTGCCTTATTTTTTATAACGTAACTACGAAACGCTACCCTACCAACACTTTATCAATTTTGCCAAAAGGAAAATTTTCCTCTCATAAGAATAAACTTTGGAAGCTTCTCAAACTTTTTCTAGAGTTTCACAAAACGTATTTGATAAGAATTCAGAAGTATTCGAGAAATTAACAAAAATATTCAATTTGGACTCACACTTCAAAATTTAAATTCATTTTAGCACCCAAACTATAACAATAAATTTCAAGAGAAGTGGGAAAACCAGAAATAGCTGAGCATTTGATCGCACACTCATGCCACAGAGAATTACTCTTCTAGTTTTTCAAGCACTTTGATGATGAAGAAGCAGGCAAAACCATATAAAGCATAGCCAATTAAGGGCACACTTGCACCACAGAGACCTTTTCCTCTTGTTCTTCGAGTGCCTCGACGGTAAAATTGATTGTCCAGCAATTCAAGGGCCTGTATCATATACTGTCATCAGTTATATCGTTTTCAAATTGTTCTTATAAAGTGTAGCAGTAGGCAGATATACAGGAATCAAGCATGCTAAAATGAGCATTTCTTTCACAACTTCAATAAAGTATACACAACACTCTCCATGAAGCAATTTAAGTGGCCCAGCAACGTTTTTCGAGAATGGTCAGAAAATGCTGCCGAGGGTAGTCGAGGCATAGAGAACATGTGACAGACATTATAGGGCAGCACGCAGCCTGTTATTCATAATTTATTATTAGTCACCTGAAAATTGTTGTTTCCCCTCATGAAATGAAGCTCCAAATCCAACTTACTGCGCTTCAAGTACAATGTGTACAACCGCAACAGGAGGCTACCACATGCCCGTGAACCTGTTCGTGATTACACTGAGAAGAAGCCTCATGTTTGAAGAAAAAAAAGGGGGGGAGCTTATGGTCAGGATGCACGTTGATAAATAGGCATAGCTTCTTGCCCCTAGTCCTCCCTTCCTGTGTGGCTTTGAGTGTGCTCACTCGAACAAAAGTGAAAGAAAGCCCGTAAAGCATGTGACAAGTTCCTGTAGCTCCGCTAATACTTCGCAGATTGCAAAAATTTTTCCAACAGTCAATTTGGGATGAATTAGTTTCTCTCATGAAGACATTAAGGTGATTACTTGGAAAGACTTTTCAGGGCTTGTTATTCTTTACAAGGCAATGCGACCATGTGCCTTTAACATGAAGGTAGGAATTATTGAACTTGATATGTTTTTGTTATGGCACAACGTAGTCATCACAATTCCAGCGTCCAGTTTTAGATTTAGTCAACCTGTTCCAAAAATGTACTCACTGTACAAACCACACCTTTAAATCAGTAAATTATCCAAAAATGAAGAAAATTCAATTGATATGTGAGCAAATAGAGTACATGCATACAATAAGGATACGTGCAAGCAGCAGGAGTGTAAATGGCATATTCAGGCTGTATGAGGGATGTCGTGAAACTGGTACAGATGAGTACTAATGCAATAACAGCATACAAAAATTTTCAAAAAAAGTACAGCTGCCTACTTTGTTATTTATAAGGTCCAAAACTGTAAGCGGCAGTCCCCCCACTGGGTGCTGCCCCCGAAAAGCAAAAAAACTGGATAGTTAGGTTAGCCATAAAATAATATGATTCCACGCAAGCATGCAACCATAGTTGACACAAACGAGCACTTAAACAACATTAAAAAGAAGCCCCCAAGCAAAGCCCCTAATTAGTCCTTTGCAGCTACACGAGCCACCAACAGCCGCTTCTTTGAAGCATTCATGCTCCTGCCCCCTCCTCTGAAAGAAGGCACCACGCCAATAGCCAGCATGCTTCACACCAAACGCTGGTGCAAAAGCACAAAAAAATGACAACTCAGGACACAACGTCATGTGGAATTGGCTACAGTGCTATGAGAAAACCATGCAAGACACTTGTTCATTTCAAGGCTTTGCCTTTGTTTTGCGTTGCATGAATGATTCACACCAATACTTCTTGAACCAGGGTGCAAATGGCAACTATTGACACCCTTGTTCAAGAATTAGAGCAATTGAGAATCGAGATTACCAGTTACCTCACTTAACTCTACAAAACTCACTTAACTCTACAAAACAAAACGCTGGTTAAAGCGAATGTGAGTGCTTCCAAGATGGAAGGGTTTTTCATGCTGTTAGTAGGCTCAACAAAATCTAACCACTAAGAGCACACCATGTAAAAAAGCCGTCTATTGATAGTTATCAAAATAGCACGTGTCAGCACTCACATTTGCACCTTTATGTTTATATAATTGTCATTGCAATAATGTATCCCAAATAAATAAAGTATTATCACCTCACTGTGTGCTGGCCGTGTCTTTTAGGACTATAAAGTTCTACCAAGTATCCATCCACCCATTCGTCCTACATACATGCACACACCAAGTTAAATTACTATACAAATCAGATGGGTTCATCAATATTGAGGAAACAATCAAATTGTATTCAGATAGACTCGGGCATTCCAGAATATGAAACAACACTTCAAGCAATAATTTCATATTGACCAGCACGACCAGTTAGATTGCAGCGCCGAGCAGCGGTTCCCTTTTGGAAGTTGGTGAATACTTGTTTGTCTCCAGTGTCCCTGCCTGAGACTCTTTTTCAAAACACTTTCTCTGTAACAGCGCAGCGTCATGTCTTCTCACTTCTTCATAGACTGAGTGCCTTATGCCTAAATAAAGTAGTAATAGGGGCTAGCTTGTACATAAAACATCACCCTGTGTTTTTTTCTGGTGCGTGTATTAGTCTGCAGTGCATCACAAGCACGATGACACTACTTCAAATGCAATGCTTCTCTGGCCAACCTAACCACTTCTGCGTTTTTTCTGTCTCTGTTCACTCATGTTGAGCAGTGTCCTGCATAGGTTTGCAAAAAAATCTGAAAAAAATTCACACTCACTTATAAAATGTATTTTGTCTTTTGCCCTCCCTCAGACTTGCGGCTAAATGCAATGACCAAGTCTGGTGAGTCTACTTCCGAGTCGGTTAAAATATGAATATTGTTTTCACCTATAGTTTCAATGCTCCATAAAAGAAATATATTGCATAATCGGTGCTCCAGTTGGCACCTTGCAGTGTCTTGTGGCAGTGTAGTGGCCTCCCTCCACAGCGCTTTGAGCTATCAATTTTCACAGCTGACATATATCTCAATGCACAATCATTCGTGCGCCTACTCAATATTTATAACTGAGAGGCCAGAACTACAAAGAGGGGGGGGAAGAGTCAAGGTTCTTTAACACGCCCTCCTGTAATTTTTTCCCGGGACGTTCTCATGAAAATATCTGAGGCGCCATCTCTTTCAATAGAGATGTCCTTGCTGGGTTGCAGTCACTATATAAAGTTCTGAGATTGAATGGTTGTAACTGGAGCACCAAATATGCAACACAATGCTGTTAAGGACTATTAAAACCATGTGTGGAAAAGATCATCATATTTTAACGGACTCGGAAGTCGACTCACCAGACTTGTCAGACTTGCGTTTAGCCGCGAGTCTGAGTCCACTAGTAAGTCTTAAGGAAAAAATATATTTCATGAGTGAGTGTGAATGACTCCCAGATTTCATTTTGACCTATGCAGGGTGCTGCTCAATATAAGCACGCAGAGGCAGGGTAAATGCAGAAGTGCTTCAGTTGGTGAGGCAATGTGTTCTGATTTAGAAGAGTGCTTTGGTTGTCTAGAGAAGTGTTACATTATTAAGTAGTGCCATCGATCATCTTACATCGCTGCCGAGAAAAACACTGACCGGAAAAAATTAGAAACAACGCAGTGTGATGTTTCGCATACCAAACAGCTCCTAATGCCACCTTATTAGGGCATCAGTCAGTCAGTCTATGATGAAGACTTTATAGATGATGCTGTGCAGTCACTGAGGAGGTGTTTTGAAAGAGAGTCTCACACAGTGACACTGAGGAGTAACAAGTATTCACCGACTGCAGAAGGGGAGCCCCTGGTCAGCACTGCAGTCTACATGGAGGGACTAGTGGGGTTGGTGATGAAATTATTGCTTGAAGGATCTAATATTCTGGAGTGCCTGAGTTTCATGCTTGTGATGAGCAATGCTTGATTGTATCATTATCATTGTTTAGCCTACTTGAGTTAATCACTGATTTAACTATCCGTTCATTTAGAATAAATTATTGCAATGGAAATTATATAGACACTTTCAACGGCTGCTACCTTTGAACATAAAGGCTCAGTTACGAGTGCTGGTGCATGCTATTTGGATAAATATCACTACACGACTTGTTTACGTGGTGTGTTCTCAGCAATTTCTATTCATTGAGGATACTGACAGCACAAAAACCCACTCACTCTCAGCAGCACTCACATTGACTTTAACCAGTGTTTCGTTTTGTGAGATTGAATCTGAAGAGTTAGGTGCTAATCTTTGTATAGCATTCCCATTTGCTCCTATTTTATTTGTTGCTTCATGCTATTAACAAAACTCTGAGCTCATACTTTGGACCCCAATCTTTGGACCCAAATCGGCATTTGCTGGTGTGCTAAAACAGGGGTGCAACAGCCGTAATAACATTTAAAGCAATTTTTGGAGCAGCTAAACTGTACTTTTGGGGCACTGAATTCCAAGTTCGAAGCAGGTTATGGAAAAACAAACACGCATTTTTATCATGACATAGCAAATTTGGAGCAGTAAAAAAGGCTTACATTTTGAAAAAAAAACTTGTCTAAACAATTCAACGTAACCTAATTTATGTAGTGTGAGCATACTATTCACTACTATTTCAATGAAGGTAGTTTTTTGAAGCACCTCGCTAAGGAACCGATGATAAAGTCCATATTAGCGTTTATTGCACCTGTTCAATCAATTAACAAACTCTGAGAATTTTATTATCAATCTGCCAAGGTTGTGACCATGAAATTTAGGAGATTCGTAAAACTGAGAAGTAGAGGTGGTAAAAAGAAACATTGGCACACAATTTATTTTTTTTAGGGAAGCGTAAATGTCACATACTGCTTCAAATGATTGCCAGTAGCTTATTTATACGTCATTGATTATACTGGTACTCAGAATAGAACGGTGTACAAACGCATGAGTAACTTAGCAACATGTGAAGTGTGCCAGTATCGCGAACAGCCCCTTGTAAATCTCTTCAGACTTTTTCGCGGGACACCGGTCTAGTGCGGCAAAGGGGACTCAACCAGCTGCAGATCCAAAGTCAACAAATTTTCTAACCGCTCACCGTTTTCCTCCCACCCACACTTTTCAGCATGCGGCTACGTGCCGCTTCGGCTACCTTGCAAGGCGCGTATGACCAGATAAAGTAACAACGGCGCGCGCCCGTTGCCCCGGTGATGGTACCGGATATCAATCGCCGGGACCGTGGCAAAGACAACGCAGCTTCAAGACAAAAATGTGTTATGTGCCACTGCCAAAGAATGAACGCCAGCATTTGCAGCACCTCGAGCTTGTTCGAGCCTTGATAAATCATAGCCGTGTTTTCTGGCAAGAAAACTTACATTTTCCGCGAGGCGTTGCTGGGTACATCAACACATTTTTGTTTTGAAGTTCCGTCGTCCCGCCGATACGTATCTGTTGTGGTCAGTGGACCGCTGGGCATGCAGTGTTGTTACTTCATCTGGCCGATCACGTCTCACGAGCATAGGGTGGGTGGCTAGATTATTTTAAGTATATTATAGGCAATGTATTTCAGGTCTGCGCGCTTTGACTGATGGCGCAAAGCCGCAGATGGCCGACATGGCCTGCATTGCTCACTGAAATTAGAACACCTGAAAAAAATTTGAGGCTGGCTTGGAATTTTGGCACAGAGTGGTGCAATTCTAACAATTTCACGGGTTTGGCACAGCTCGGTGCAGCAAGCGGGAATTGTATAAAATTGGCGCAATTGGCACGGCTGTTTCACCCCTGCTAAACGGACCTGATTTTAAACTGTTCAAGCTTTAGCAGTGCATTTTAGCGCCTGTTAAGTCTGCTATTTGAGTCTACCCGGTCACAGCCTCCTATTAAGGGGTAGTGACAACACCTTTTCTGCACCATGCATCTACTTTGCCGTTATTGAATAAGACAGGTCTGAGGGTGTATGTAAACTCTGCGCTAATTCAGAGCACTGTGTTGCTTAGAGAGGAGCGGGCAAGTCCCAGACTTCCACGTATTTTTGACCCTATTGTAATCATTTTTGAGAATGTAGTAATGATTGCGACTAGATGTTTATAGTGTAAGAATTCACCGGACGTCATCCTCATCTGTCAATAACCATCATCAGTCTTCGCCCGTTCCTCTTCATCATCGGCGCCATTTTCGCTGTTGCTTGAATAAAGCGTCAGCTGAACCCGTGGTATTTCAAGTGGTGGAAAATGCTTCCCGATCTCTTCGACCTCTCTCCATCCAAAGCCACCTCCTGGAGCTCCGTTCGGGACGTCGCTTACGCCAGCAGAGCACCATGGCGCAAGAGCAAGCACAACCGAACCACCCGCTGGCGTAACCACCCACCGCCAACCCTAGCCCGGTCAACAACCCCCCTCGGGAGGCTCCAATCTTCTCCGGTCTGCCTGGCGAAGACGTCGAAGACTGGCTCGACAACTATGACTGCGTAGGTGTCTACAACATCTGGAACGAGGCATCGAAATTAGCACGCGTCCAGTTTTACGTCTCTCAGGTTGCCAAGACGTGGTTCCTAAATCATGAGGGCGACTTCCGCGATTGGTCTTCCTTCAAAGACCAGCTCCGACGCATTTTCGGCACACCGACCGTCCGTTCAGAAGTTGCTCGGAAGAAATTGGCAGAACATGTTCAACATTGCGGCGAGTCCTACACTACCTATATTGAGGATGTGCATGCACTTTGCCGCCGTGTCGACGAGACCATGCCAGAAGGTGATCACGTCCGGCACCTTTCGAAGGGTATCGGACCTACCGCTTTCAACGCCCTCATCGCGCACAACCTTTCGACGGTTTTCGACGTCGTCTCTGTATGGCAGCGGCTTGATACCTTGCAGTCAATCCACCTGCGACCCGACTTCTCTGAGAACCCCCTGGCAAACAGTATGGAGCCCCGATCCATCATTCGAACCATAATTCGTGAGGAACTGCAAGCCTACAGTTTACCTCCTTCTCACAACGTTCCCGCTCAACCCGCTTCTAGCGATCTGCGTGGCATTATTAGGGAAGAAATGTCAGCGTTTTAAAGAACGCACCGTGCTCCACCATGCACTCAACCCGCTTGGTATGCACAGATCGCTTCAATGCAACCCTCGCCCTCTCAAGTACTTTCACCTGTGCCTGATCACGAACATCTCGCACCTCTAATCGCCCGTCCACCGAACCCTAGCTGCCATTCTTCCTGGCGGGCCCCACGGCCCATTTGCTACTACTGCGAAATTCGGGAACACATTTCTCGGGTCTGTCGACGTCGGCAGCAAGATGAACGTTGTGGTTATGCCACTTTTGAACGAGACGACACATGTGCACGAGGTTACTACCGTTATAGCGACAGTCCTGCCAACCACCGACCCCCGTCTCCTATGCGCATTTCCAACACGACCAACAATACGCGTGCCTCCCGACCACGCTCCCCTTCGCTACGCCGACGCTCTGTTTCACCCCTTCGACCTGTCTCTCAACTGGCTGCCCAGCGATCGGAAAACTAAACAGTGCAGTTTTTGGAAGGAAAACTGCATCGCGGCGAAATGTCACAAGTCCTCCTGAACGACCATCAAACATGTTATTCGTAACTGTGCAAGGTGTACGGGTGTTGGCTTTGGTGGACACGGGAGCAACTATTTCAGTTATGCGTGCCGACTTGTGTTCTCGATTGCGGAAAGTGAAGACACCCTACCTTGAATCATCTTTGATTGGGGCCAATGGAGCAATAATTAGACCATCGGCCCAATGTACAGCGCGTGTCTTCATTGATGGTATTCGTCACCACATCACCTTCGCTGTCTTAATTTCATGTGCTCATAAACTAATTTTAGGTTGGGACTTTCTCTCATCGGCATCTGCATTAATTTCTTGCCGTCAACGTGTAGTCGAGATGACCGAGACCGATCGCTGCAGCGAACGTGTCGACGAGAAACCATTGAGTTTTTTCACAGCTTCCGATACCATGCTGCTCCCGGGTCAGGAGCAACTCATTGCCATCACTTCTCCGAATATTGCCAATGGTGACGTCCTTATCACCCCTTCCAGCCACTCTCTAGCTCGCGGCGTTGTAGTCCCCTCCAGCCTGGTGCGCTTCAAAAACAGTGCTGCGATAATCCTTGGCCTGAATCCTACCTCGGAGCCTGTCCTCCTACCTCAAGGTTCTGCACTGTCGTGGTATGTGGATACCAAACCAGTATCTTTGGTCTCTTTTGACACCTTGACAGGTCAGCCACAACAGGCCCGGTCTGTTACTTCCTCCTCCTTTGTTCCCGGTATAAATCCTGACCTTTTGGCTTCTCAACGTGAGGCGTTGCTAAATTTGCTAACAAAACACGAGGCCTTCTTTGACGCCAAGGCTTCGGCACTAGGACAAACCACAGTTGCGCATCATCGCATCGACACGGGAGGTCAGACTGTTCTACGCCGTCGTCCCTACCAAGTCTCCTTGGCCGAGCGCAAAATCATCGACGAGAACGTGGCTGATATGCTAAAAGAAACATCATACGACCCTCTACCAGTTCTTGGTCATCACCCGTTGTCTTGGTACAAAAAAGGATGGATCGGTACGTTTTTGTGTTGATTACCGCGCGCTCAACTAGATTACCCAAAAGGATGTATATCCGATGCCCCGTATAGATGATGCACTTGACTCATTGCAAGGCGCCCAATACTTCTCCACCCTTGACCTTCGGTCCGGGTATTGGCAAATACCAATGAACAAAGCAGACAAAGAAAAAACCGTCTTTTCTACGCCGGACGGTCTTTACGAGATCAACGTAATGCCATTCGGCCTATGTAATGCTCCCGCCAAATTTGAAAGGATGATCGACACTGTTCTTTGTGGCCTCAAGTGTAAAACTTGTGTATGCTACCTTGATGATATTGTGTTTTTGTCCACTTTTGCTGATCATCTGCAACGCCTAGATCAAGTGCTCACATGTCTCTCCAATGCTCGACTTCAATTAAACACAAAGAAGCGCCATTTCGGCAACACAGCTATAAGAGTTCTGGGACATCTCGTTAGTAAAGATGGCATCCAGCCCAATCTGGACAAAACTTCCGCAGTCCTCAACTTTCCGCGTCCCTTTCGTTCAAAAGTACTACGCAGTTTCCTCGGACTCGCATCGTACTTTCGCCGCTTCATTCGCAACTTTGCCACTATTGCCGCGCCTCTCCACAAGCTCCTTGCTAGTACCGGTTCTTTCGATTGGAATGATCAATGCGAAGCCTCGTTTCAAGAGCTCAAGCAGGCACTAACATCCCTACCGGTGCTTTGTTATTTCGATGACAAGGCACCTACGATATTACACACTGACGCTAGTGGACAAGGAATCGGCGCCGTACTTCCCCAGCGCGACCATGCCTTTCGCGAGAAAGTTGTCGCGTATGCAAGCCGCACTCTGACCTCTGCAGAGAAGAGGTACTCGATAACCGAACAAGAGTGCTTGGCTGTTGTCTGGTCCATCCAAAAATTTCGTCCGTATCTACATGGTCGACGTTTTACTGTTCTGACAGACCACCATGCTCTCTGCTGGTAGTCCACAACCAAAAACTTGTTGGGACGACTTGGCCGCTGGATTCTCCGGTTACAATAGTATGACTTCGACGTCATCTACAAGACTGGAAGACAACACCAAGATGCCGACGCTTTGTCACGATGCCCTTTGCCGCAGTCTTCGGTGCGCGTCGCATCCCCTTGTCAAATCGGCTATACGGAGGACGCCTCGTCGATAACGATTTTTTCTCTACCTTCATCCACCCGTCCGTCAGTACTTACCACTCACCAGCGAGCCGATTCTTATTGCACTGACATCGTCGGTCGGCTTATCGGTGCTTCATCTTCCCCAATTGCAAGACTCCGGAAACAACTTCGACTATTCAAGTTGGAGGACGATGTGCTACATCGATACATTTTCCACCCGAAAGGCCACCGATGGGTTCCCGTCGTACCACGCGCATTACGCACTGAAGTTCTGCGCGCTTCCCACGACGACCCAATGTCAGGACACTTCGGTTACTACAAAACATACGACCGCATCCGCAGTCGATTCTTCTGGCCAGGTCTTTCCACGACGGTAGCTAAATACATCGCCTCGTGCGCACTTTGCCAACACCGCAAGCGGCCCACTACTGCTCCAGTCGGGACACTACAACCACTTTCTTGTCCATCAGAGCCGTTCTCTGTCATCGGAATTGACCTCTTCGGGCCCCTCCCAACTACATCAGACGGCAAGAGATGGATCGTCACCGCGGTTGATCACTTGACCCGGTACGCTGAGACGGCTTCGATCACTTCAAGAACTGCTTCGGAAGTAGCAACTTTCTTCTTGCATTCTATTTACCTACGTCACGGAGCCCCTCGTGTTCTTTTGAGCGACCGGGGCAAGGCATTTCTTTCGAGCACGCTCAGTGAAGTTTTTCAAGCATCAAAAACAGTTCATAAAACAACATCCAGCTATCACCCGCAAACCAATGGCTTAACGGAAAGATTTCATCGCACGCTGTGTGACATGCTGTCCATGTATATCCGACCGGACCATCGCAATTGGGATGCCATACTTCCCTTTGTCACGTATGCGTATGATACGTCAGTTCAACGAACCAACGGCTATTCTCTATTTTCCTAGTATACAGACACCAACCGACATCTCCACTCGACGTTTCATTCTTTTCTGGCCCCGTCAACTCTTCACCATTCGTTTCCGACCAGTTTCTGTCCCGTGTTGCTCGATGTCGTCGTCTTGCCCGTGTAAACACCGAAGCTAGCCAAGAAGATCGCAAACATCGTTACGATGCCACTCACCGTGTCGTTCTCTACCACCCTGACAACGATGTGCTTCTGTGGACTCCTGCGCGAACGCCTGGCTTACGCGAAAAGCTTGAGTCACGCTATCTTGGCCTCTGCAAAGTTATCGAACAGACCTCACCGGTGAGCTACCTTGTCACACCTGTTCATGTCCCCACTGACCAACGCTGCCGCGGGACAGAGATTGTTCACGTTTCGCGTCTCAAGCCCTATTGTATGCGTTCCCCAGCGTAATTCGCAGCCAGGCGGGCCGCTTCCGTCGACGGGGGAAATTAGTGTAAGAATTCATTGGACGTCATCCTCATCTGTCAATAACCATCATCAGTCTTCGCCCGTTCCTCTTCATCATCGGTGCCATTTTCGCTGTTGCTTGAATAAAGCGTCAGCTGAACACGTGGTATTTCAATACTAATTCATTCAGAGTCTTGTGTTCTATTGAACTAACCTAATATGATTTATTTTACAAAAAATTGCAGTTTTGGCTCCTGTACTTGATTTAGGACAAGTTTTGCACACTTTTCTTTAGCTCAAATGAAATATATTCTAAAGCATGAAGTTCGATTCAGTGTGGGTTGCTTGAGTATGTGCACAAATAACCAGCATGGCATCTTTTGCCATTTTAAAATTATCATACTGACATAACAAAAAATGCCATTTCGAGAAGATGAAGTTCAATTTATGTAATAAAAATTGAAAATTTTCGCTGTGCCCATCGTTAATTTTTATACTGCGCCAATTTATCTATTTTACTGCGTCCGACTTCGGTAACTGCTTAAACATTACGAGATGGACGGCTTTTTTTTCCTAAAAATGCTAAACTTCATGCCTTTTGTCAGTTTACAAAGAGTAAAAGCTAAAGTTATACGATCTGTAGAAGGGCTCTTTTCTTTCTGGCTGCTTTTTTTCAGTTGATCAAAAAAAGTTATGCAGTATGAGGAGAAATATTGTAATATTTCAAGCAACTGCCCCCACCTAAGCAAGTGCCATCCTCTCTCTTTTACAATATTTAAAACAAGCGCGAACAACTGAGCAAGCACCTCTCCCCCCCTCCCTGCCTTCCTGCCATTTGTGCAGTTTCCTTCACTTTCTTTATTTAGAAGCACAACGAGGTTGCAGAACCATAGTGAATGCGTGCATATTTATTAAAGTGTATCGGTTTCGTTGAAATGCGGCTTTACCACCACCATCTTGATTTTTGATGCAAGACCGAGCAAGAACTCCCCCCCCCCTTCCATATCTCGTCACATTCACCGAAGTGAGAGCACTTGCTCAGGATTGCGTTGTACATGAAAAATGTTAGGAAAGAATCTGCTTTCACATCTAGTGAACAATGAAAAAGTACTTTTTCCTAATTTTTGCTTGCCCCGGTTCCTTCATACACAAAATGATAACATAGCCCTTACAAATATTATTTAATTCTGCACGCCATTTCGCAATTAAATATGCTGCCCGCTGATATTGTGAACTGCTCTTCTGTCAAATTCATGAGCAGAATTCAGAACTTATATGAACACCTTGTTTACTGTACAATGTGCATATTTCTTGCTATTACTTGCTTTGTACCTAAGTTCTATTTTCCTCCCATTTTTCTGTATTCATGTTCAACACATTCCTGCATGGGCCCGAGAAGGGGCCTGCAGTATTGTAAAATAAAATAAAAACAACCTACTTTGCAATTCACATAAACTTTTTTCCCTTCACTGACAGACACACGTAGTTGCAATCCTGTTCAAGAAGCATGAAGTTGGCACATTTGTCAATTATTCTGCCCATTGAAAACATCAATGCCACTGAAAGCTAATTTTTTTTTAACTGTGCACACTTGCCTGATAGCTTCCTTTGGAAGCATGCGAAGCCCTGTCAAGGTGAGGCATCATTGGGAAGGACTGTGGTAGCGGCTCAGAAGTGGTAATACTGGTTGTGATGCAGCAATGACAGAAGTGAAATCTAGAACACGGTGGTGGTGGCAACAGCTCCAGTGTTTGTGCAGAAGGTGCCTGACCTTGAGGATATCACTGAAACTTAAGGGGTAACAGATAATAGGTACCAAAAAATCTTGAAAAAGAATGTTCACTACATTAGAGAAATTTGCAACTAGAGTGACGAACAGCTGAGCTTGTTGGTAGAGATTCATGTTGTATTTCTGTGAACATAATAAGCGAAAAGCGTAGCAAGTAACGAGTGTGTCGTGGGTAGTCCTTACACTCACAACATAGCTCAGAAGCTCAGAGGCTAAAGGAAGTGATAAATTGATACAATATCAATGTAATATGGCCATTAATATAATAGGTATTCGGTGAGACATGCGCCATCGTGCTGAAAAATAATGAGAAAGAACAAGAAGCTGGATTCCCATTTGTTTTGTAAACACACCATAAAATTTGTTGATTACCATACAAGCGCAAATTAAAATGTTTCTTTTAGCTTCGGCCATACCTACATAGGGCAGATGGGCCAGTGTTAACCAGATAATAATGATATATAAGAGAGCACGAACTACAGGCTCACCAAAAATTCTATCTTTAAATTGTCGAAGGTTTGTTGAAAGCACAGGACGACCAAAAAAATGCAAAGCTCACTCAATCGCAAATTGTATTTGTACATATGGCTCATTCAGATTCTCATTTATGGCCCAATCCGACTTTGAGTGACTAGGCTTTCGAGGAAGTTTGCCGACCTATGGCTGAGAGGGGTTCTGATATCTGCCATTCCTTTCCTTCAAATCCTCCATTTGTTGCTCAATCTACTCGTCTCAATGTAATAATGTTCTTCTCTTTCTAGAAAAGGCTCAATCAAACAAGCTTCTAATTGCCACAGCCATCCTTCAGGGCTCTTTTTATTGCTTGAATTACTGCCTTCTGTGACTTTTTTGGAGGGGGGAGGGGGGTCGTGGGAGTGTATATATATAAACCCAAAATATTACCACTCAGTAGAGATGCTCTAAATGCCACAAAATCCAGAGTAAGCCCTCCTAACAGAGCAAGCACTTCCCTACTTTCTTGAAGAAGTTTTAAATAAGTAGCCTCTTCTCCTTTACCACCATTTTCAATGCTTTTATTTGCCGAGCGAGTGCGAAATAAAGCCATGTATGCATTGGCATTCAAGAAAGTGCTTAAGTAGAAGCATAGATATGCATTTTTTATTCTCAGTGATTCCTCCACTTCTCCGGTAAATATTGACCAATTACTGAGCAAGGGCCTACTCTTCAAACCTTGTCGAATTATCATTCACTCTTCATGAGCCCTTGCTGAGAGTTTTTCGGTAAACACAACGTACTCAAAGTTATGCATATCATTACAAAATTAACTGCTTTGTGAATGTAACAAACATGCAGTCAGTATGAGTGTAACTTGAGAAGCTTGCTTTGGCATGTTGACACTCCAGAGATACATTTTAGCTCATAAAATATGATGCCTATATTTTTGCAAAGTCCAAATGGCCCCCAAATAAAAAGTAAATAAATATCATGATGTAACGAATATGTGCTGAGGATTTCTTTAGTGTGCCTGTCTATTTATGAGGGCACAGCTCTCAGTTCTAGACGCAAAGTGCCCATGTAAGCGTGCTTCGGATAGGTGTGAAGTGTGTGCTATATTTTAATTTTGGGGTGCGCAGCAGTGCAGTGCAGCTGAAATTCATCGAATAATGAGCAATGTGTACATCACGACTTTCAATAAATGACAGAAGGCACTGCAATAGTGTAGGAAATTAGAAGCATGATGCACAATATTTACAACGCAAACTAACTGGCAATGAAGCAAGTGTAAAACAATGATCTTGTTGACTGAGCAGATCAGATATTTCGGGAAAATTATTGGGTTAGAGTTTTGGGCTGAGTAAATCATTTCCCGAAACATTGCAGTCAGCTAAATACAGCACAGATAGTATACCATGGTTGGACACAGAGAGATACTCCAGTGCTGCAAACTGCGTGCAAAGTCACTTCGTAAAATGCTGACTGGTCATAAAAACAAAACGACAAACGGGTGCCATTTTTACATTTCGCTAGCACTACCATGATGTACTCCAGAACTGAAGAAATGAAGGTGCAATAGAAACCACGCAAGCATTCTGATGAGCGCAAAGAAGTGAAAGTGAACCTTCTCCAAGAAGAAGTGCATGACTGCTGTGTTTGGGGAGAGAAATGGGGATGTTTACTCTCCCCATTTCTGGGGAGAGTAAACTGGGTGAGGCATAAACCCACAAAGACTCATAAGATTCACCATCTACATCGGCTTCTAGTTCAAGATATTCGTGGCACGCTGTTTCGCTGGCCGCGTTCATGGAGCCGTAGACAGGGCTTTTCTTTCAATTGTGCTGCAATTTAGCCACTTGCACATTCATAGTCAGCTGTGCAGCTGTCAAAAACAGCGCCTAACGGAAAAAAAGTGTTCAGATTGTCTTGGAACAAAAATAGAAAGTTCAGGTGGATTTTGTGGAGGGACATGGTGAGGGGCACAGCCTTCGGATGCCTAGCGTCAGATGGGTAATATTTATAGGAAATCCTGCATGGATAGTTTCGTTTGACACATTCGGTATTTACGTGCAGGCGCTCCCAGAAAAGATCCACGGCTGGTTGACTACGTGCCATCAACATATTACTACGCCGAAAAAGAATCTAAGGCGCCAAAGCTGAAGTACAAAAGTCATTTGGATTAGTAGTTTTCATCAGCACAACCACAATCACTATTTACGCTGCTACGACAACCATTCGACATTTGCCCTAAAACGCACGGCCGCCATGCTACGTGCAGCCAGCTCTGAGTTTGAAACAAAAATTAGCAAGACAGAGCAGCCAACAGCCGCACGACATCATGCCAGGGGTGACATCGTGGAATCCACGGCACCAATTTAAGCGATGTATACACAACCTGTATTGGTTAAGAAGGCGACGACCTCGCACCACTTGGAGAAAATGATGTGTCAGTAATGCTATGTATACAAGAAAAGGCGCTCCACTATTCTACTTATAGAACAGGAATACAATGTGTTGCTAGTGATTTCAACTGTTCCTCCAAGCTTTTATTTCGTAGTAGTCAATTTATTCATACCTGATCTGGTGCACATGCGAGGAGGGCTGGTAACTAGGCTTAACAAACACCGTGTCTGTGTGTGAGGTGAGCGTCGCCTAGACCAGCTTGTTCACCAATGCCCTGTGGAAACGTCTAAAAAGCTCGACTTTACTAAATAAAAGTTACCGAGGACAGATTTTGCTTTCAAAGCTTCTTCAGCACAGCATTCTAGTCGATGTCATTCACGAACATTTGAACGTTTTGCCAGGCCGTCGCCGCTGAACACGTAGATTTAGTAACATATGATACTCATTGCACACGGTGAACATTGATACAAGATACTGTATACCCAACAATCTGAGGCAGCGACAGTGTTGGAACTGCAAATGCAAAAACAGCTTAGCGCTCTCAGCGAAGCAAACACGTAAAAATAAGCACATTAGTCGATGGTGTGCGTTACTATGCAAGTGTAAAATTAGTTGAAAGACGTGACAACCAAGGCCACGCCATTTAAAAAAAACACATAAATGTGATAGCACATACAGTCGGTTGTTTGTCACTTCAAAAGAAAATATCATTTGGCAATGACAGCACACGCTTCTCTTTCGTGGTCAGTCATAGGTGTGGCCGTGCTATTCTTCGCTAGAAATTCGCAGCATACGCGTTGGGTTAACATGAAAAAAGCGAGTGACACGGATAAACGCCGATACCCAAGGAGTGAGGCAGCACATCGAGAGCCATTGAAATGGTAGCTGGTGCAGACTGCGTGCATCCCATGAGCCTTTGCAAGTTTATGCCTCACTTATTCATGGGACATGACATGACCCTCACAGCAGTATTGTAGGTCTAACTCTCAAATGCCTCCAGAGGAAGCAGTGGGAAGTTTTCAGTCACCCATCACCATACAGACTCGACTTAGCTATCTCTGATTACAATATCTTTGCTAACATAAAATGCTGGCTAGGAGGCCTGTGCTTTGCCCCAGTTCTGTTCTTTGCTCTGCTGCTTGCTGCAGACTGGCTTACTGAACTTTTAGGCAGAGAGTAAAGGAACTTGCAAAACAGGCAGTTCTGATGAAGCCCTTGATTAACATTTGTTGTGCTGAATACTAAATCACTGAGACACTTACATTACTAAGACACAAGTGTGGTTGCTAACTATTAGTGCTGTTCTTCTTTTTTATTGTAAGAATAATCCTGGCAAAACTGACGTATTAGCGTGTGGTGCCAGTATTGTTATTAATATTCCTGTACCATCCTCCTTTCTTGTAATTTCATTGCAGCTTGGGCTATGCCAGGCTGCAGTATTGTGAATTAAATAAATAAATGAGTGGGTGCTACACACTGAAAATGTCTGAATCAAAATGACAAATATGTAAAGATGTAGCTGGTATAAGTACCTAAACGTTTCAAATGAAGCATTCTTCATTTTCGCTTTCGTTACTACTTCACGACCGAACAGAACTTGAAAAAAAGTAACATAAAATGAGCTACCCTTGCCTAGCCAATTAGCACAAATGTACTTGAATGAGCGACTATTGTATTGACGCGTGGCCTGTGAAAGCAACCAGGACATTGGAAGGTATCATTTTGTATATGTTGTTAAAACCAGTTTTACTATAAAGCACATTTACCTTCCAAGTTCTGACGTTCCTTTCACAGTCACTCTGGTAGAAAAGATTGTGTTGCACGGCGAGTCGTTTCTTTCTCCATCTGCACGAGGTCAGCAAAAATAGTTTAATCAGAGAACAGAAAGTTGGAGAGCAGGCTACTATAAATAACCACAAAAAAATGAAAACGTAGATTGTGTGACTATTACACGCGAACAATAAGTAAATGCAATGTAATGCAGGTTGGTCGTCTGGAATAGCGACGTTGACTTGTTCATATAAATAATAACTCTACCGGTGTCACACCAGACATTATAAGCGCCATCAGGGCCGACCCGAATGTGGTATTTTGATCGCAATCAACAGTGCAATCTACAACTTATGTCGCTGTGCCGCCGCGCATAAGATCGAGTGATCGCGATCGAAAGATCCCATGGGACACGAGCGCGCGGTATCAAGTGCCGCACGCCAACATACACAACACACAGATAAAATGTGGCACATAAAGAATAAAACACACACTCAAACATGTTTTAGTTGTGCCTTCTTTTGTTCGCCTAAACGCACGCCAGCAAAAACGTCATGCAAAATAAAATCACACTCACCTCGAAGAAGGTAGACATCCCTGTAAAAGCAGCTCTTTTTGATGTCCTTACCCGGCTCACTTTGCCGGTTAAGGCTTTCTTGCCATATCGGCAACGCTCAGTGAAATGAAGCCTTTTTCGAGGTTGTCCACAAATACGCGGTAACCGTCTCCGCAAACGACGAACGTGACTTTTGGTGCACCCCACATTTCAAATGACTCTTCACAATTTTACTGAACCACATCTGTTTCAAACCTGCCGCACAGTTTGAAGAGGCATAGAGGCTGCACACAGAAAACGTTTAAGCCCGGTAGCACAAGACAAGCAACAAAACCCATCGCACAACCCGCAAGTGCCATATTGACAACTTATTGCTCTGAAATTGGCTTGTCTTGGCATTTGGAGTTAACCGACTCTCCCGAAGTTCGCACGAAAAAGAAAAACTCGAAGCTGACGAAAAAAAGAAAACTCATTTACACATTTTCAAATTCATACACTCACGTTTTTTCGCACGCGCAAAAAGCATGCAGTAATTTGATTGGTCTCAATAGTTCAATTTTTCTTCACGTTACCGAAAATTGTATTTTGGTTTCCGTAGTGCGGTTGTCAGGTGGGGTAGACTTATGGCTTGTAAACATCCGGTTGCGGAAAAACGCAAATGTCAGCTAAGCATTCTGCAATGATTCTGTTGATTCTCGTCGACGCCGTAACAATCTGGATCTACCTACAGCGGAGAGCATGTCAAAAAAGCTTTTTTGAACTTCAAAAGCTTCCCAGCTGACAATTGTTCAGCAGCATGGCGTGACGGCATACGTTAACTGGCGTACATAAGCATACATCATCGCCAAAAGAACGCGACCAGTACACCCAACGTCAAGAAAACCAACAGAGAAAAAAAACACATCCACGATAAAATTCGTCTAAGATATTCTAGATTAACAACGAAAGCGTAAAGCGCCGATCTGCGAGATGTTGGCTATTTTTCGTTCAACACACAGGGTAATGGCAGAGATATTCTCGTCTATGTCCCATAATTAGTGTGTGGTGTTCTTTAGAACTTTTTCACGAGCCGCAAGTATTACATAGATGAGTATACGGCTGACCTTACTATATCTCTAAGCATTATTATATGTTTTATCTTGTATATGCATACGCAAGAACTCAGCGTAAGTAATAGTGTAAAAACAGCTGAGCTGTGGAGAAGAATTATCTTTGGCTAAGTTGTAATTGGTGCGTAAAGCTCTTTTTTGAATAATGTGGGGCTTCTTTAAAGTACTGCTAGTAGGAAGAACAATTAAAACGTGAGACAACTTAACGCACGAGACTGGCCTGCACATCCCTCAGCAACTTTTTCGTTAACCAAACACCTAGAGCCTGACATGGCTGGCACAACTTTTATGTTTCTAGAGCTACGAGTCAGTGATTCCTGTCATAACACATGCTTTACCCCGTGGCCAAAAAGTGATCCATCTCGTATTAGCCACAATAATTTCTAGTGCTCTTTCCCAAGTCACGCTCCATTTTTAATAACCAAAAATTCTACGAAGATTATGATATTACCTAATGCGAATTCAAGGCGCAGCTTCTTGTTCAAGCAATGCTAACTGCAGCCACATGCACTCCGCAGTTGTAGAAACGTAACTATAATTCGCTACATGTTGCCACTAAAACTGCCAGTGCTCAAGCTTCACGCACACCACTATGTGCGTTGAAGGCGCCGCGAACTGAACGGAACGCCTACAGCCACTTTACGACAATCGAAGCCTGCCGCACTGCATGTGCACAAACTTGGACCATAAGAACCGCAAGCGAGGGGTGGGAGACAGCATGCGTGACCAAAGAAGAAAACGAGTACTAAAGTGCTTATTTGGGCCGGTTGGTACATGGTCAACGAAGTGAAAAAACAGCGCGTAACACAGGACAGAGAAGAGACGGACGAGGCGCTGTCATACGCATACAATCATAACAAAAGTTACTCTTTCATGTCACTCGACTTCTCTCCCTCTTTTCAAGTTTCGTGTGCTATATATACACCCCTGTACGAAATAAAATTTTGGTTGTAATCAGCGCCTCGTCCGTCTCTTCTCTGTCCTGTGTTACGCGCTGTTTTTTCACTTCGTTGAAGAAAACGAGGCTGCAGTCAATCTTGATATCTACAGACTCCGTGCTTACTCTCTCGTTTTCGATCTATCGGTTACGCCTCCAACGCAGACAGCGAAGCCGCATGACCCAGGAGCACACGCCTAGAAATCAGCTCTCACACACTACTGTATTATCGATGCTATAAGTGCATGGTCGTCGGCAGGATTCTCTCTTAGGGAGTGCAAACGGTTGGTGTAAGGCAAATTCACTGTGATAACTTGGGTGGGTGCAAGTGCTAGTGAGGCTTGAGGGGGACAACTACTACATTTTTTCCCTTACCAACGCCCATGCATAAGTGCAAAACAAAATGAGTAATAGATACTGACAATCTTGTTAATAATGAGTTAAACAAGTAACAACCAAGTATGCTTCCCTATGCGACTCCTAGCTGTCGTTGGATTCAGTGTTTCTCATGAGTGCTCATTATTATTTACATACTGATGTTGAAGCGACACACAAGAATTCACAAGTTAGAAGACTCGATTGCCATCATATTACGGAAATTCAAGCTTGACAGAAAGTATTCCTTTGCTGTGTTTTATAAGTGTTAGACTTCTTTAATGTAAATAAAGAAAGCTAACACTAGACACTTCTCTTCAAATCTTTGTAGAATGAATTCTCTCTGCAGTTACACTACACCAACAATTTTTAAACCATGCTTCCATGGCATTGGAAGATTACGTCCCTCAATAAAATAAGTGAGATGTCTTCAAATGACGTTTTCTAAGCCTTTAAAGAAAACTCAAAACGGGCAAAGAGAAAATGCAAAAGTTTGTCACACAATTACTCAGATAACACATTTCAAACAATGCACATTCATGTACCACCTAATTCGAACAGCTAATGGTCACGGTACTAGACAGGAGACAGGAGTATCGTTACAAATAGCTGTCCAATGGGAATGATGCTGTACGCGCAAGCGTGCAACAAGCCGTTTTCAATGGTTCAGATGGAAGTGCACAAAACAAAGCGTGGAGAATTATTTGTTATTGTGCATCTTCTCTGTGATAGCCCAGCCAAGTATCAGAAACAAGAAAGCTTGTGCCACTGAACACTCTGGTCAACCATTTAAAGCAATGCGTGGAAGCTCAAAACAACAACTTGAGCCACTCTTGTTTGCAAGACATGAGTACCGTGACCATTGGCTATTCAGTTTGAATGATGTGGTACATGAATGCGTACAACAAGCTGGTTTTAAGGATTCAGATAGGAGCACACAAAACAAAGTGTGAGGAATTATTTTCTTTTGTCCACCTTCCAGTGATAAACAAAGCCAAGTATCACAGACGAGAATTCTTGTGCGACAAAAATACTCTCAGCAACCATTTCCAGTGATATGTAGAAACTCAAGATGAAAAATTGAGTTCCTTTTGTTTGCAAGACATGAGTACTCTCACAAATAGCTGCCCAACGAGGATGATGCTATACATGCAAGCCTGTAAAAAGCCATTTTGAATGGTTCAGATAGAAACACACAAAGCAAAGCGTGGAGACTTATTTGCAACTGTGCACCTTCTCTGTGATAGCACAGCCACGTATCAGGAACAAGAAAGCTTAATTGTGCCACCAAACACTCTGGTCAACCGTTTCAAGCAACGTTTGGAAGCTCAAAACAATAACTTGAGCCACTCTTGGTTGCAAGATATGAGTACGGTGACAATTAGCTGTTCAGTTGGAATGATTCAGTACATGAATGCGTACAACAAGCTGTTTTCGAAGGTTCACGAAACAAAATCTTGAGGACTATTAGCTCTTATTTCGGATTTGAGCAATAAACACAGCAAAGTACATTTCACGAGCAAGCAAGCGTGTGCCCCCCCAAACACTCATTCAACTATTTAAAATAATGTGCTGAAAATAAACTGAATATTTCAATCAATTTTGTTTCAAGACATGAGTACCTTGTTGACCAGTGGTTAAGATGCTTTCATGCATACGTAAAACAAGTTGCTTTCAAAGGCTCAGATGGAAGCACACGAAATGAAATTTTCATAACTATTTGCTCTTATTCTCATTCTGAGGAACAAACACAGCCAAGTACCGCTAACAACTGAGCAAGCTTGTGCAAAACCAACCAAACTCTCAGATTGACCATTTCGAGCAGTGCATGGGAAATTGATCTGAATATTTGATGTAGTTTTATTTCAACAACACCAGTATTGCAAAACCTTTTTTGATGTGTTTTATGTAATTATTTTGTACTGTTGAAGAAGGATGACTTTACAGAAATCTTTCATTGTGTGTGTTTCCACCAGAGAGCGCAGTTGCTATGTCAGAACAGAGACGCCTTGCCCCTCGACCGTATCGTGTGCACTTATGCCTCGAGGTCCAAGCTGCCTAGAGCTCATTCACACTCTTCCTTGGTAGTCCTGCACGGCTTCTTGTGCTTTTTGCCATGGGGCAATGACAGAGCACGCAGGCGAGACTTGGTCAATCTCTCCTGAATATAAGAATGAATTGTCTTTTATCTTCTTATGTATGTTCATATAATAGGAAATTATTCAATCACTATATACAGTTAGGTATTTCCAACAGAAAGATTATTCATTGCATAAATACATTTAAATTATTGTTTGTTTCATAAACAGAGCAGCATCATTTGTGCAATATAACTTGTGTACAACCAAGGTGATCAAATGAATTTAAAGTAGTTTGGTAATGATCTTATAGCAGCAAGCTCTGATGCCGTAGATGTACTCATATGCGACAACTTAAACTTGATTGTCATTTCTGCAGCCGGAATTACAGCGGCACCTGATGAGCTGCTGGATGAGGCGGACCCATCAGTGTATATCTGCGTTCGGTCTAAGTACAACTCATGTAATAATAGCAGTGTTGATTGCTTCAATGCTACTCTGGAGTGACTGCTTTTCTTTTTGATTCCCGGAATTTCTAGACGTACTTGCGTCTGGGAGAGGCACCACAAAGGACAAGCCGTTCTCGCAGCTGGCGTATATCCTGATAGAATCCTGTTTAGGTGCTTGGCTATGACGTCTGAAAACGTAGCACGTGGTCTTCCGGAAGGTAGAAGGGCCACGTGGTGGTCAGGGACACGGCTAGCATGTTGGATGTGCGCTCGGAGGCAATCCACAACTATATATGTCCTGACCGGATGGTCTTTGGCAAGCATGATTGTGGCATAAGTAGAAGCGCATCGGGGCAGTACTAGGCAGATACGCAGTGCCTGACCCTGCAAACTCTCCAATGAATGAGTATTCGATTTGCAAGTGTTAGTCAGTACCGGCAAGCTGTAGCGCAATAGACCCAAAAATAGGGCCCTCTACAGCTGTAGCATGGAGGCCACAGAAGTTCCCCATGCTTTACCGCACAAGAATTTCATGATATGCACAATAGATAGCAGTCTCTTCTTCAAGTACGCACAATGTGGGCTCCACGAAAGACTTCTGTCGATTATTATGCCCAGGAAACGATGCGTCCGTGCATATTTGACACTCTGCCTATTGATGTAAACAGGGTATGGCGTCATTGGTTTGCGTGTAAACGCCATCAACGCGCACTTCACAGTTGATATATTTAGGCCTTGTTTCTGAAGGTAGGCTGTTGTGAGGGTTGCCGCCCGCTGTATTCGTGCACGCACCTGAGGGCGAGTAACTGCAGCACTCCAGAGGCAAATATCATCGGCGTATATGGATAAGCACACCGACTTTGGCAGAACCTTCACCAGACCAATGAGGGCCACATTGAACAATGTGGGACTTAAAACACCTCCCTGAGGTACTCCGCAGTAGGTGTAATGTTGGGCAGTTGTACCCTCATATGTTTGTACAAAGAAACCCCTGCCAGTTATATAATCTTTTATCCATTGAAACATTCGTCCACCAATGCCTATTGCTGCGAGAGAAGTGAGGATGACATCGTGGCTGCTTTACAATATCTCGTTCAAGAACGTCCAGGAAAATGGGTCATATTCTGTGATTCGAAGGCAGCGCTTCAGTGTTTGCAGTCTGCCATGCGTAGGAGGAGTCATGACCAACTGGTACAAGAAATAAGACATTGCCATCATGAAGCTCTTGCACGAGAGCATGATATTATATATCAATGGCCGCCTGGACATATCGGTATTACCGGAAATTAATTAGCCGATGATGCAGCCCGCTCAGCCCATAAAGAAACCCGTGTAGTCCCGATTCCTCTATCAAGGAATGATGCAGCAAGACAACTTTACCTGCTGGCTCGAGATCTCACACGCACGTTCTGGTCGTCTACCAGCTTCCAAAGGTGTCAATTTTATGAACTGGATCCTTCGCTCAAGCTAAATGTACCATCACAACTTTCCCGCTCCGATGCGACACTGTTATGCCGCCTTTGGTTGGGTGTTTCATTTACAAAGGTGTACTCCTTTCACATTGGTATGGCAGACACTCCTACATGCGACTACTGCGGAGCTGAAGAGACCATCGAACACGTCCTGTGCAGCTGCGCTTGCTACGACACACAGCGATGCCAGCTCCGGATGGTTTTGAATCGACTTGACCCCGGACCATTTTGTGTGCAGAAGATACTAGGACCTTGGGCATCTGCCTCAGTTGCGCAGAAAGCATCAAAAGCACTGCTACTTTACCTAGAGTCAACAAACCTGAGCGACCGCCTGTAGACTGTGTGTGCTCCCCGAGTGTGCTCGTGATTGTGTGTACCTTCTCATCTTTCTGCAACCTCTTTTCTCCCCTTTATCCCTTCCCCAGTGCAGGGTAGCAAACTGGATGTGCGTCTGGTTAACCTCCCTGTCTTTCCTTGCATCTTTATCTCTCTCTCTCTCTCTTGGTAATGATCTGATATACTTATCTGTTATACTTTAGCTCATATTTCCATCTCATGATATGTACTAGTTAAAATTGGTTATTTCTTGAGGTTGGGTACAGCCAACAAATGGAGCTGAACAACTGAGTATTTTAGACTCTTCAATGCAAAAAAACAAAAATGTTATGCATGCCTAGGTATATGGTCTAATAAGTTTATTTATGTCCTACATTCACTTTTAGGGTTGACATTGAGCCCTATCAAGTCCTATTTATGGCACCATTCAGCCCCATTAGCTCCTATATTGTGCTAGATGGGACCTGCATACCAAACCAATAATCCCTACATAGCTCCTACATACCCCTATATGTCCTACCTAGGTCCCATTCAGCTCCTACATAACACCATGTAGGTCCTGTAAAACACCTATCTACCCCCATTTGGTTCCTATACAGCTCCTGTATTAGCTCCTGTAACTCCTGTATTGAAGCCTACAGATCCTGTAAAAATTAGACAGGTTTTTTATGTAGGGCATTTCAGCAGCAGCAAAAAGAAGACGCTGTCTATAACGCCAAGACTCGCTCATTGACTGAATATAGCGTGAAGCTTAGCGAAACCACCAGCATGACTCGCACCTTCGAGACGGACTCCGCATACAATTCGTTTTGATATATGTGCGACCTGTGCGACAGACTGTGTCGCATGAGAGACTTGGCTCTGGTAAGTAGTGACATGAGTGAAACATTGAGTTTGGCGGCACCGCCTGAGTAGGGTGAAACATGGACGTGGGTTCGTGCAACGTGCAGAAACTTTTCTGTTAAGCAGATCATTCCGCTCTTTAGCGTTACCAGTAGATATCGTTACCTCCCCATGCTTACAATACTTATATCCTGGCATAGCAGAGTTGAGCCACGTACCGCTCACTTTTTTGACGTGATATAGCTCATTTCGCAGAAGCGTTGTCGCTTTCGGCGTTGTTAGTTGTGAGTGAGAGATCGCCTGGTCTGCGATCAAAAATTTGAAAAAGACACAATGTATATGGATGTTAACTACACTCTAAGGCAAAATTACCCGAAAAGAAGTAACGGAGTCCAATAGGCGTGCGCTATGAACGGATAGACCGTTGAGAAGGAACCACAGAGGGAATCGTGCCGCGTGCAAACCACTTAGTCTCCAAACACGCTCCAAAGGGATGAACCCCTCAAAGAATGCAGGCAGCGCGCAAAGCGTCGCCAAGGTTACTAGCCGCCCTCCTTCTCTCCTGGCTCAGTCTTTCCCCGTATTTTTCTGGCGACGGTTTGCGTTGCGTCGCATTGGAGTGCTCGACTATGGCCGCCTGGATTCGACGATCTATGAATTACAACGTGGTGCTTGTGTGCAGGCTTGCATCAGCGTGGGCTGATGTTTTTACGTTTCGCTGCACCCATGAGGTCTGGAGCAAGTCTCGACACGTCAACACGCCGCGCTGTATATCTCTGGTTTCAAGATAGTCACGACCAACACATGACTGCAACAGTTGGGAAGGCGAACATGGCGGCCAAGAAGACAGCAGGCCTATCGGATATATTGAAGTATATAGTCCAACTCAGGACAGAAAGAAATCAGCGTTGGATTCTTTTGCAATTATTTTATCATTCTTTAGTCTACTCTAGTTGTAGAGTGTGCGATACGGATTGCGCTCGCCGGCAACGGGCTTGGTCGCGTTGTATATCGCAAGCACGAAATGCACCGCGAAGGTCAGCTTAGGCGTCTGCAGTTCGCCTGTGCTTTGAGACCGCCTGGAAGTTGGCCGCCATTGCCGTCGGCCTCCTGTACACTCGCTCATTGAGTGCTCGCCTGTCTTCGCCGCCGCGATGATCTACAGGCTGACTATATTGGGCTGAGACCTCGTCGTTGTGTTGGGAGCCATCCAAAACACTTTTCACGTTCTCGTAACGAGCTTGGTCACGCACGTTAGGTGCACTAGCACGGGCTCACGGCGCTTCCGCTAGCGTTGGAACTCAGTGAAAATTGGTCGCCATTACAGTTGGCTTTCCCGTCAGTCGGTCGCAAGCAGCTCAGTGCCGTCTGTTGGCCGCGGCGGCGCAATCGCGTTTTCGCACTGCACTCGCTCGAGTTTGTGGAAAAGCGCCGCATTTCCACCCATTTCTTCGGTGCTAGCTCCAAAGCAGCTCGGCGCTGTTCGTGGCGGCTGGCCAAGCATACGCTCGCTCTTCTGTTCGAAGTTCGCTGGTGGCAGACGCTCCGCCTGTAGCACGGTGTTTGTTCTCGCATTCGCTTGCTCGAGCTGAACGACGTCGCTTGCTTAGGACTCGCCGACTTGGCGGCACGATGGTTCGAGGAGTTGTGGCTGCGGCCGCCGCTTCTAACCTGTTGTGCTACGGGGATCGAAATGAGTCTGACGTTGTGCGACATCACGGTGAAATTATTAGCATGTCATATCTCATGTAAGTTTTTATTTCACTTTGCACGTATCAATTTGTAGTCATCCTCTGTCATGTTGACTTACAATTTTACATACACACCGTGGGCACACACCGTGCTGAACTGTGTGCGCTGGCGTCTGCAATGCCTGTCATCCATCTCTTTCGTCAGAGCAGCTTCAGAAGGACTGTGCGAGATGTGAACGTAAAGTTATTTGTGTCTCATATTTTACACGCATGTTTAATATTGTCACGCTGTGTTGGTAGCAGAAGACGAGAGCGAAAAAGGGAATGACAGCTGTGGCTGAGTAAACAGTCCTCCACTTCGAGTTACTGCCTATCGTTTCCTCTCACGACAGACTGGTGGACGTGCTGGGTACTGTACTGCAACGTCTTATGCCTGCTGGTCCTGAACCAGAAGCAAACACCGCCAGTGCATCAGGGCCTGCTGATATCTAGCGAAGCAGCCGCCGCCTTCAAGGACTACCATCACAGTAAGGCCCCTTGGCAAGTTCCATGAAGACAATGTTTACCACATCCGCAACCCCAACCAAACGTGACCCACTCGCTAGCGAACCCTGTGTAATCATCCCTCCTCGCACACCCAACCCATTCCATGGTGATTCAGGTGAGGATGTCGAAGACTGGCTTGACCATTTCGACCGGGTCGCTGCCATCAACGAGCGAGACAATCGCCGTAAGTTGAAGAACGTGTATATCTCTCTTTTAGACGCGGCAAGAGTGTGGTAAGACAACCACAAAACTTCATTCACAAGTTGGCAGGAATTCCATCGGCAGCTTCGCGAGGCGTTCAGTAACCCCGAACGGAAAGAGAGAGTGGAGCAGGCACCTTCTTCGCGGTTTCAAATGCCGAACGAGAGCATCGCCATGTTTGTCGAAGAAATGTTGCGATTGTTTCGACGGGCTGACCTCCACGTGCCAGAAGACAAGAAAGTGCGCCTGCTAGTTCGAGGCGTAAAGGAGCATCTTTTCATGGGCCTTGTGCGCAACCTTCCTACGACTGTGTCCGAGTTTATACTTGAGGCCACAAATTTGGAGCGCATGCTTCGGCAGCGGGTGTCGCAGTATGAGCGTCAGACGGCCATGTCCGCTACGTGCTCGCTTGTACCAGGCGGTGATAACAGGGAGGTCCCCACAGAACTCATACGGCAAGTTGTACGCGAAGAACTTCGGAAATTTCATGCAGCGTCGCCTCCCAGTAGCGCTGCTCTTACGGATGTCGTTCGTATTGAATTCAGGCAGTTCGTTCACTCCTCACCACCATCGCAAGTCGAACCTTCCACGCTTTCTTACGCGGACGCCCTACGCGTCTCTACGCCGTCGACGGCACATTTTGCTCATCCACCTGCTGGGACCCCCCGACGTTTTCCAAGTCCAGCCCATCGCCTGCCTTCTCAGGTCGATTTTCGTCCTGGCCCGCGGAAGTCCACCGTCTGGCGTGCATTCGACAATCGTCCTTTGTGCTACCATTGTGGCGGCGAAGTTGGAGACATGCACCGCGACAGTTACTACCGACGAATAGGCTTGCGGGTTACTTGGAAGGTAGTTATTATGCTCCTGTCCCGCCGCGACGACAGTCACGGTCACCATCACCCCGTCCGTCCACATCAACGCACCACGCCAGACCCTCCTTTGGGTCCCCTGGTGTCAGTGGCGCAAGCCCAGCCCGGGAAAACTGAAATTGGTGACCTCCGGAGGTGAGGCCGCTGATACGCGAACCGACAAATACTCTCCACCGCTACCTTACGGCGTGCCGTTCAAGCCTGTTTGTGAAACCGCCAACAGAACGTCCGCTGCCATTACCGTTTCCGTTCACTGTTATCCGGTGACTGCGCTTGTCGACACGGGAGCTGATTACTCAGTGATGAGTGCTTCATTGGCCACCCGTCTACACAAGGTGCTGACAACGTGGGACGGCCCTCAACTAATCACCGCTGGAGGACACCTTGTATCCTCTATAAGAAGGTGCACCGCCAGGCTTGAGATTTGTGCGTCGGCTTTTGTAGCATCATTCCTTGTACTGCCCAATTGTTCTCGGCCGGTCATTTTGGCATGAATTTTCTGCAAGACTGTGGAGCAATGGTTACTCTGCGTGATTTGTTTGTCAGTTTTGTTAACTGTGTTTTTCCAGATTCTGACATCGAGAACGAACATTGTGGCGTGGCCTTACGCGTAGTTGATGATTGCGTCACATTGCCACCTCGCAGTAGTATCTTCGTGCTTGTTGAGTGTTCACGGGAGCAGCATATTACGGGCATCGCCGAAAGTAACCTGATGTTGTTGCTTGATCGGGAAAAGGCCATTGCTCGATGTCTCGTTAAACTCCCAAATGGCCAGACCACGGTTTTAGTTACGAACTTCGGTACCGAACACAGGTATTTTGCGAAACGCACAACCATAGCTTACTTGGAGGCAATGGATGATTAGGACGCCTTCCCTTTGATTACGATGATCTCGACTCAGGACCAGTTAAGAGAACCTAAGAGGGCAAAGCTCCTCAGTCTCCTCTCATCTTTTAGTTACTGTTTTGCCACTACTTCGAAAGTCCAGCAGACTCCTCTAATGAAGCACAGAATTATCAGTGAGTCATCCGTGTAACCCGTGCGCCAACATGCTTAACGAGTGTCGCAGAAGGAGCAAGATGCTATCCGTCATCAATTGAAACAAATGCTCGACGACGACGTAATTCAACCATCGACTAGTCCTTGGGCGTCACCAGTTGCTCTGGTTAAAAAGAAAGATGGTTCATTACGATTCTGCATCGACTACCGCAAACTGAACAAGATAACGAAAAAAGACGTATATCCTCTTCCTCGTATTCATGACTTCTTGGATCGCCTGCGACACGCCAGTTACTTCTCTTCCATGGATCTCCGTAGCGGATATTGGCAGATTGAAGTAGATGAACGGGACCGAGAAAAAACAGCGTTTATTACACCGGATGGTCTCTATGAATTTAAAATTCTCTCTTTTGGCCTGTGCTCCGCTACAGCCATGTTCCAGCGAATAATGGACGTAGTTTTATGTGGCTTGAAGGGGTACTCTTGTTTAGTGTATTTATACGACGTAGTCGTTTTTTTCTACGACTTTTGAACAGCACATTGAGTGGCTTGAGGTGGTTCTTCTGGCTATTCGCACTGCCATCCTCTCTCTGAAACCTGAAAATTGTTATTTTGGATATGAGGAACTCAAATTCCTTGGCCACATTGTCAGCAGCAGTGGTGTTCGCCCCGATCCTGACAAGGCTATTGTAGTTGCTTTGTTCCCGATACCGAAAACAAAGCATGATGTACGCCGCTTTCTGGTTTTTTGTGCTTGTTACTGCCACTTCGAGCCGAACTTTTCGAAAATCGCCGACCCTCTACAACAACTCGTCAAGGATGACGTCGCCTTCGTCCGGGGCCCCAAACAATCCGGCCTTTCTGCGACCTTCAACAACGCCTACAAACGTCACTGATCCTTGGTCACTTCGACACCGAACCAGACACACAAGTCCCCACTGACGCAAGCAACCTTGGCCTCCGAGCTATTCTCATGCATTATCAAGATGGCGTGGAACGCGTCATCGCCTATGCTAGCCGCACGTTGTCATTTGTGGAGAACTACTCGACGACTGAAAAACAATGTCTGGCGGTTGTATGGGCCATAACATACGGACGCCCCTTCCAAATCGTCAGTGACCACCACTCTCTCTGCTGGCTAGTGAATCTGAAAGATCATTCGGGCCGTCTCGCAAGATGGAGCCTTTGGTTATAAGAATTCGATATAACGATTCTTTACAAGTCTGGCCAGAAACACACCGACGCTGACTGTCTTTCCCGCGCACCTGTCAAGGTCGCTTAAGAAGACAATGATGAAGACTTCAGCTGCCTTACTATTCTCGCGTCATTAAACGTGGCTGAGCAGCGACGCGAAGACGTAGAATTACAACCACTGATCGAATACCTTGAGGGACGTCGCCCACAACCCCCACATCCGTTCACGCGTGATTTGTCATCTTTCTGTCTATGCAAAGGCATCGTCTACAAGCGCAACTTTCATTCAATGAAAACTGTTTACGTCCTCGTCGTTCCTGCTGCTCTCCGCGATGATATTTTGCGTGCTTGTCACGACGAGCCATCGTCAGGGCATCTTGGCTTCGCGCGTACTCTGGCGCGGATCAAGGACAAATACTACTGGCGGAAACTTTAAAAGGTCGGGATGAATTCACGTGGCCGATTTCCGTAGTCTACGACTGGTAACCGCTGGATTGTGGTTGCCACCGACTACTTGACCAGATACTGCGAACACAAGCCGCCCAGCGAGCAACTGCTTCCGAGGTGGCTGACTTTTTCATCAAAAACATCGTTCTCCGTTACGGTGCTCCCGCTGTCGTCGTCACAGATCGTGATACTGCTTTTACGGCACAGTTGCTCCGACAGATACTGTTGCTGAGCAGCACGGCGCACCGAACAGCAACTGCGTACCACCCGCAGACTATCGGGTTAACCGAATGCCTTAACAAAACGATTGCAGATATGCTTTCGATATATGTCGCCAAGGATCAGAAGAATTGGGATGAAATCCTCCCGTATATATCATTTGCCTACAATATGGCTTTGCTCGTTTTCGTCTGGTTTACGGCCACGACGTCACCACAATGCTTGACACCATGCTGCAACCAACTCTGCCGGACACCATTACCCCGGACGCAGATGTATTTGTTCAGCGTGCCGAAGACGCCCGGCAGCTGGCGCGCTTTCGCATTTTATCGCGACAAATTCAAGATGCTTGCCGGTAGAACACCCACCACAGAGCAGTATTATACGAACCCGGTGACCTAGTCGGGGTTTGGATTCCTATACGTCAACGTGGACGCTCAGAAAAATTGTTATGTCGGTACTTCGGACCCTACCGAATTCTTCATCGCCTCGCCGAAGTGAACTACGAAGTTGTCCCAGCAGACACGTCACACCAGTCTCGCAGACCCCGCTCCTCGGATGTGTTTCACGTCTCCAGGATGAAGCCGTACGATTCGCATTGACTGCAAGTCAAGAACATTGTGATGTGGCAATAGCCTTCAAAACAATTGTACATTACTTTTTTGCTTCTTTATTTTTCATCTTGTCCTTTTTCTTTTCAATTGACACAGACGTTTCTGACAACATTTCGTTGTTTGTCAGATTCGTGGCATTCACGCGATGCTTCTTCTTTTTTTTTTCTTTGGGGAGAGGGTAATACCACGCTGTGTTGGTAGCAGAAGACGAGAGCGAAGAAGTGAATGGCAGCTGTGGCTGAGTAAGCAGTCCTCTACTTCGAGTTCCTGCCTATCGTTTCTTCTCGCGACAATATTACCTTGCACGTACTTCTCATATGCGTGCATCTTCATCTTCTGTCACGTGTGTCTATTTTTACTCTTATTGTACGTACAGCGGTGGCAACACAACAGGCAGAAGGCTGCGTGCGCTGGCGTCTGCAATGCCTGTCCTCTGTCGCTTCCTTTGGAGGAGCTCCACAAGTAGTGAACAAGATGTGACAGCAAGACTGGTCTTGTACACTTCACCATGAATTCACTTAGGATAATGAAGAAACTTCATGTTTATGTAGAAAAATAAAAGATTTTGATGTCTCACTTTTGTCTTTCGTTGTTGCCGTGACAGCGAAAGCAGTTACACATAGGTAGCTAACTATTTTTTCGCGTGTACTTTTCTGCGCTATTTGTGTCTCACTGCGCTGAAAAACAGGCGGAAAAAGTATAAAGGCCTGTCGGAAAGTAAACAAAAAAGAATGTTTGCAAAGGAGATAAAAAGTTCATCCAATTGGAGTATTTGAGGGGATCAATTGTATGTCCAGCGAGGTGCAACTGTGAGGAATAATGTTCGCCCGGTAAGGTGTATATTGGGGGATAAACATTTGCCCTATTAGGTGCAAATGTGTGGACAATATGTTAGTCCTTTATGGTGAACTGTGAGACAAACGGTTACTCACTGAGGTGTAAATGTGAGGACAAAATGTTAGTCCCTACAGCTCGTCCACAGGAGCTAACTGTTAGACCTGGTGCCGTTAGTCCTTAAAGGGGCCCTCCAATACTTTTGAAGTAACTATTTTTTGTATGTTTCGCGTAGCCCGATGGCCAGCGAAAATTTTAGCATAGGTCCAAGCACCGATATCAAATCATTTAGTATTTTAATCGTGCAATAAAGTCACCTCATTGCTGCCGAGCGCGTCAGCGCACAGTGGCGCTCGCTAGAAGCACGCGGGCGGAAATGACGACAATTAGCGCAGCCTATCACAGGACGCGTAAAGCCTCGCTCCAAAGCAAAAGGACCTGCTCGAGTTCTGACAAGTCGGGGAGGCTCATTTCTACTAGCCTCAGCAAGCTGTTCAACCGCGTAAACAAAACGGCGTGATCAGGCACCATGTTGACTGTTGCTATAGCAACAGCGTAATAAACACATTTGACTGAACAGGCAACAATGGTATATGAGCTTCCTCTACGTAAGAGCTTTCAGCCCATGTCATTGGAGGCCTCCTGCAACGTCACAGCAGAGAGTGAAATGTAGACATGCCACTCGGCGAAATTGAAGTTAGGGTAGGCATTTTTTCTTGTATTTTGAATACTTTTATATTGAATAACTTGGTACTGCGTGCCGCTAGCGCTGCCGTTCTTGCTGCAATATTTTGTTCGTGCGTCAGTCTATACAGTCTACGAGTAAAAAATGGGGAGTTGAAAAGTGTTAGAGAGCTCCTTAAAAGGGATGAATGGTTGTGGCAGCCCCACTAGTCCACAAAAGGGCGAACACACACCCTTTTAGCACCCTTTTGTCTTAGAGTGTATCTTACATTTACTAGGAAAGGAAACCCAGGTCATTAGCATATAAAGAAAGTGTAATGCCACAGAGCCATCAATTTGAGTGATACGAAGTCGGAACAAGACACGATATGACTATAACGTAGTAGCAAGCCTCAAAACATGTAAAATTCGCAATGAGCGCGTTTTAAAGGCTCACTCATGTCCCTTTGTTTTAACGGAGCTTCTCAAGTTCCCCAATGGACGGGTAGTGGACCTTTCGCTGATTAGGATTAGCAAAAGGACGAGTAGTGGCGTAGTGGCACTTGGCAACCGTTCTTGTGTGCATTATGAAAAAGCCCTCAATGAAGGACGGGACAGCGAATTTTTTATGCCTGGGGCGGATATTAGAAATTTTATAACGCGAGGAGCCGTTCTATAGAAAAGCGGTTTGATAGCCCAAATACTAGGCAATTCTATCTTTATGAAGTTGAACCGCTCACAAAATTTTGATTAGCGATAGATTGCCACTGCAGTGGCAAAGATGAATATGTCTGTCATAGTCATTGGTAATGGGTAAAGTACGCAAATGAAAAAGAAAACTTAAAGAAGAAAAATTACACTATCTTCCATTAAAGGCGAGTACGTGTGGGTGCGAAGCAGTGATCGCTAACGCTTCTGCTGACAATTGAGTTGACGCCGGCGCTCATCGCGCCGTTGCGCAGGAGAGAAACCTGGGAAGGCGCAAGGCACGCAGTGATGGACCGGCGTTTTCTACTGGAACATGCCGATCACCGGTAATAGGCAATGAGAGACAAAAAACTTCAAGTGGGCACAGAGTCCCGCAGTCTGCTTTTAGTGAATAGGCACACTACGTCTATTTATTGCTCAACAGTGGAAGAAAAGAATTGCTCACCGTAAGTAAGTTTTTTTAATCAAGAAATTCGCTAGCAGACGCTACTTGCGTCGCATTGCCAGACGAGAAAGAGGGGGGGGATGGAGAGAGGGGGAGGGGACGCACATGCACTATGAGCGTAAATTCCATGGGGAGGGATGCCTAGATTAGTGAAAGGGGAGCGTAGGTGAGGTGACAGGTGGAGGGGTGCACATGTGCCGTGGAGCGTGAAACCAATGGATGGATAGCAAGTTGGAATTCCCAAGATTGCAGACGTGCTTCCCAGCACTCTTCGCGCTTCGAAGGCTTCCCATCGAAAGTGCGCGCGTTCGCCTCGGCGGCGCCCCAACCACGAAGCGCCATGACAAAGAAGGGGGGAAAGTGGCCTGACACTAACGCTTCTTCACTCGCTCGCTGGATTTCGTGCCAATCGGTTGTGCCGTCGCGATCTCCGACGACAGTGCATCTCTGGCCGACTGGTGATGCCTGTCTCCGACGACGACGACAGCGTAGCTCTGGCCGACTGGATTAGCCCTACACCATCTCCTGTCGCCGACAGGAGCTCTGGCCAGTGGTGCCCCGCCCTCATACTCCTGAGAACGTGTCCATCTTTCCTGTGTTCCTCTTAATTCCATCGTTCGCTGTCAGTGCGCCTTGCTCCCTCTTTCCTCTCTCTCTATCTCTCTACCTTTTCATCCTATCCTTTTAATCATTTCTCTACCCCGACCCCTCGTGAGCTACTGTTGAGGTATCCCTCCCTGAGAGACGGTTACGGTCTCACTTTTCTCTTCTTTTCATTTAAAAATCATTTCCCCTCCCGCACAACACTTCGGTCGTCATGCCGCACATTTGCCCGAGCCGTCCCCATGGCAACATTTTTTTCGTAGCGATCGATAGATAGATATGTGGGCTTCAACGTCCCAAAACCAGCATATGTATATGAGAGACGCCCTGGTGGATGTCTCCGGAAATTTCGACCAACTTATTTTATTTATTTCAGAAGTACTGCCAGCCTCACACATGAGGCCTTAGGCAGGGGTGGGTGATACAAGAAAGGAAACATATGAAGATACAACAGTAAAGGAAACACGTCACGTAGAGCTACATCATCAAGAACTAGTGCATCAAAGTAAAACGCTAGTACTTACACACTTGTAGTGGTTTACGCGTACACATACAAAAAAACTATGATGACAAATATCTGTACACTCAGAACTAAGAAACAAACATCATATAACAGTTCAAAAATCGGCAACATTTCAAAAATACAACGCATTGATATGAGAAAAGTGATAGAAAGTGGAACATAAATGGAAGCCTGTTCAGGATGCGCGGTGGAATAATAGAGGGCGAAGCGCAAAGAAAGATCAAAGTAGGCTTGCTACTACGTTATAGTCATATCGTGTCTTGTTCCGACTTCGTATCACTCAATTGATGGCTCTGTGGCATTACACTTTCTTTATATGCTAATGACCTGGGTTTCCTTTCCTAGTAAATGTAAGATACACTCTAAGACAAAAGGGTGCTAAAAGGGTGTGTGTTCGCCCTTTTGTGGACTAGTGGGGCTGCCACAACCATTCATCCCTTTTAAGGAGCTCTCTAACACTTTTCAACTCCCCATTTTTTACTCGTAGACTGTATAGACTGACGCACGAACAAAATATTGCAGCAAGAACGGCAGCGCTAGCGGCACGCAGTACCAAGTTATTCAATATAAAAGTATTCAAAATACAAGAAAAAATGCCTACCCTAACTTCAATTTCGCCGAGTGGCATGTCTACATTTCACTCTCTGCTGTGACGTTGCAGGAGGCCTCCAATGACATGGGCTGAAAGCTCTTACATAGAGGAAGCTCATATACCATTGTTGCCTGTTCAGTCAAATGTGTTTATTACGCTGTTGCTATAGCAACAGTCAACATGGTGCCTGATCACGCCGTTTTGTTTACGCGGTTGAACAGCTTGCTGAGGCTAGTAGAAATGAGCCTCCCCGACTTGTCAGAACTCGAGCAGGTCCTTTTGCTTTGGAGCGAGGCTTTACGCGTCCTGTGATAGGCTGCGCTAATTGTCGTCATTTCCGCCCGCGTGCTTCTAGCGAGCGCCACTGTGCGCTGACGCGCTCGGCAGCAATGAGGTGACTTTATTGCACGATTAAAATACTAAATGATTTGATATCGGTGCTTGGACCTATGCTAAAATTTTCGCTGGCCATCGGGCTACGCGAAACATACAAAAAATAGTTACTTCAAAAGTATTGGAGGGCCCCTTTAAGGACTAACGGCACCAGGTCTAACAGTTAGCTCCTGTGGACGAGCTGTAGGGACTAACATTTTGTCCTCACATTTACACCTCAGTGAGTAACCGTTTGTCTCACAGTTCACCATAAAGGACTAACATATTGTCCACACATTTGCACCTAATAGGGCAAATGTTTATCCCCCAATATACACCTTACCGGGCGAACATTATTCCTCACAGTTGCACCTCGCTGGACATACAATTGATCCCCTCAAATACTCCAATTGGATGAACTTTTTATCTCCTTTGCAAACATTCTTTTTTGTTTACTTTCCGACAGGCCTTTATACTTTTTCCGCCTGTTTTTCAGCGCAGTGAGACACAAATAGCGCAGAAAAGTACACGCGAAAAAATAGTTAGCTACCTATGTGTAACTGCTTTCGCTGTCACGGCAACAACGAAAGACAAAAGTGAGACATCAAAATCTTTTATTTTTCTACATAAACATGAAGTTTTTCTACATAAACTGGGGTTCTTTTCCATGCACCTAAATCTAAGCACACGGGCCTACAACATTTCCGCCTCCATAGGAAATGTAGCCGCTGCAGCTGGGATTTGATCCCGAGACCTTGGAGTTAGCAGCCTTGTACCTTAGCCACTAGACCACCACGGTGGGACATTTTTTTCTAGGGAACGGACGCGTTTTTCTGTTGCTTTTCGCAGTCTTTTGTTTTAAATAAATGAGTTGACACGACCGTGTTCTCTTTTTTTTTGTTCTGTCCCTCGACCGCGCTCTCGAGCGCAGCCCTTGTCGGGGCTCCAGGGGGCAGAGCATTATGTAGCTCTCTACCTTTCTGTTTTCTTTTTCTTTTTTCCAACCTTAAATTTTAGGTTTGTCCCCACGTCTCATGGCTGACGGAAACTGCGAGCCTGTGGACAACGCTGAAGTTCTCACTTCAGACTACCAGAATACCGAAAAAAAACGCAGACTCCACACCCACAACATCCCGTCTAAGCATAAACTTCAAACTACCAGTTTGCGAATCACCAGGGCCCGCCTATGACAGGCTACCAAAAGTGCCCTCTCCGAAGACAAGCCAGGGGAGACGCCGACATCCCAGCCAAGGACTCGACCGCGTCCATGTCACCAGCAACCACCCAAAAGGCGGACTACCACGCCAAAGACCAGTGAGGCCTAGCAGCGGTCATTGCCAAACCAACCGCCATCTCTACAGCTACCCAAACGGACAAACTTCCACAGCAGTCGCCGCCAAGAGACGAGGAATCTAGTAGCACCAGTTCCTCTTCTCTCACAACGTCATCCTCCTCCTGGGAGCACGAGACGCCCGCGACTTCTCCGAGCTCAGGAACAGAAATTGGCGGTGACAGAGCATGTTTCGCAAAGCCTGAGCAAAGAGAGTCGTCTGCTCCAGCCGCCAGCAACAAGCCAGCGCGCGATCCATCAGCGCAGCCCGAAACTAGTTTTCTCGCCGCCTCGGACCACAGCAGGCCTGACGCCACTGGAAAGATTGGCGCACAGGCCACAATGAATTCTCCGGACGAGGGCGAGCGTGCGTCATCTTCTGGCGAGCCTCATCCCCCCCTCCACAAACTAAACCCCCCTCCCTCCCGCCACGGGTGCGCCAAGGCGCCCGCGCGCGCCACAGAAAAAGGGGCTCCCACTCCGCACAAGTTCTGGAGTCTCCTCCACTCCCCAGGCAAGCTCTGCAAGCTAGCTCCTCTCCCAACCACGAAAGTGCCCGGCAACATAACACCCTGCACGCCGATCGACCCCTCTTCACGATGCGCCATGCTCCCTAACGGGCTGCAGAAATTAGGAGTCTTTTCTTTTCTGTTATAACAACTACCACCAAAACAGATAGAAAAAGAAGGGGAAGGCCCCGAAAAAACAGGGAACATCATCACGTCCAAGTTCCTCCCAGGTGGTAGCGGACGTCAACGCCCCTCCTCTGCAAACACTGACGAACCACATCGTTGACCCTATCGGCCAGACGACCATTTTTAGACCGCTTGGCCGAAAGTCACACTTTCTCGCTGCATCGAGGGACGCTATCGCGGCTTTTCTCGCCGGTTTCCCAGCCACTCAACGGGTGCGGGAAAATCATCGCCGCAACCTCGTCGCTGTCGACACCACCCTTAACTCGGACGTCAGTACTCTCCTTTAGATCAGCACCATCGTCGACGTCCGAGTAAAAGCAAAGGTGTTCGATGCGAATTTGTGTGTTGGGAAGGTGTTTGGGGTGAACTAAACCATTCAACTAGACGCCATTGCCTCGAACCTCACCACAGAATACTCTTTCATGTGTGTGGCTTGGATCCAGGCTGGTGATCACCTTTGAGGGAACGGTGGTCCCAGCTGAGCTCTCGATTTTCAAACAGCAGAGGCTGTTCAGGCGCGCCTCCCACGTTCACTACAATGTGCGCGCTGTGGAGTGTTTGGAAATGCCACAGCGACGTGCTGCTCTGACAGGCGCTGCCACTGTTATGGCAAGAAACACGCCGAGGACCTCTGCACCTCCGACAGGCTCTACTGGATCAACTGCAAGGGCTCTCACCCTGCCAATGAACCACGGTGCCCGTCTTGGCAGCTCCAATGCCAGGCTGCATTTATGCTCACCTCCTCGGGTAGCAAACTGAGGCGCCACACAGCAATGCAGCAAGCGCAGGCTATATCTCAACGGGAGGCTCCATCTCAACGGGAGGCTCCCGCGACTGCAACCACACGCCCTGGCTGCTCCTTCCGCAATGCCCTAAAAGGCAACGCTAACGCAGCACCTGCGGCAACAGCCACACAGCCAACTAGCTCCCCCCTCTCCCTCTCCTCAAGAAGACCCCAGGAATTGGGTGATGGCGACACAGGTTGCGGCTTTTCTCGGGCTCCTCGAGACGGCGATGTGCAGCCCGACAACGCGCGAGCTTTGCGTCGCGGTTTGAACGCCTATCAAGATCTATCACACCATGGAAAGTGCGTCGAAGAAGCCACGGCCGCGGGTACTCCAGTGGAACACCCGTTCCTTCCGCCGCCGTCACCGTGAGCTTGTCCGCTCACTTACCCAGGGCGAACTCGATGACCTGGCTGTTCAGAAAACGCACGTTGGTGCTGGGGAGCTTAATCTCCCTGCCTACGTGGCTTACCACAGTGCAACGGAGTGTGAACGCGCCGACTTTGTTCGCCCCCACTGCACGCAACGTTCACATTCGCCGGGTTCCTCCCGTGTGTCTATATTGTGATGTTACTCACGACAACTTGATATAATGGGCTCGTCGAGTCGACTAGCCAAGCACCGGCTCAGAGAGATCGTCTTTGTCCTCTTTCACTCTTCGATCTCACCCAAGCAAACCATGTGGCAATAGCCCCCCCCCCCCTTTGAAAGCATCGACTCGAAGCTCGTAAATAAAAAAACAAGGTATACACACGCAGATATAGAGAACAAAAAGAGGGAGAGTGCCAGTACTCGCAGCGCACATGAGAAAGTTTCGTCAACGCTTGCACCAAGCGCAAAAAGAAAACGCATAGAAACACAGGAGAACACAACAGCAGCAGCAACGCAAAGTCACGGCATGTCGTAGCACGTGAAACCACAAGGGCTACTGTGTGAAGTAGGGCTTCAGCCGAACGACATGCACGGTTTCGGGCCGAAGCTCTCGACGAGAAGACGCTGCGCCGTCCGGGAATACATCCGGGAATACGCACTAGAACGGCCTCCCCCGGGACATCGCCAACATCGCCTCATCATCTGCCTTTCAACACCGTGTTATTTATCATCTTCAATACTAAAACAACTTTTACTGCTTATTGTTAACGTAAATAAAACCCCACCCCTATTGTAATGCCCCTCCTAGAAAGGGGGGCCTTTAAGGTAATAAACTGAACTGAACTGAACTGAATAGGTAACATCTGTGACTCGTCTAAGAACCTTGTACGGTCCAAAATAACGGCTTAGGAGTTTTTCGGATAAGCCTGGTCGCCGGACAAGGGATCCACACCCACACTTGGTCTCCAGGGTAGTAGGTGACATTTCGATGGCGGAGGTTGTAACGTCGTGCGTCTGCATCTTGTTGGTGACAGGTGTTTATGCGAGCTAGCTGACGAGCTTCTTCGGCGTATTGAGTGTATTGCTCAGCGTCTTGAGCAAGTTCATTGCTTTGGTCGCACGGAAGCATAGCATCGAGCATGGTTCGCACGTTGCGTCTGTAAACAAGTCGGAAAGGCCGAAATTGCGTTGGTTGTTTCTTGCGTTGCCGTATTGTAAGCAAACGTGATGTATGGAAGAATCTCGTTCTAGGTTTTGTGTTGTACATCCACGTACATTGACAGCATGTCCGCTATGGTCTTGTTAAGCCTCTCTGTCAGTCCATAGGATTGCGGGTGATAAGCCATTGTTTTTCTATGACTTGTGCAGCTCAGTTTAAAAATGTCCTCCATCATTCGTGCTGTAAACGACGTCCCTCTGTCCGTAATCACGCATGACGGGGCACCGTGCCGTAGGACGATTTGGTGCAGGAAGAACTGCGCGACTTCAGAGGCCATGGCACGGGGTAACGCTTTTGTTTCAGCATAACGAGTAAGATAATCCGTCGCAACTATAATCCATTTGTTCCCAGAGGACGACAAAGGGAAGGCCCCGAGAAGGCCCATTCCCACGAGGTCAAACGGTGTCCGTGGTGGTGCGATCGGCTGGAGCAGGCCCGCGGGTCTTACAGGCGGAGTCTTGCGGCGCTGGCACTGACGGCAGCCTTTATCATATCGATGTACACTAGTTGATAGTCGCGGCCAGTAATACTGTTGGCGTACTCTCACGAGAGTTCGCGAATCGCCCAAATGTCCTGACGTGGGCTCGTCGTGGCACGCAAGGAGGATCTCACTACGCATGTCGCTAGAAACAACGAGTAGGAAGGCTTTGTCGCTACCACATAGTTTTTCGTGTAAAGAATGCCTCTTCTTAGACAAAAAGAAGACAGTTCGCGAGCAATGTGTTGAGGGACCTGAGAGTTGCGGCTTTCCAGGGAATCCATGACTGGGCGTAATTCGTCGTCTGCCCGCTGCTTTGACATAAATTCGGAATCGCTAACTGCTCCGAGAAAGGCATCTTCATCTTTGGAGCCCCTGACAGCGTTCCCCACAGGTGCTTGAGAAAGCGCGTCGTTGTCTTCGTGTTCGTGCCCTCACCTGTACACAATCGTAATATCGAACTCCTGCAAACGCAAACTCCACCGTGCGAGATGGCCGGATGGATCTCTGAGGTTTGCCAGCTAGCAGAGCGAGTGGTGGTCAGTCACCACTTTGAAGGGACGACCGTAGAGGTAAGGCCAAAATTCGGTTATCGCCCACACGACTGCGAGGCATTCTTTTTCTGGAGTAGAATAGTTGGTCTCGGCTCGAGAAAGAGTACGACGGGCGTGAGCTATCACCTGCTCGACGCCGCCGTGTCGTTATACAAGGACAGCGCCAAGTCCGACGTTGCTGGCATCTGTATGAATTTCTGTAGCAGCGTCCTCATCAAAATGGGCAAGAACAGGGGCTGTTTGCATTCTCTGTCGTAACTCTGTGAACGCTGTATCTTGTTCTGCGCCCCAAGTGAAGGGCACGTCATCTCGGGTGAGTCGCGTAAGAGGTTCAGCTATCATCGAGAAGTTGATGATAAATCGGCGATAATACGTGCACAAGCCGAGGAAACGGCGTACTGCTCTTTTATCTGATGGAACAGGGAAGGTGGCGACAGCAGCAGTTTTGTCTGGATCAGGTCGCACTCCATCCGCACTAATGACATGTCCCAGAAATTTCAGCTCTTCATAGCCGAAATGGCATTTATGAGGTTTCAGCGTGAGTTCAGCTGTGCGAATGGCTTCCAGAACCTTTCTCAGACGCTCCAGATGTTCTTCGAAGCTCTCGGAAAAGATGATCACATCATCGAGGTAGACAAGGCAGCTTTGCCACTTCAAGCCAGCGAGGACTGTGTCCATCATCCTCTGAAAAGTGGCTGGTGAAGAACAGAGGCCGAAGGGAAGAACTCGGAATTCGTAAAGTTCGTCTGGAGTCACAAACGCGGTTTTTTTTTCGGTCTCGTTCATCCACTTCAATTTGGCAATAGCCACTCTTATGATCTATGGACGAAAAAAACTTCGCGCGTCGTAACCTGTCGAGGGATTCATCGACCCGTGGAAGTGGGTAGACGTCCTTTTTTGTGACACTATTAAGCTTCCTGTAGGCAATACAGAATCGCAGCGTTCCGTCTTTTTTCTTTACTAGAACGACTGGCGAGGACCAAGCGCTGCTGGATGGTTGAATAATCCCGTCAACGAGCATCTCTTTTACTTGTGTCTGAATAGCCTCGCGTTCTTTGGCAGTAACGTGATAAAGCTGCTGCTGGATGGGGCGGATGTCATCGTCGGTAATAATTTGCTGCTTCGTGAGGTGTGTTTCACAGACTTTAGAAGAGGCGAAGCAACATCGAAACTCCCTTAAAAGTTCATAAAGTGCACCCTTCCTCTCGTCTGGCAGCGTCGAATTAATGTCGATGCGGTCTAGCAATTCCTCATCCTCATGCGTTTCCTCGGACGCAAAGCACTCCGTGACGTCAGCAACAGGGTCTTCATAAGCTAGGGTGGTTCCGCCGAAAAGATGCCGGTGCTCGTAATTGAAGTTCGTAACTAGTATCGTTGACTGTCCGTCACGAACGCGCACAACACTTCGGGCGGCGCATACACCTTGGAGCAGCAGAAGTGATAGGTTGCTTTCAGCCAGCACGTCGTCGTCTTGGAAGTCTTCACAAGTGACTTAGATGGGAACACTTGCTCGAGGTGGCAGCGTCACACTGTCGTCAGCAACACGCAGCGCAGGTCTACGGCAGTTATCAGCGTCTCGATCTGTTGCACCTTGAGTCGAGAAGGTCACGATGTGCTCACGGTGATTTATGATGGCACAGTATTCCCGAAGGAAGTCCTTGCCAATAATCAGCTGACGCGAACAGTCACGAAGAACGAGGCAGCTGAGCACAAACGTTGACGCACGAATTCTCACTCTTGCGGTACAGCGACCCAGTGGTGTTACAACGTGTCCTCCAGATGTTCGAATACGAGTTCCATTTCACGGCGTGATCACTTTCCTGATATCTTTCGCTAGCCTCCCGCTGATGATCGAATAGTCTGCACCAGTGTCTACTATTTAACTAACCTGAAGACCGTCAATCAGAACAGGTATGGCGAGTGACGCGCGGTCACTAGGTTCAGATGTGGATGTCGGCGTTTCTTCGGTACTGCGATTATTCTCTGACAAAATGCTTTCGGCATTGCGTGCAAGCATTGATGGGAGGCCTTCCGCACTTTGAGCCCCAGCGACCTTGCCCCCGAAGGCCGCTGCCTTCAGTTTTCACGACGAGGGCTCAGAGAGCGTTCCCGTGCCGTCACCCCAAAACGTGGCCCAGTTACTGCGGGTCTCCTCGAAGATGGTGACCGCGATTGCCATCGTGTAAAGGGTGCACGCTGTTGCACGAGATACTCTTCGATATCCCTTGGCCTTTGACCAATTCGGGGATGAGAGGAATCGAAGGAAAATCCGCGCAGTCCAAGTTGCTGGTATGGGCATTCGCGGTAAATGTGACCAGCCTCACCGCAATGATAGCAGAGGGGTCGTGTGTCTGGCATGCGCCATAGATCAGACTTGCGTGTCGGTGCAGGGCGACTATCGATGTCCAAATCAGCGTGCGCTGACTGGATCGCGACTGACGGCATCATTGCCTGGATCGGGACGTATGGCATTGTCTGGATCAGGACGTGCGGCACTGTCTGGATCGGGACGTGCGGCACTGGCTGGGTCGGGACTACTTGACCAGAAAGAGGAGTCGCAGAACGCAAGGCTTCCGCGTACGTACGACGGCGACTGTCAGTAGACACAGGAGCCGTTTCCGGATCAACCGACATCGGCGGAAAACCATGGGCGTGCAGCACCTGCTGGACCTCGTCACGGATGACACTGGTGATAGAACCAACATCGATTTGCCTTGTCCGGTACATCTTTTCAATTTCTTCCCGGATGACAGATCGAATAATCTCGCGAATTCATTCGGGGCTCTTGCTCCCAGGGGTGGCGAAACTTTCGGGAGTTGAGGCAGCATTCACCTGACGGTCAAACAGGGCATACCGTTGGTCCAGTACTCGCTCCATTGTTGCTGCTTCAGTAAGGAACTCAGCAACACTATTTAGGGGACTACGCACCAAACCAGCCAAATGTTGTTCCTTCACACCATGCATGAGGTAGCGCAACTTTTTTTTCTTCTGCCATAGCAGGATCCGCTCGCTTGAGAAGCCGTGTCATATCCCCGACGTACATCGAGACGGTCTCGTTGGGCATCTGGATGCGTGATTGTAGTGCACGCTCCGCCGTTCGCGGCAGTCAGGACTCCTGTAGGTCTCAAGCAGGCGAAGCTGCAACTCGCGCCAAGATGTCAGAACATCATCCCTGTTCGAAAACCACGTCTTGGCACCGTCTTTTGGGCAAGTGTACACGTTCCGGAGCTTCGCGGCATCATCCCAGTAATCGATCGCTGCGACACGTTCGAACTCACTCAGCCAGTCGTCAACATCTTCATGCTGCTCTCCGTGAAAGGGGCTAGGCATGAGCGGGTTCTGGACGGTGCAGTAGATCGGCGTGGAAGGTGTCGGAGCTTGCAAGGGATCTTGTGTTGAAGTCATAGTCACTGCGTCAGTGGTTGGTGTCTCAGGCGGTAGGCCTCTTTGGCGGTGGCTTACTCTATGAACACGAGTGTCCACGGGTGCAGAGCTTGTGTTCCGGCTGCTGGACGGGTTCTTGGGCATCGGGTGGATCGTGAGACGTTGTACCTAGCAACTCCACTAGTCCTGTCATGTTACTCACGACAACTTGATATAATGGGCTCGTTGAGTCGACTAGCCAAGCAGCGGCTCAGAGAGATCGTCTTTGTTTTCTTTCACTCTTCGATCTCACTCAAGCAAACCATGTGGCAATATATGTGCGCGCGCGATTATCGCAGTCACCAGTTGACATCGCTGATCTCCTGTGCCCTGGCGTCGAGTGCGTTGCTGTGAGAGCGCGTGTTGGTGCGACAGACACGGCGATAGCCACTGTTTACATGTCCTTTCCTCGACTCTGGGATCCCGAGTTTATTGTGCGACTGATGGACCACCTGGGTGCCGCGACAGTTGTGTGCGGCGATTTTAACTGTCATCACATGGCGTGGGGAAGTGTGGGGCACAAAACGAAAACCCTGGCCGGAAAGTGCTGAATGCATCTCTGCCGCTGGTCTCCATCTCCTGAACGATGGCAGGCATACCTTCCTGAGGCGCGGATCGGCTCCTAGTGCGATCGATCTTTCCTTTGTCACACAAGACTGCCGCTACCGGTGGTCCTGAAATCCCAACACGGACGGGTCGCATCACTACCCCATTTGCCTCAAGCCCCTCTGCGCCGCGACTGACCAGATGCGCGCCTGCTCGGTGGTGAACCTCTCATGGTTTCGCGAACTGTGTGCTTCAGTGCCAGTCGCAGGAGACGTGTTTACACACATTGCTGAGTGCGCGCGTGAGGCTACAGTGAAGTGCAGCGTTCCTCCCAACACGCCGGCTCCGGATATGAAACAACTGAACCTTCGGGCCACCCTTCGCCAGATTCAGCAACGAGCTGAGAGCTCCGAGAGGGTGGAAGATTGGACGGTGTAAAACCGCATTGACGTGGTGTGTAGGTGCCACCCCCACCATTGCTTCACTGAAAGCTGGTCCAGCTTCTGCCACTCCTTCAATCAGCAACGCTACTACCGGCGCATCTGGCGGGTGTTTGGGGCGATGCTGCGACCACGGGGCCCGCAGGCTCCGGTCCTTTCCATCGCAATCACCCTGCACCTAAGCAAGACCCAGCTGACGGAACTACTCGCGGACACTTTCCGCACCCCTGAGCTCGTCCCTGACGCAGTGCCGGCACCCCCTGTGCCAGAGCGTCACCGGCCCGAACTGTTTGTGCCGGAGCAAATTTTTCCACGTCGCAGATCGTGTGGCAGATTGAGGCCCTGTGTACGGAGGACTTCACCCTTGGCGAACTTCGTCGCGTCCTGGCGACGCGGAGGAACCGTTCGGCGCCCGGCAGTCACGGCATCACGTACCAGATGCTGCGAAACCTTGACGAAAGCCATCTTCTTGACTTGCTCGAGGGATACAACAGGGTGTGGAGCTCTGGCGCCTTTCCGATGTTTTGGAAGGGGGTGATTGTCGTCCCGGTTCACAAGAAGGGCAATCCCTCAACGGAACCGACCTCCTACCTGCCGGTTCACTTACGTCAGCTGGTGGGAAGGTGATGAAGGCTATGGCTCTCAAGTGACTCGAGTGGATAGCTGCTGCCCTCAATTTTCTGGCGGACAAGCAGAGTGGCTTCTGCAACCACCGGTACACCTTGGATTCAATCTCCAACGTCGTAATCACCTTGGAGGATGCAAAGCTCCGCGGTGATGCCGGATACTTGGTTCTCCTCGACATCAAGAATGCCTTCGATTGCTTGCCTCATGCGGCCGTTTTGGACGGTCTACGTGCAATGGGTGTGTGCGGCAGGCTACGTGGGTACGTAGAGAAGTTACTCAGTGGCAGAACCATCCACGTCCGCATTGCTGGTGACCTCAGTGCGCCTCGCCCGTCTACTGCTGTAGTTCCGCAGGGCAGTATTTCGGGCCCCATGCTCTTCAATTTCGCCCTGGCACGCATCGCGGACTATCTCTCTCGCGACTTGTAGTACGCGGCGCGTGTGGGGATCTATGCGGACGACGTCGCCCTCTTCACGAGTGGACCCACTTCGCGCGGAAAACAAGTGCGACAGAGCATCAAGCGCTTTCTCGAAGCCGTGGATGTCTTCATCTCGAGCATTGGGCTTCAGCTCTCCACTGCCAAGACCGAAGCGCTTCTCGTCCACCCCACCCTCAGGTGGTGCTACGAGGTTGGCCGCCTCAAGTTCCGGGGACGCGTTCTGCCGCGGTGACGATCAGTGCGCTACCTCGGAATTACGCTGGATCTACGCCTGAGCTGGAAGCCAGCAGTTGCCAGCCACCGACTCAGCTCTCACAGAGTTGCAGAAGCGGCTTCCTTTCTCCTCGCGCGGGACAAAGACTGTTCGCCTCACATCGTCCTGAGAATGTATAACGCCGTCACCGGAGACAGGGCCCTCTATGCGTTCTTCTTGGTCGCATTGTGAGCGTCTAGTTGAGAGACTCTCGAGACGAAGCATCGCGGCGTCACACGCCACCTCTTTGGAATGCCTCGAACTTCACGAGTGAGCATGACATACACCGAAATCAATCAGTTTCCCCTCTCGCTCAGAGCCAAGGCCTGTGCTTTGCGCCACATGGAGCGCATGCACATGACGCGAAAGGGAAAGGTGCTGGTTAATCGGCTCCTCTCGTTGTTCAACATTGCCATGGGCCATAGCACGCTGGAGTATGCCGGCCTAATCACCGCAGATCCTGTCGCCGAACTCCTGCCCATTCTACCTCACTCGGACTCCCGGCTGGCCATATCGACCAGACTCCCGGGAATATGCAGCAAGGGCTACACCCCTCGGGCTGTGCTACTACAGAAAACCTGCGCCCTGATCGAGGACCGGTACTCCGACCACATATATTTATATACCAATGGCTCGGTGAACAGAGACAGCTCGGCTGCTTCTGCCAGCATCATTCCGGCGCTCCGAGACGAGAGTAAGTGCCGCCTTCCCCTCCCGGCGCCATTGACGACCACTGAGCTCGCGGCGATGGACTTAGCAGCTGATCAGCTGGCCGAGCTCCTGCCGCCATCGGCCGTGGTCTTCGACTCTCGGACGATTAAAATGGTCCTTCGATCTCGCAGTGCCTCACACGCAAGTTTACGGTGATTGTGCGAAGTGGGTGTGCTGTGTCGTTCCAGTGGGTGCCCTCAAACGTCGGAGTGCGTGGCAATGAGGCAGCCGACGCGCTTGCAAAGGATGCCCATGACCCGTCGACAGCCGCTACGAACTTCGTCCACAATTTCGTTGTGGCGCGGCAAATTATCGCCCGCCACGTCCGGCCTCTTCACCCGGACCCCACACAGTAGGCGGCTATCCTGTCTCACGCCTGCCATCAACAGAAATTGAACGGCATGCTCATGCTTTCTTGCTGCGTCTTCGAACTGGATGCAGCCAAGCCGCCCACGGACTCTTCAGACAGAGTGGCAGTGGCAGCCCTGCGTGTGTGCAGTGTCCGGTAGACGAAACGGTCAAACATATCTTGTGTCAGTGCCCTAGATACGCGGATATTCGTCGCCGTCTCTTCAACGCCTACGCGCAACTCGGACTGCCACACGTGAGTCCGGAACACCTCTTGTTCCCCAGGGCTAACGTTGCGACACTCCGGCGGGCGTTCCATGCGCTCCTAGATTTTTTCGGCAACGCCGATTTGATTACGCGCCTGTAAAGGGGCGCGTTACACACGTGTCCGAATCTTGTTTACATCGCGCCGCGCCGCATGCCTCCTCGGAGTCCCACGGGACTTTGTTTCCGTGTGCCCCACCGAGCTGCCTCACGGCTTTTATTCTTGTTTCCTGCGGGCGCGTTGCGCCGTCGAAGCAGATACTTTCTCCCTTTCGCTGTTATAAGTCGGGAGTGACCGAACTTCTTTCCACGTGTCCAGTGTTTTTGTTATTTTTTACCTTCACGGGCGCATTGTTTCACCCTTCCTACGCCTTTACATTCCAGCACCGTTGCAGCTGCAGCGCAAAGGTGAGTCATGGCACGAACTAATATGAGCGGCCGCGCTTCAGGTGCCTTTCTGGCGACCGCGTGCTGCCTACATGGAAGAAGGAAAAATATAGGAGAGGCCATGATGTCATGTACGTCAAGCCGCCGCATCGCAAACACCCGCACTACCTCCTAGCGGATTGCAGATAAACACTTCGCAATTTCCGTCGCCCAGCCGCCACAGCGGCCTCGGAAGCGGTGTTCTCTGCTGACAGCGAGTCAATCCACGAGTGCTGCTTCTTTTGCGTGTTTTTTATGGAAAAGCTGTGCAATGCCCAGCTGTAGTGTATACTTGGTGCGAAACGCGTGCACTATTGAATCTACCTTGTGGCACTTTTCAGGTATGTTCGCTTCACTGTTGATGGCATTTGCATGCGGAGCCCTCAGCTGTACACTGTGTTGGTTCTTACTAATTGTGTCAACTGAGAACACACGTGATTTTTCGTTTTTACTGTTGTAGGCATCGTGTCGCGTTTTTAGAAGTTGTGTCGTTCATACGGAAGGACAATAAACTTTTTCTTGTTACCCGTCAAAGTGTGTATGCATTGTGCGGTGTGCGCTCGCGGCGTGTTAGTTGTGTGCGCACCGGCAATACAAACTTTACGTGCATATCAGGTATACAATACAGCCAGCTGTGCCATCTTACCGACGTGAAGTACGTCAAGTACTAGGCTGGCGTTGCACGCAATAGCTACCAAGCAAGCTCTCAGAATTGTGCATTGCCACACTGACTCTATATGCGAGCAAATAACTGCTAATCCGCCCGTATATCAGGAAACATGGCTAAGAGCGAAAGAAAAAAGGCCTTGCAGCGAGCAGAACGCGTAAGCCACTGCCGGGTGAGTTCGAATAAAATAATGCAGGGGCTGAATGGTTTTTATTCCGATACGTACCGGTGCTTTCTGTGTCATTGCACAAAAACACTTCACGAAGTATTTCAGCACGTCGCGCTCGGGCCTGCCACGCACGAACAGTCTCGGAAAGGTGTGCTCGCAACATTTTACTGCATGCAAACCGTACAATACGCGTTAAGGTAATTCAGGGACTATATAAGCGAAACAGCGCTGAGAGCACGACGCGGAGCGTCTGCTGTTTTGTTTGCCCCATACCAGTTTGTATGCCCCATAAGTTTGACGTCACTTCCACCACACCTCTCGCAATGCAATGGGATGGGATAGGGCCTCTTCTTAGTTTTTTCCTTTCTCTGTGGCTGCCTAGGCACCCAAATTGCGCGAACATCCCAAGGCGCTTTAGTCCCTTGCGGTGTGCTGACGTCGGCTGTCAGCGCTTCCTCAAGTTTTTTCAACTTTGATATTGGCATTGTGCGGTGGTGTGTATGGATTGCGGTATTATTTCTTGCGAATTTGATGATGTGGCAGTGATTCTCGGCCGACCGATTCTTCAAGTGGCGGAGATCGAGCGCCGTTGGTGTTGCGTGCAAGCGGCGGCGTTGCATGATCAACAAACATCCCGCGTTGATGTGATATGCTCAAGTGCTGGCTGTCTTGTCTGTGCTGTGCGATCGTTTGTTCGACAAATTTACTACTCTTCACATTTGTTTATACGATAGAGTTGGCTTGTTCATGCGAGCCGCAGCGCTAATTTATTTCCGCGTAGGCGTGATCATGTTTGTGCAGACATACTTTCGAATGAGATTTAGAATCTGACGCACTGTACTGACAACACCAGTGTCACGCGGGATCTTGTTTGCTATTTCGTACCCTTTTATATTTCAGTTAGATGAAGGCTGCACCGTCTTTGATCTGATTAATTTTGGGCAGTTCGCGGTGACTCTAATACTGGTGTCACTCGAATACTTTTGATTGAGATCGACAGGTCTGTCTCTGCTGCGCCGGATCAAGTTTGGCGCAGATGCCCTAGCTTATTGCAATCAAAAGTGCCCATGTCACCTGAATATGTATGATCGCACGTGCGAATGCTCAAACCCTTTCTGTGTGCTGTGCTCTTGTGGTCTCTATCTTCTTGGCTGCTGGTGGCGTGAGTAGATGAGCATGCAAGAAAAACAGATTACTACATATACAAAGCTAACCTATCAAAATTGTGCAGAAAAGGTGCATCATATTGGGTATCTAGGTCAGTAATCATAGGACGTCCGCAAATAAGCACATGCACACAGAAGGACTGCAAGCTGGGCCAGTTGGTGACAGTACGTTAACATATTTTAACACAGCGCACAACTATGCGGGCACAAGAGCTATTTGTACCTTCTCTAGTGTTCGTGTTGTTCTGCCCTGTGTTACGATACGGTGAAGCACATGCATGTGTTCGGTCTTGCTAAATGAAGTATCACATGAAAATTGAAGTTTTCATTCTTTAGGAAGTACAATGTCAGTTTGGCTCTTATTACTAGTTTTCCTGCGTATTATTTTTTATACAAAAGGATATGATGTTTATTTACTTCACTATCAGATTAGCACATTTGTCCCCACTTAGTAGTCAGTGCACGATACAAGCTTTTGGTCTTCATAGGTGTATGTGGGCAATAATAAATAGCATAAAGTTACACTTCTCGGCTTCTATATAATATAAAACCCTTCATTTCTTGAGATAGGCACTGTGATAAAGTACTATGGTTCTTGTATTGAACAACATCTCAAAATTTTGTTGAGCCTTCTAAAAGACAAGTCCACTTGTCAAAACATCGTCTCCAGCACCCACCCCCCGTTTACAAAACTTTCATGGCTCCCCGATGTGTAATTTTTACGTCTAATACTCTATCTAGCAAGACCATCTTACGAAGTTTCTTATCTAACAAAGAATTCCCATTTACCAGCGAAAAGCTGTAGAATGTAATGTTGTCTTCAGACTGATTTAAAGTTTTTTTCAAAACGACTAGGTAAAAAAGCAGTGATTTTTTATAACTTTTCCGCAACAGATTTCAGCATGCGCTCTGACACTACCACATTGAAGCATTTATGTACCCTTGCTTTATTTTTAAGCAGCTGCATGCCGTAAGCCAGAGCAGAAGAACAATGGATGTAGCATTTCGTGGTGTTCTTATGTTCCAGATAGTGGCAGAGGTGACGGTGGTTGCTTTTGTTATTTCATAGCTTATGAGACAGATGGCGCTGATCACTCCTAGTCTTTTCTTGCTTGGAATGCTCGCACACTCACTGCATTCATTCTCCTTGTCATTGTATATTTGTTACTTGCCGTAGCCTCATGTCTCTCTGGTCTGCATCACCCAGACATGGTATCCCTCTTCTTAGTCAAATTTGCCCCTACCAATTTTTTAGGATACAAAGGTCAGGCCAGAATTACACCTTGCTACTCTAATCGGTCCATGTTCTTGTAGAAGCCATAAAGATATGGCTGTTTTTAATGACAAAAGAGTGAGAAAAGGGGTCTACGGGAGCTCAAAGTTTCGACAGTTTATCCATCATATTCTGCATCGAAAATTATAGGCACACATGTGTGGAGTTATGGTGGTTTTGGCACGTTAAACCCCACATATCAATCAAATCATGTGTAGAGTAAGCTTGGCTTCTATCGAGAGCATACTAACTAATCACAATCTGTGAACTTGTTGTTTACCTACGAGAAAGACAAAGTATCACTGATACCTAATGAACCTCGTGATTTTATAGAGAATGCATCCATGTATTCTCGAGTAGTTGTGTCCCTGCTTTTGCCAACAATCCAAACTTTATCGAGGTACGACTCACACTTATGAGAATTGCAATGCGTCAGAAAATGTGCCTCTTATTTTTCTTTTAGCGGAAGCTCATCTTTCTGTGCATGCATATTCACGCATATTCTTGCCCGTCATACATTCATCTTTTGCCGTAGGATAGTGAAAATTCTTAAACGACCCCATTGACACATTTTGTGTATGGTTGGCGTGCCTCTTGCCGTTCCCACCTTTGTCGCTTCCATCAGAGAGTATACCAGTGTACATGAGAAAGCTGCGACAGTTTTCACGGCGCCGAAATAAAGAATCTGCATTCCATCTCTGTTTCCAACCCTTTTTAGGTCGTGTGCAGCTCGGTGCATACGTGGTACACCCTGAGGTCTCGCTCTTTTGCGCTCTTGCTCTACCCCACCATGGTTTTCCCTCTTGATAGTCTGGTGGAGCAACTCAGCTACAGCGTTGAGGAGCATGCGAAAGAAACTAACCACTGACAACCAGTCCAATTGGTTTTGAAACGTCTTGTGCATAATGTGTGAGCACGACCCTGTACATGCATACTCTGGGCATTGCTCAGCTATGGCCCTCTTCACAGTTTTGGAATGCGTCAACTCGTATGGAAGCAATTTTTCAGCACACCTAGACTAAAAAGCCAACAACCATGACGACTCTGTAAGGTAATGCACTAAGCCGAAAACTGCAAAGAGCTACAAGTGTTCAACTCATGTGGAAACACCAATCCTTTTTTCGTCTGTGAAAGTCTGCTACAACTTTGTAAACAATGGGTTAATATGTGACCGTGGTTAGTTGCTTTAAAATATTAAAAATTATCAATCTATGTAGGAAGTTCGAAAACCTCCCACTAATAAAATTTTGGCGGAACGTAATAGAAGCGGTTACGGTCAAATATGAGAAATCGCACAACACAAGAGCAGCATACGAGCCTACAAAAATGCCTCATCTTTGAACATAAAATTGCTAATAAAGTTGACTTTAACATAAAATTTGAGAAGGGCCATAAACATTTATACTGCCATGTCTGCGGCATTGCTGAAGGCAACCACACCACTCTCATCTATGTAACTTTTTATGTAGAAAATCAATTCACCGGGCAGGACAGTATAAAATAGGTCCTCAATATCAACCAAAAACAAGTACTTATCAAAGGATTCCTTGAAGAAAGTGGATGATGCATTGGAAATTCTAACTTTAAAATGGGTCTCTCGTGACAACCGAGTCTAGCCGCTTCATTAAAAACTGACTAATCACGTTCTGCCAGATACCTCAATCACTCACGGTCGTCCTGATTGAAACACCTGCCTTATGCATCTAGGCCGTAAAAATGCAGAAAGGGTGTTCTTTTTGCTAGCTTCAGTATGCAGTGGACTCTGCTAGTTGTGAAAGTTCCAAGTCCTAACTCGGAACTACTGCCTTCCTTTTCAAAACTCTTGTTTTGATGACTTTTAACCTGACGAAGTTCATGTAGACTGCTTGTCTTGCCTTCAGGTTACACAAATCTACATCCATTGCTACGAAGCCACTACTTTCATCCACTTGAAACGAAAAAAAAATTGCACTTGAAAAATGACAACACCCACCAATGTATCCTCTTGACGAAGAGGGTTTTTCCCCTGTTCTTGCTAGAGCTTAGACACTGTCTTGTGAGAATAGTTCCTAACTGCGACATCAACTTTTGCCGCAACTCGACGGTACAATGCCAGTAATTAGTGAGCCAGCACCAGAGGTTCATGGATTAATTTTGGGCTTTTGTTGAGTACATAGCATACACTTTCTGCAATGTGAACGTTTCCCAGCCCGATGAGGCCTTCGCTGATCGTGCAAGCAGACTTCTTCAGTATGAAACAGTGGGCATGCCTCATCTACAGGTCCCAGTATGCCTCAGTGATGCAGACTGCTGAACGCTTGGCATCGCGAAACTTCAGTGCCAGCCACTCCAGATTCTAACTGAAGCAAAGTGCACAAAGCAGGTATAGAAAGCACATCCGCTGCCACAAATTACGATTTCACGTATTTTCGTAACATGACTGAATGAAGGTGTGACTTCCCAAAAAAGAGCATTCACTGCTTGTAGAACGCGGCCTTTCGCGGAACTAATGCCCGCGTTTGGTTGTGTTAGCAAGTTGGTAAAATTTAAAAATTCAATTTGTGGTAACAGGTGCACTTACTTTTTTACCTCCTTCATGAAATGTGCTATAGTTTGAACTGAAGTGGTTTGTGCAAAAGGAGTTTTGCAATGCCAACCGTATCATACATGACCAGGCACAATAACAAGTGCCTGGTCAGGCATGTGTTATCAGTCGAAATGCGTCATCTCTCAGAACTCACGTGCTGAAAGCACCCTGAGGAACCGTGCATCTACGGTTAAACAGGCATACCTTTCAACATGGTCACTCTTGTGCAAAGCAGCCCACCATGTCTATTTGGTCACGCATGCTCCTGGGCACACCACGTTGGATCCCACAACTTTCGCAAGTTAACACGTATTAAGCCTGGCTGCAGATGCACTATACACAGTCAGGGACATGGTTCTGTAAATGTTCCAGATATGTTTCAACATTGCTAGAAACCTGTCGAAAAGCAGTTCGTAGTACAACTACAATACGTAAGGAGTAGCACTGCAATGGGAGTTGAATAACCTGTTGGTATTGAAACCAACCTGCGATGTGCAACAGCTCGATAACACATGCTCTTTTTGTATATCAGCCTTTTTATGTTCAATGCTATACAAAGGCTCCCTCCAGTTACCTACAATTTTCCCAACCCTGGGCAAGCTTGTTCAATCTTATGCGTGCGAATTTTTCAATTCATCATTCCATCTAGCCTTCTGCCATTCTCAGCTATTTTTCCCTTCTTTTTGTAAACATACCATATCTCTAACGGGTCACTTCTCTTTCCCTCACATTGCTTGAACTGCCCAGGTCCATCTTTTTTTTCTTAATGTCAACTAGAATGTCATCAACCCTGTTTGTTCTCTATCGAGCTCTGCTTTATAATATCTCTATATTATGCGAATCATTTTCTGTTTCTGTTTTGCATAGTTCTTCATCTGTTCCGGACTTTTTTTTTCTTTTCTTATTATCATTCAAGTTTCTGCACCATATGTTAGTACTCGCAGCATACAATAATTGACCACTTTCTGCTTAGGGACAGTTGTAAATTGTCTTTCATGGTTTGGGAATGCCTGCCATCAAAGCTTTAGCCCATTCATTGTGTTTGGTGAATTTCCTTTTCGTCAATACTGCGTCCTGTGAATATCTGACTTAAATACTTATATGTTGTAAGGATTCGAGTGTGCCGTTGCGAACTCTCGCTCTCTTGTTTGTTCTTCTAACATTAGATTCTTGTTTTTTTATTTACTTATCTGTCACCCTACTTGAACGTTTCCTCGGTTTAGACCCTCAGTTCATTGTAGTTTAACGGCAACACTGCTGAAAAGCAAAACGTCATTTGCAAAACGTAAGTATCGAGATATTTTTTATAAATGTTTATTCGTGTTTCTTCTCAACATGGTGTCCAAAAACCTCTGCTAAGCATGCTGTAAATATTGCTCAGGATTTGTCTCTTTACCAGATTCACTTCACAAAGAAAACTTATCTGCTCTGAGACAGCTCCTCCCCCATCAAGAGACATTTCTAGTCATCTCTCAGGGCCTTAATAAAAGTCGTTCCCTGTCTGTCTGTCTGTCTGTCTGTCTGTCTGTCTGTCTGTCTGTCTGTCTGTCTGTCTGTCTGTCTGTCTGTCTGTCTGTCTGTCTGTCTGTCTGTCTGTCTGTCTGTCTGTCTGTCTGTCTGTGGACTCTCTGTAGATGTTGGCTAGGGAATTTATGTATGCATTATGCACTAACTACTCTAAGACTGCTGGTATGTCTACCGAGTCGAATGCCTTTTATTAGTCTCTGCTAGCTAACTAAACGAATATGTTTCGTTTCGCAGATTTTTTTTCAGTTTGACAGCGCATATTGCTCAGGCCTCACCACAAGTTTTTTGAACAATCTTTACTTTGACAGCGCATGGTTATAATTCACAGTGGGACATCTGTTCATCTGTGTATGATTCTTTAAATCTTTCATATCTTTTTTTCTGTATTTGTTTGGTATTCGCAATTTTTACAGTTCGGTTGCACATTTGATTCGCCACTACGTGATTCATTGTGCAAAAAGTGTCACAAGCTTGTTAACACGGGATCTCCATTTTTGATTGGATCAACAGTATCGCTGCATAATTTTTCGCCGTCTTGTTTTGTAGGGCTCTATTCCATTCTCTCAGGGTAGAATATGCAAGGAGATTCTTTCCTGGTTAGGCTTCTGATTTTATATTTCTTTCTAACTTTGTTTATATTTACTCATGGAATTCAAGTACTTTGTTGAACTTTGGCTTTTTTCTCTGTTAGGTGGCTTATTCGTGAGCTGTGGTAAAAGTCTTCTGCCACCTTACTACAGATGTGTAGACTGGTGATTATGTTACTCTATCTGTTGGAGTGTGCAATCTTAAGTAGTTTCCTGTTGTCATGGTCTGTCCTTTCTTAGAATTCTTCGTCTTATTATTATGGGCTACAAATCCGCGTGCCGGTAATTTTCTTTTTGTTAATCAGCTCCTTTAGCTCAGTTAATTCAACTGTAGATCTTGAGTGGGTAGTTTTTGTGGATTTTTGTTTCTTTTTTAGTTTTTTGTGATTTGGGAGAGTTTGTTTACTTCTTGTCTGATTGCTTTAACCTAACTGCAGTAGCGTTTTAGGAATCAATGTAGTTATGGTTTTGTTCATTTCCTCTGCGCCATAATTTTTTTCTTGTTCTAAAGCGTCGCATACGAGTGTTCTGAAGCAGTGCTGAGAATGCGCGTGACAGAGGCTCTGCTCTATTTTCAGAGGAGCCTTGCAATTTTTCTGCAAGTTACATTATTCATAATAAAAATGACATTCTTAGGTGCCTTGAACTTCCGCATTCAATTTTGGTGGGCCTACTGATGATGATGACTATGAATACAAGCATGTGAAGTGGTCGTTTTTGTCAAACATTTTAAATAAAAGTATAAAGACGAAAACGTAATAATCACGAACCGCCGGTCATTGCTGCTGTATCTGAGGTGGTAGCTGCGTTCAACTTTGCTCGCAGCAACTTGAGCTTACGTGTGCTCGTTGGTACTGCGTCTGTTTCCTGTGAGGAAAAGTGTAATGACGGCTTCCGGTTTTGTTGTTGGACCAGCGCGAAGTTCCAGCTACGTGTTTATTTGCGGCAAGCACTGTTCCTCGCGATGAACCTACTTTTGAGTGACAACAGTGATGAACACAAATGTTCACAGCTTCATAGTGCACCTCGTGTCAAGGGCGGGTAAGCTGTCAACCTCTAACTAATCTACGGGTGAACGCACTTTTGCACCAATATTTCGTGGCAGTGATGGTAATACTGCTCTGAGTGCCACAATTTGAGAACTTTCTCGCTGCGCAAGTTGCTCGATTCGTGCAGCAGCCTGATGAGATTATTGTGAAGATCTTGACAATAAAAGTAAGACTTTCATTGTTTATGTACTTCCAGCGTACGTGTTGCGTATTTGTCTTGTTGCGATACGAGTACTCATGATGTCCATTTATTGTGTGTTTTTTAAACACGTTGCTGGTTTTAGGATCACGCGTCGCTCTTCTGTTGTGCCCGATCTGCAGCGGAACAGTTTCAACCAGGTAAAATCGGCTGCGCTGACACTGAATGACGGACGAGTCAGCTGCTCAATGCTGTACAACAAATTAGGGTGATACGTCACATTTGGCCCACATTTCAAAATGTTATGCTATTGGAATAAATGAACCACCGAAACAAACTTGCAGATGAGCGTCGGCGAGGGGGTAAAATGTTTTTCATTTTCGCCCAGGAATGAACTATTCATTGGTTTGCCGGCAGTCATGCCTCCGGCTCTTGACGTGCTGGTAATAAAATAAAAAGACGCAATTACTAAATATCCTAATTTCTCTGCGACAGTGCGAAAACATCATTCTTTTTGTTTCTTTCATATTTTCACTCTTAGTATATACGTACTAGTCTGTAGACGCAAGATGGCAGGAAATAAAAAAAAGATTGCAGGATAATAACGATGAAGAGCTATCGTTCGTTCACTAACTTAGTCAAATGATTGCTCAAAAGATGCCAAGACAGTGGGAGCATTAAAAATCTACGAAAATACACACAAAATTGAGCTAATAATAACACGGATGATACAAGGCAGTAACAATTTTATTATTTTCTTATCAGAAGTGTCATGTTATGAAACCAAAAAAACACAGAAGTTGAGAGGAAGACTAGCTTACAGGGATGAAACATTTGTGAACACGGGTTGTCACTAGTGCCATCGTCTCAACATGCAGACTTCTTCAAGGCTGCAACTGCCGACCTATCTGAATTGTGTAGGGCAGACTTATCAAGATGAAGGAAATCCACATACAGTGATGCTAACAATCAGCAAATGACCATAAAACATTTCACATACGTTGTACCAAAAGGCCTAAATTGATCCCTTGCGTACCTTAGTGCATTTTGTATATTCTTCATACCCTCTCCTCCAACCTAAACAAAGCAGAGAAGGCCACATGCGAAAACGGGGGAGATGAAAACGGCGAGTCGGCATGCTGAATTGGGTAAGTTAAAAGCTGATCGCTCGTGAAGGGTTGAGCCAGGGTAAAAGAACAATCAATCAAAAGCCCATGAAACAGAAAGAAATGAGGGGCAGGAGAGGGCAAGGGTTTCGCATTGATGGGTAGAAAAGAAGGCATTTTGCTGAACTCTTTGCCTCGAAGAAGCATCACCTGACAATGAGGATAATTAGCCTTAGAAATCCCTTGACGAATGGCTTAATTTATATAGGTTATCGTTGTGTATGTGCCATGCAAAATTCGTTCAAGTGTCTCCTTTGAAACATTTATACTTGTTGGCTGGAATGTATTAATCTTGTGAACAAGGTGTGGAATTTTTTAAAAAGCTGTTTATTGTATTTAAAGATTGAGATCGTTGAAGATGTGTACTGCCACTCTAAAATGCTGCGCCATTGCTTCAAGTTATTTGCCAAGCCTGCTCGATGCCTATTTATTGAAGCGTTAACAGGTTGTCCTGTTTGTTCAGTAGGGTTGAGAGCTGGGCTAGTTGGTGAGATATCATTTTAACATGTGGTGTAGTTGCGCAACTTCTCCGGGGACACAGAGGACAATAAAAGCGAGTGTCGTGTTTTCTTGTACTCTGTGTCCCTGTTGAAGTTGTGCTACCACACCATGTTAAAATGTCCTGTTTGTGACAATATGTATATTTATTCATGTTGATCATGTTTAAACTAGTGCAGGTAAAACTAGATTTTACACTGTGCATAAATCACTGCTAGTGCTTTTTACTATAAAATAATCTTGAAGGTTGTTGCAGGTCTTAAATCTTGGATGCCAACTAAGTGTTATGTGTACAAGAAAACGTAGGTTTCCTTTTGCGTGCACTATAATGTCGGGGAATGTTTTCCGAAGTGGCTCGTTTCTTGTTATTGTTAGGTAATACTTGCGAAAGATATTATTTAAGTCTGGAAGTACATTTCAGTATTAGCTTGCAAAAGCTGGCGACTGGTTAGGCTGTGCTATGGGACAAGTTCAGCTATAGTGATGATTTTCTAATTTCCAAGCTTCATTTAGGATTTTGTTGAGAGTGTTGTGAAGGTCATTTCACCAAATGTCTGCTTTAGCTTGCTTAATTGGTGAGCATAGTGATCGTTGTCGCTACAGACGCTTCTTAAACGCTTCGTCTATCTGACGAATAATTTTTCTTTGCCGTGTGATAGATTATGGCTTGTGTAGTCTATGTATTAATGTGAGCAATTCGTTTGCATTATGTAGAGCGTAACCATTGATTTCTTTGTAAAAGCAAGAACTCCAAGACAGCCCCATTAAGATGCGCATCACAAAAATGGACCATTGAAGATTAAATTTGGCCAAATATGTTACCAGCAAGAACAACATTGTAAACCAAACCAAACCAAGATCTTCTTTTTTCTTTTTGTCTGGTTCGACTGAGGGTGGAGTCCGCTTCTCCTGCACATCCCTCCCCCTCAAAATTTCACTTGGCTCTGCCCTGTTCGTTTTTCTTCTCTGATTGACATTGCCTGCTATAAGTTTATGATACGGGCAGAGCATTTGTCTTTTTCCATGCCTCACAAAAATGTTTCAAAAGATGCCGTCATGTCCAGGAAGTTACTTTTGCTGAAACATTGATTCATGGTAAATTTACTACAAGGGTGAAACTTCTTACAATCGCCAATGAATGTTATTGTCATGAATTCATGTCCGAAATGAGGCTAGCAGCAGAGCGATTGAATCTATTCTTCAAACTGATTCTATTTTCAATAATATCAGTGTTACCTCAAGGAAACTTTTATCCACTGAAAGATAAAAAAAGAACATTTAAACAAAAAATACATGTGTTAGTCTCTGTTTTTGATAGAGTTGTAAAGAACAAGTGGAATAAATGTCATGTTTTGCCACTATTGACGCCATGTGGTTGAAGCTGTGGAAGGAAATTCTGGAGGGATTTATTGGCCTCTGCTGCAATAGTGAAGAGCAGTTTGGTTCCGTTCACTGAAGCGATTCGACATGGGTGAAATCACATTGTACAAACTTCGAACTCCCAACACCAGTTTTCTGTGCAGCTTTGCACTTGATTCACAAGCTTCTTGTGTCTATTTTACAAAAGCATTACAAATATACTGAAGAGAAACAGTGACCTTGTTCAGATTTACAATCTGCACTCTGAGAACTCTAATGTCAATGCCATATGTTTCACGACGCAGAGTTAATTATTAGTGGAGAAAATCAAGGTTGAAGTTTCACTATTGAAAGTTGTGCCAAAATGTCCATGCGTGACGTCCAAAATTTTTAAATGTTTTTTTCATAATTTTGCGATTGGCCCGCTGATATTTTCTGAAACTTCGTATGCTAGGTCTATGACACCCACAGATGACAATGTCCTTGTTATTGATTATAAGCTATGTAGAACCCAGTAAACGCCGTCAAAATTAATGATGTCTTGGTGTTTAGTGAGACATTTTCTTTGCGCGGTTTCGCACTTGCCAAGTGCCGCGTCGTGGTAAGAGTGGTGCTGTGAAATCATACTTCAATAGTATGCGAAAAATTATTACGCTCTTTAGTGTCTCTTCAACACCCAAAGAAAAAAACTAACAAGAATGATGTAGAGTAGCTGACCAGCTCATTCACCTGACCCAAAGATAAATGAAAGTTAGTGTAGTTGTAAAGCTAGCTGTATCACATCTCAATGCGTATAATCCTAGGAAAATGGAGGATAAGAAGCGTGACACAGAGAACAATTCATTGCAACAGACACACATTACATGTACAATTAAACGAGTTCGTGCACTGCTTTTCTCAAACAAGCAAAAAAATATGCAGTCTCACAAGTCTGCAGCACTGTGGCACCTTGTGAGGCAACGTTCATACGCCCGAGAAATGCACTATGTAAGTGTCTTTAAACAATTTTACTGTTGTGCGCTCCGTTAAAATAGGTTTGCATTCAAGATAACAGGGTCATTAGCCACTCATTGCAACAGAAGAAATGACAAGTCCAGTTTTTGTGCCGGTACCCTCTTACCATTATTTACTAACTGAATCGGAATCCCAAAACAACCGCTAAACAAAGCACATTGCCTTTTGGAGGCATCTATTGGCAAACAAAAGAATGAATTATGGCCGTTGGATAGGCGCTGGTAAAAACAGAAGTGGCCACGCTTTCTTCAGCTGTAGGTTGGTGGTACTGCACCCAGTCGCCGCTGAGCGCAGGCTCAGCGGCGACTCAATGCCACGTTGTCACGTTTTCCCCTTCTATAAGGACGACCATGTATAGCCATGCTGACTATGACCGGTAAAGTGGGAAGTGTGTCCTCATAAGCTCAAAGGCTACACATGGCTGAAGATTGCCCTCATTTACACAACTTGTTTATTGGATATTCGAGTTTCACCATGGTGGACTAAGACTTGAAACAGTGCAAACGTATTTGGTAGGCTGTATTTCTTCTCTTTGCATAGGGGTACAAGCTGTCCAGGTTCTTAGTACTTCAAAGTGAGAGATGCATACTGGTCCAAACACTACCTCCAACTTCATACTACTGTAAAATCTCAAGAAATCACCCCCTTGATGCTCAAAGATGATCTGGAAGGGGGCCCTTGCTTGGTCTCGGACACTAATTCAATATAGAAGTGCATTTAGAAAAAATGCACACCTGTGTTTCTAATGAAATGCTGTATTGAATAGACACGCATTTACTGTTTTACAGACCCGAGGAGAATCCTTGTGTGAAATTTGAGGTGTTATGACAAGGCGTGAAAGATGTTCTACAAATGTTCGGACAGTTTGTGACTACTCAGAATGCAGCCTCGAGGCATCACACTGTAAAAGTGTTGAAAAAATCTTGTGCATGTAAAGGACTCTCAGAACTTTGGTTCCAAAGAACTGTTGCTGCAGAATTTTGTAGTGGATAACAGGTTGAAAATAACTGCGGGAGGGGAGGGGGCGCTTTCTCAATCATTGGCACGTATTCGAGATCTCCTGTATAGTAAAAATGGGCGCTTCCTCTGTATTTTACACATCCCGCTCACAATTGAAGTTACAATGGCGGCACTAGCATGTGCTTTCTTCATAGCATTGCCAGAGCTGCACAAGAGACCCATTGAATGTGACTACCCGTACAACCAAGGAACGCTAGCCACCAATTCAGCTGCTCTATCTGCAAGTGTTCTCTTCACTCTATTTTAACTTTGCTATACTTTACAGTAAAAATGCACACCTATTTTCATATTTTTGTGTTTCAACCAATTTTGCCTAAAAATCTGCCGTCTGAACAAAGTGGACACTTATAACAGTATTTTATGAGGGTTTATGTTTTGAATTGCAGCCCGAGTCATGTAGTGAAGTTCACGCATACACAGCTTACTCACCGCCACCTTTATTTGGGAGTGGAAAGATAGACTGCTGCTTGAATTGTACAGGAAAATAAAGGAGGAGATAGGGTAATTTGCCAAGTCTGTTACAGGCAGGTGTACTTGCTGCCAAGGACCTCAAAGGAGGTTAACTGACAGTGGTTGAAATGAATCCGCACCCCAGCCAAGTGCAGAACGATCTAAGTCAGGAACTATATTGAAAAGAACCACAAGTTAGGCATTTTAAAAACTGATATTAAAGCATTGTCTTGGCTTTATCTTGCAACATGTGGTCGTTTTTATACGACCTCCATTTTTTTGCATCAAAAACCTCAAGCTGAGCGTTCCGTTGTTATTGATTGATATGTGGCATTTAACGTCTCAAAACCACCATATGATAATGAGAGATGCCGTAGTGGAGGGCTCCGGGAATTTCGACCACCTGCGGTTCTTTAACGTGCACCCAAACCTGAGCACACGGGCCTAATTCTGTCGTTATGACTAGTGCATATGTTTGCAGGTGCTTATTTTGCTGCAATCTTGGACAGGATATTTAGTAAAAGTGCTCAATGATCCTGATGTTTATCGGCTCCCTCGTTTCGTTTTAAATTACACTTTTTTCTGGATTTGCACTTGTCTCTAATTGCAAAGAAGCGATATTGGTTCTTGAGGTGTGTAGTAATTGACAAGCAACTTTTTCAGGCAAGGTTACCTTATCATTTTCGATGATATGTGGGCTTTAACGTCTCTAAACCACCATATGAATATGAGAGACACCTAGCTTTACATTTTGTTGTCAGTAACTCTTATTAAACATATCTATTTCTCCTCAGCGTTATTTATTTGACAGTATAGCTGCATGACTGCTGCACAATATATATAATTAGCTTGTATAATGAGAATGCAGGAATTTTGTTGTTGGCTTGCAAAAACGCGTGTGCACGGGTAAACTTGAGCGTATAACCATCTATTTAAAATATCCTCCCTTGCAGGAAATGTCTCCTGCTGAGCTTGTCGTATGGTTTGAACAAATGTGAAAAAAATATCATGCCAATAGGCCAGGCCTTGAAAAATCCACTGCTAAATAATGCCCGAAATTCTATGATGAACTACACGCTCGCATGAAAAAAACTGGAGCAGAATTTTGCAACCACTGCATATCTATACTGCTTTAAAGGAGAATTATTAAAATAAAGTTCGACAGTTTAATGTCGTGAAACTAAAATCTGGTTATGAGATACACTGTTTTAAGTGAAAGAGTAATTATTTTGACCTCATAATCTCTCTGACTGCATGAAACTAGGCCACTAGTACACATTACAAAAATTATAATGTTACTCCTGAGGGTCGGAATCAATCCTGTGATCTGTTGCAGAACTGCCTGTAGTGGCGGATCCAGAAGGGGTGCGCTAGAGGCGATCGTCCCCCGCCCCAAAGCCTCTCAGTACCTCCTCCCCTTCTCTTCAGGTCTTGCCATCCACCTGTTAGCACCAATTATTACGAATAATTGGGATGCCTTCAAGCACACAATAACAATATTTACGCTCTGATGAAGTTTATGATCTAGTAAAAAAACAAAAAAGTATTGACCACACCCTTTTCTCCGGTGTTACTTTAAGCAACCCCCTTCTCCCTAAAATGATTGGCTGGATGCACCCCTGACTGCACAGCACCATTTCTCTTTGCCTTAGGGTCAGAATAGCTATACAGACTTTTTATTGCACTAGTTCATATTTAAATAAAGGCAGCCGCATTTACACTGATGACTTTTAAAGCTACTTGTGTAGACCACAAAATCATGTATATGCGACCGATGATATAGCGTCCCGTACAAACAAACAGTATATCTCTTATGCTCTACAGCAGAATGCTGAATAACGTCACTGCCTTAAACAATAGCTTAAAAAGAAACCTCAACATGGTGAATGGGAGCTGTGACATACTGATCTATTGATCTACCTCAGGAGTAACATTATAATTTTTGTAATGTGTACTAGTGGCCTAGTTTCATGCAGTCAGAGAGATTATGAGGTCAAAATAATTACTCTTTCACTTAAAACAGTGTATCTCATAGCCAGCATCTAGCATCAAACACTATGCTAAGTTGGAGTGAAATATGACAAAAACAGGTAATAATAATACGACTTCCGGACTGTTCAAATGTCTATAATAAAATGCACAGGCATAAAGAAGAGGATAAACATGGTGCAACTATATGTGCATGCAACAAAGTGGAATCTCAATACTAAATATTTAAATTGAATTAGTTCTATGACAATGGAGCTCACCAGCAATGCTTTTAGTGAATAATGTTACCCTCTTCATGAGATGCAACAAAACACCACATTTGAATTATACAAGTTTTCTCTTTACTTAGTAGAGGTATTTGCTATTAGAACATTTGTAATGTGTTTGACAATCTGTGAAAATGCATGGCAATTGAAACAGCGCCTGTTCCGTCACAGCAAAAATATTCGATTCATTACAGTGAAGTTCATTATGCTATTACAGCATCCTGACAGGCTAAAGAAAATTCGAATAATTTCTGACAATATTGACTTCAGAAGTATTTGAATTCCTAGACATTCATTGTTCAGGTATTAGCAGTTTGTTATGATTGAATGAAAAAGAAGCTATATAAAGAGTAAAAATGGCTTAGTATGAGGTTGTTCAGCAGACAGCAAAAGAGCTTAAAACCTAGAAAAAAAGTTCACTTTACTTGGTGTTAGCTAAGAGGGCTAAAACTCTGTTGCCAAAGAATATCAAAGGCTTTTTTAATCACAATCAAGAGAAGCCTTGCCTTGGTTTTTCTGCTAAGAAAGCATTTTTTGACCACCAAAGCCTCTTTAGGGGGTGCTATAGCATCTAAAGATCATAAATACTTTTACCTTCTCAACTAACTCTAACAAGACAAACTTCCTAGCTGAAATGTATAGCTGCAAGAGGTAAATAAAACTGTTATGCTTTTAATGGAGAGCAACGTAGGTTCGTTCTGCTCTGCTGTGCATGAGCCTGCAAGCACAGAATCTTATGTAAGTTCGAAAGATCTGTACATAGTGACAGACTCCCAAACGTGATGTGATCAAGTGCTCCCAGTTTTATTTACCTCTAATAAATTGCTCAAAGTGTCGCAGCTTTTATTTCGTACCTACTGACCACATATTTTAGACCAATACTAATACGCTGTGCTATAATTAGTCGGCATGAAGTACCATTTGGGCGCTCTTTAAAAATAATGGATAGGCTGTTGTCAATCGTCTGAACATGTTTTCACAACCAAAAGTTTGCACAGACAATTGTTGCAACAATAGAGTTTATTATGCATTAAATATGCTAAGCAGTGGTCTTTGAGTTGCAGTTGAAAATTGCATTATGGCAGTGCATGATCAAAGTGTCAAGGCCCTCCACTGCCCTGGTCCTTTTATTAATGTATCATATGCCTTCTTTTATTAAATAATTTGCAGTATGAAGTGGAAAAAGGCAACAAGACCATAACTGATATTTCTTGACCAGAATAAAGTACTGCTAAATATTTAAAAGAGATGCACCGACTGAAATACGCCACACTAGACTGCACTGTGTAATATACCGAAATGTTAATGTTACCGCGTCCCATAAACATATCAAACAGCACCTTCACATACAATCAATACCTATACATAGTCTTCATAGAGTACGAGAAAGTGTTTGACTCAGTCAAGACACCAGCAGTAATGCAGGCATTACTGAATCAGGGCATCGAAGAACGCTACATAAACATACTGGAAAAAATATACAGTGGATGCACAGCCACCATAAACAAAACAGCAGAATCCCAATAAAGAAGGGTGTAAGGCAGGGAGATACCACCTCTCCAGTGCTATTTATCTAGTGCGTACGGGTGGTTTTCAGGACCCTAGCTTGGGAATAGTTAGGAATAACAGTTATTGGAAAGTATCTTAGTAACCTATGGTTCGCTCATCACATTGCTTCGATGAATAACTCAGGAGATGAATTACAGCTCACGATTACAGAACTGAACATCGAAAGCAGAAATGTAGGTCTGAAAATGAATGTGCACAAAACAAAACTGCTACAGTCTCGGCAAAAAACAGCACTTTGCGATAGGTTGAGAGACGCTGGAAGTTGTAAAGAAATATGCCTACTTAGGAGAGGTAGTAACTGCGAAGCTGAACCATGGGAGTGAAGTAACTAGAAGAATAAAGATGGGGTTGATCACATTCAGCAAGCATTCTCTAATCATTATTGGTAATATGCCACTAACCCTCAAAAGGAAGGTATATTACAACTGCATCTTGCCAGTATTTACCTACGGATGCAGAAACCTGGAGGCTTACAAAGAGGATTGAGCCTGAATTAAGAATGAACCAGTGAGCGAAGGAAAAGAAAATGATAGGTGTAACTTTAAAAGACAAGAAGGGAGCAGAGTGGGTCAGCGAAAAAAACCAGGGTTCAGGTTATCATAGTGGTAATCAAGAAGAAGAAATAGACATGGGCTGGGCACATTGCACGTAGGCACGCTAACCGCAGGTCGTTAAGGGTAACTGACGAGATTCCCAGAAAAGGCAAACGCACGAAGGGGAGACAGAAAGTTGGGTGGGTCAATCAGATTAAAAAGTTTGCAGGTATAACACTGCAACGAAAAGCGAAAGACCGGGTTGATTTGTAGATCACGGAAGATGCCTTTGCCCTGCAGTGGGCATAGCCAGGCTGATGATGACGAGGAGGTGACGATGTACCACGAGGTTTAGATCTAGGTGTTAAGCAAAAAGTGAGCATGCCAAAGCTGTGCTAACGGCAAAGCACTCGCTTTTTATGCAGATCGCAATTTACAGGTGACCACTTGGCACACCAATTATACTATATATGCATAATGCAGTGGTCCACTGCGGCTCATGTCAGCAGAACCCTAACAACAAAATTTGCCAAAAGCGTGAGCAATAAGCTTGTTTGCGATACCAAACATGTACATGGGCTTTTCTGCAGACGTTTTATCTTTTATAGAAAATTGCCTAAGTATCATGCACCGTTTGTGCGTAATTTTGATGTAATTTGTAGACTGCTTTTTATTGCATTGCGATTTAAGCAGTAGCCAAAGAAGTAGAGGCCACAAAAGTGTCAGAACTGAGCGGTTCAACTTTGTATAGGCATTCACGTGTGATCAGCGACAGGATATATCGCAGTCACAGCTTTTTTTTTCTCTATGCTACTTGGACTACCTGTGCGAGTAGTGGAAATATTGTGATATTCATACTGCCGGTGTCACACAGACACTCTTGATCGCGGTCAGGGCATTTGCGCCAAACTCTATGCTGTACAGTGCAGCAGCGACAAAGTTGTTGCGCGCGATGAAAATTTCTCGAGGAAAACCGGTATTAGTCACCGCTACATGGTTTAAACTAATCCAAATCAAATACAGTGCAGAGTGACCACATGCAGCAAGTACCCTTGTGACAGCGTTCACTAAAGTGCGTGAGAGCGCACCGCACATTCAGAACTAACGTCCAGACAGAACAATCAGCACTAGCGCATCACCATATTTACAAGGAATAATATCGCAATGATACAAACCGCCGCATCACACCGAAATAAAGAAAGCACTGACACACACATAACACAGCCAGCGGCGCCTTTACATACCCGCGCCGCTCCAGCCAGTGCAGGCGCACCGCTAGGGACTAGTGTGCCTGGGGATCTTCATGCAATTTGGTATCTAGGCCGCGCACGGTCGTCAGAAAAGCACCTAGCGCGAGGCTACTCTTATTAGTCTGCGCCATGGCTCGCCGTGGCGCTACAGTCACCCGGCTGGAACGGTGCTGGAACGTAAAATCGCCCCCTGGCTTCTCGGCGCTCTTTTGGTCGATTGCTCTTACCGCGTCAGGTTTCTTACGCGCTTGCGTGTTGCGGGTGATCGAATGCTTCTCACTACACTCCTCTTACCGCTTCTTTCTGTCTCTTTAATTCTCATTCTCCCATTCACTGCGCAGAACTGTGGAGGTGCCCTCCTTTGAGAGAGGCAGTAACTGAACGGCGCTTATATTTTCATTTCCCCTAATCAAAGTCACTTCCAGCCGTCCACCTGCCTCGAACTTCACTAGTGGGCATGACCTACGCCAAAACCAATTGGTTTCCCCTTTTGCTCAGAGCCAAGGCTTCTGCTCTGCGCCAAGTGGAACGCCTGCACATGACGCGAGGGGGCGAGGTGCTGGTTGATCGGCTCCTGTCGCTGCCCCACACTGGCATAAGTCGCAGCGAGCTGGAGTGCGCCGGCGTTATCACCGCAGCTCCCTCCTGTCACTAAACTCCTGTCTATTGCATCTCACAAGGACGCCAGGCTGGTAATATCGACCAGAGTTTCGGGCACACGCAGCAAGGGGCACACACCTCAGGCTGCCCTACTACAGAAAACCTGCGCCCTGATCCAGGAGCGAAACTCCAACCACCTCCATTTATACACCAATGGCTCGGTGAACAGGGATGGCTTGGCTGCTGCTGCCAGCATCATTCCGGCACTCCGATACGAAAGGAAGTGCCGTCTTCCCCTTCCAGCGTCATCCATGACCGCGTAGCTCGTGGCACTGAACTTAGCGGCCGATCAGCTGGCCGAGCTCCTGCCGCCATCGGCTGTGGTCTTCTCCGATTCTCGGGCAGCACTCCTCACCATCACGAAGAGTGAAAAGGGTCCTTTGATTGCGCAGCGCCACATGCGCAAGTTTACGGGGATTGTGCGATGTGGATGTGCTGTATCGCTCCAGTGGGTGCCCCCACACGTAGGAGTGCACGGCTATGCGGCAGCCGATGCGCTTGCAAAGGGCGCCCACGACACGTCGACACCCGCCACGAACATTGGGCACAGTTTCAATGTGGCACTGAAGACTTTCGCCCGCCACGTCCGGGCTCTTCCCCCGTGTCCCCGAACAGCAGGAGGCAATCCTTTCTCATGTCTGCCGTCAACAGAAGTTGGTTGGCGTGCTAGTTCATTCTTGCTGCGTCTTGAACGGGATCCAGCCGAACCGCGCACCGACTCTTCAGACACAGTGGTGTTGGCCGCCCTTCGTGTGTGCAGTGTCAGGCAAACGAGAACGTCGGACATATCTTGTGTCAGTGCCCTGGTTGCGCGGATAGTTGTCGCCGCCTCTTCAATGCCTACGCGCAACTGGGACTGCTACAGGTGAGTCCATAACATTTTCTGTTCTCCAGGGCTAACTTTGCGACACTCCTGTGGGCGTTCCATGCACTCCTAGACTTTTTCGGCAATGCCGATTTGATTTCGCACTTTCAGAGAGGGCGGGAGAGAATATAAATGAAAAGAAGAGAAAAGTGAGCCCCGTAACTGTCTCTCAGATGGAGTGCACCTCAACAGTAGCTCACGAGGGAGAGGGTAGAAAAGGGATATAAAGAATGGGGATAAAAGGTAAAGAGATAGAGAAAAAGGAAGGAGAGAGCGAGGCACGGGGATAGCGAACGAAGGAGGTAAGGAGAGGACAGGATATATGGACACGGTTGCAGGAGTACGAGGACGGGGCACCCATGGGGAGAGCTCTTGTCGGCGTCAGGAGATGGCGTAGTGCAAGTTCAGTAGGTCAGAGCTGCGCTGTCGTCGAAGATCGGCGTCAGGAGATGACGTAGGACCAGCCCAGTCGGCCAAAGCTACGCGAACATCGGAAATTTCGAGGGCACCACCGGTCGGCATGATATCCAGCAAGCGAGTCCACCTCTAAAGAGGCCCGTTACGCACGTGTCCGAGTGTTGTTTACAACGCGCCGCGCCGCATGCCTCCTCTGTGTCTCACGTGACTGTTTATGTACACCGCTCCGAGCTGGCTGACGGCTTTTGTTTTTTTTCTCTCCCGTGCGGGCACGTTGCGCCATCAGAGCAGACACTCTCTCCTCTTCTCTTTTAGTCGGGGAGTGCCCTAACTTTTTCCAGTTGTCTAGTGGGTTTTTGTTTCCTTCACAGGTGCATCGCTTCACCCCCGCCTTCTCGGCGGTCATTTGGTGGATTACGTGTGCCGCTTTAGGTTTCTTGCACACGTGCGTGTTGCGAGTGATCGAATGCTCTTCACTGCCCTTCTCTTACCCCTTGCTTCTGTCTCTTTAATTCCCGTTCCCCTATTCCTTGCGCAGAACTGTGGAGGTGCCCTTCATTGAGAGAGGCAGTAACAGAACTGCGCTTATTTCTTCCTTTTCTCCTCTTCAAAGTCACTTCAAGCCCTCCACCTGCCGAGGACGACTACGTGACAGTCGTCTCGAAGGCAACCCAGCGGCGAGCAAGGGCACAGGAGGCCACAGCCATTGCGATCAATTCTGCAGTTGCGAGGACTCTACTCTACCATTCCTCCTCCCCTGGTGGCTCGTTCTTGGGATCGCCGCGCTTGTCACTCGCTGTGGCGCTCGCTAATCGGCCCGGTGTAACGGCGGTTCGCATTAACCACCGTCGAAACATGGTGGCTGCCGACGCGGTGATGCCAGCGTGCTTCTCCGAGCTCCTGATCTTCAAGAATTTCAGCGGCGTTTCCGTCACTGCCAGAGAGCGTGCGGATTCTCGCAGCAGCGTTGACTTCCTCCACGGCTTGGACGGCGACCTCACAGACTCGCAGCTCACCGCGGGACTCGCGTCCGCAGTTGTGGTCCTGGCAGAAAGCAGAGAAGGACCAGTGTTGCGGTTGCCTTACGTCAGCAGCGCACCACCGAACAGCATCACTCTCTGCAGTCTGCAGCTGCGGGTGCGGCACGCCAGGCCTCGTCCGCTCCAGTGCCGACATTTCGGGCGCTTCGGACACGTCTCTGAAGCATGTTAGTGTGCTGGCGCCTGCATAAGATGCAGCTGTCTACATCCGGCCGCCACTACCTGCCATCCCCGCTGTGTCAACTGCGGAGGGGGCATCCTGCCGACACGCTACCGCTGTATGAGGAGCGTAGAGTGGCCACGCTGCTGGCCACGGCACCAATGCCGCTCTGGAGATGGGCGCTCAAGGCCGCAGTAGGCGAGGAGTACCGAGAAGTTCACTCCTATGCTATTGCAGTGAAGGCCAACCTCACCGATAGCCCCACCAAAGAACCCGGCCTGCACCGCCCCACTCCAGTGCTGCGCCGATCCACCCTGCCACCGGTGAGCCCGTTTACTACGAACCCACTTCCTGCCCCACCTTCTGAGGCGACCGAGTACCCGCGGGACGCCCTCATCGCCTCCCTGCTCGCTGCACTGCGCGGAGTAGGAGACTCGCTTCCCCTGGAACACCCGTTGCGCGCTGTGTGACTCACAGTGCTCAATGGGCAGCCCGGAACCACCCAGTTTACCTAAGAGCCCTGCTGCTGGGGCAGATGTCCCCCCCCCCTACCATCGAGATGCTTTATAGGACTCTCGCTCTCTACTGGCTACTGTTGCTGTGACGGCAGTGACTCCTTCGTCCCTATGATCTGCCGTGCAATATTTTGGCTGTTTCTATCCATACCTTGTACTTTCCTACTCTTTATTCCTCTTCTCTCCATCCAAAAAACCGAGTGAACTCATGGGATGGTTCGCATCTAAAACTAGCAAATTTTGACAGATGGCGCCTCACATTACCTAAATTACTTTGATCATAGCCTGAGAACCATTTTGAGACTTCTTAGCAGAGACTGGCCTAGATTAGTGCTTGTGATATACAGCTAGGGTTGGTGATATGTGGAGTGTTGTATATATATATATATATATATATATATATATATATATATATATATATATATATATATATATATATATATATTATGAAGTCTTGCTAGTGTTGATTGCGACAGCGTTTAATTGAGGGAAGACCTCGCAAAACGAACGGGCAGAGCCAGTACACAGACGATGATGATGATGATGACCCAGAGTGGCAATGAGGACAAAGATACAAGCGGATGATGGTGATTGTAATCATACAGGGAGGAGGACGATGCAAGTAACAAATGCCCAGACTAATTCCCCCCACTTGGAAGCGGACACTCTGGCCGCCGTAAGTCAAAGTGACGGGAACGTCGCGCGAAAGGTTTCATGCGACAAACGTGGACAATCTCTGTGCTGTGGTAGCGGCGGTCTGTTGGGGCGACGAGTGGTGTCACACGATAATTAACCGGCGAAGTCTGTTCTAAAACAATGTATGGCCCAATGAAGCGTGGTTGGAATTTGTCACAGAGATCAGGAGTGTGAATAGGTGTCAAAAGCAGCACCTCATCACCAGGTTGGAAAGACACAACGCGGTGGGATTCGTCATAGGTGATCTTCCGCTCGTGCTGTCTCGCTTCAGTATTGATGCGAGCCTGATGGCGAGACTGGGCCAGGCGGGAAATGTATTATTTGCTAGAAGACTGACATGAATTGCCATGGCTGCTAAAGAAGGAGACGTCGAAAAGGTAGTCGGGGTGCGTCCGTACATGAGATAAAACGGTGAGTAGCAAGTTGTTCGCTGAACGGCGGTGTTGTAAGCGAATGTCAGGAATGGTAAAAGAGTATCCCAGTTTTTGTGGTCGGGTTGGAGGTAAACGGCTATCATGTCTGCAAGGGTTCGGTGAAATCTTTCTGTGAGACCATTTGTCTGAGGGTGGTAGCTTGAAGCTGTCTTGTGAGTAGTTCCAGAAGCACGCAGTACTTCATTTACCATTTGTGACAGGAACACTTTGCCACGATCACTAAGCAGTACACGAGGAGCCCCATGACTAAGGGTTATGGCGTGAAGAATAAAGTCTGCAACTTCCCCAGCTGAGCATGTAATAACAGAGGAAGTCTCAGCGTATCGTGTCAAGTGGTCCACGGCGGTCACTATCCACCGTTTGCCAGCAGATGTGACGGGGAGAGGTCCGTAAAGGTCAACAGCCTACAACCTCGAAAGGCATTGACGGGCACGGAAGTGGCTGTAGAGGTCCAGCAGGTGCAAACGTGGGGAGTTTACGACGCTTGCATGGGCAGCAGAAACCGACGTACCGCGCTACACTAGAAGAAAGGCGAGGCCAGTAATAACGACATCGAATGCGGTCAAGAGTTTTTTTTTAAACCAAGATGACCAGCAGTCCAGTCGTCGTGGAAGGCTTCCAGCACCTGAAGCCGAAGAGAGCGTGGCAGTACAGGAACCCAGCGCTGACCGTCAGGGTGGTAGACGTGGCGGTAGAGAACCCCATTGTCCAGCCTAAAGTGCAGGAGTTGACGACGGAGTCGCGCGTTTGGTGGATGAAAAACTCCCGAAAGGTGGCCCATCATGCTTCTGCAGTATGAATCGGACCGCTGGTGGAAGATAACTGTTGCCTGGTCGTCCGAAAAAGGTTGCGTTATTGATGCAAGCGGATGAACTTTGGTAGATGTGGCGGTTGAGTTCTCAGCCAACGCTGATATGGGTAGTTGGAAGCGGGCAACGAGATAAAGCATCGGCGTCTCGATGTTTTCTGCCTGACTTGTAAATTATGTCAAAGTCGTACTCCTGCAAGCGTAGTATCCACCGACCCAAGCGTCCTGACAAGTTCTTCAGTGTAGAAAGCCAGCATAAGGCATGGTGGTCCGTAACGATTGTGAAGTGACGGCCGTGGAAATAGGAACGGAACTTCTGGACCGACCGAACCACAGCCAAACACTCTTGCTCAGTTATAGTGTAGTTCTTTTCAGCAGGGTTGAGTACGCGACTGGCATATGCAACAACTTTCTCTAGGGAAGACTTGTCGCGTTGTAGAAGAACGGCTCCTATACCAAGGCCGCTAGCGTCGGTATGAAGGATAGTCGGTGCGGCTTCGTCAAAGTGGCAGAGCAGAGGTTCAGGCATGAGTGACCGCTTCAACAGCTCGAATGCCGTTTGACATTCTTGAGACCACAGAAAGGGGACGTTCGAAGCGAGTAGTTAGTGTAATGGAGCAGCAATAGAAGCGAAGTTCTGGATAAACCGGTGAAAATAGGAGGCGAGGCCAAGGAAACTGCGAAGCTCCTTTGGTTTTTCGGAACACGGAAAGCGAAGGACTGCAGAAATCTTGTCAGGGTCGGGCCGGATGCCATCTTTGCTAACGAAATGTCCTATGACCTTGATAGATTTGCTAGCGAAAGATCATTTCTTAGTGCTTATTTGAAGCCCGGCGCCGGCAAGGCACGTCAGAACTTGATCCAGTCGTTCTAGGTGCTCAGGAAACGTTGACGAAAAGATAATAATGTCGTCCAGGTAGCAAAGGCAACTTTTCCATTTCAGATCGCGCAGCACGGTATGTATCATGCGCTCAAAAGTCGCGGGTGCGTTGCAGAGCCCGAAAGGCGTCACGTTGAATTCATATAGCCTGTCGGGGGTCAAACGCCGTTTTCTGCTTATCGTCTTCATGCATGGGAATCTGCCAGTACTCAGAACGCAAGTCGATGCTTGAAAAGAATTCCGCGCCTTGTAGGGAATCAAGGGCGTCGTCAATGCGTGGCATAGGGTACACGTCCTTGCGTGTGATCTTATTGAGCGCCCGGTAGTCCACGCAAAAATGCACAGAGCCATCCTTTTTGCGGACCAAAACAATAGGAGACGACCAAGGGCTAGATGAAGGACGGATGAATTCCCGTTCAAGCATGTCCGCAACGTTTTCTTCTATAATTTTTCTTTCAGTTAGAGACACGCGGTAGGGTCGGCGGTGTACGATAGATGTCCCAACAGTTTGAATTCGATGTGCTGTAATATTAGTATGGCCCAGCTTAGACGAGCAAATATTGAAAGAATTTGCATGTTTCTGTAACAATGCGAGCAGCTGCTGCCTCTGTGAATATGTCAATTCGCTGCTGATAGCGGTGGTAAAGGCGAAGAAAGAAACATGCTCACCGAGGCAAGGTTCTTTGGATGCGATGGCCTGAAGTGGCGTGACAAATACAGGCTCGAAGTCAGCAACACGGGCCACAGTAGTGCCCTGTGGCAGTAAAATCTTCTCCGGTGTAGAGTTGACAGCGGTGACAAGTGCCGAGCCCTTGCGAAAACGAACGACACCGGACGGAAGAACTATACCTTTGCGAGCGCAAAGTGGTGACGGTGAGACCAATACATCCCCGTGATAGATAGTCGTTGGACGCAATGCTGACAATTTGCTCTTGTAGTGCCGGCAGTTCGATGTCTTTCGCAGCGACCAGACGAAGTGGCTTCTCATTGTCGTCGTCAAGCATGTAGTCGGTGTCACGGGGGTTGAAGACGCGTTGTCCACAACAAATCGCCGCGGAAGCAGATGATAGAAAATCCCACCCTGAAATTAGTTGGTGAGAGCAGCGGGACAGGACAGCAAACTGGACATGATGGCGGATGCCGTCGATGAAAACACGCACAGTACAAAACGCGGAAGGGCGAATGACGTTCCCCTGGGCAGCAACTAAGGTGGGGCCATCGTAAGGCGTCATTACTTTCCTTAAATGTTCACACAAATCAGCACGTATCACAGACAATGTCGCACCTGTGTCCACCAAAGCATCGACTCGCACTCCTTCCACTTCCACAGAAACCATGTTACATGGGCCCGATGGAGGAATTTCAGTTCTAATTCCGAATGCAGTTTTTCCTCCGCAAACTGCATCACTTAGTTTTCCGAATGAATATCAGAGGTGAATGAGGCGGGCCGAAGTGGAGAAGTGGAACGGCGGAAGGGCGAAGGCGAGCGGCGTCTCGTGTTTCGGCTGTTTCGTGGTGCAGTCGATGCAGGAGGAGATGGAGAACGGTGCGGGGGAGACGAATAACGCCGACCTTGATAAGACGCCCCGGCGTACAAATCCCGTTCACGCACGTCGTTCCGACGCTCATCTTGCTGGCGCTTTCGGCAGAAACGAGATATGTGGCCGCGATAGCCACAGTAGTAGCAGACAGGGTGAGACGAGCGCCACGGTGGGGAATAGAAGGCATTCGGGGCACCTGTAGATAGCGCGGTCAGGTGGGCCGGAAGGTCAGGGGGCACGGAATGGTAGTTCGCCGGGGGAGCGGCAGCAACTGACGCGTAAGATGGACGCGGCAATGTCACGTGGGCGTCGCTGGGAGGCACGGCAGCAACTTGAGGGTACGTGGATACAGGGTGAGAAGCAGGTGGCTGTACGGGCACAGCGCCAGTCAGGGATGTAAGTTCCTCCCTGATGATGTCACGTAAGGGCATTCCCGAAGGCTGTGTAGGTCGTGGTGTGGGAGGTGTGAAGCCCATGGACCGCAATTCTTCGCGTATAATGGCCCGGATGAGGTCACGCAGATGGCCATCTGACGTGGAGTGGTGGTCGCCAATGTCCGGTTGAAGGCGAACGGAGTCCAGCGCATCAAGGCGCTGGCATGTCGTCACGACATCAGCGATGGTAGCTGGGTTTTGCACAGCAAGTGCAATAAAGGCAACAGGCCCAATGCCTTTCAATATGTGGCGCACTTTGTCCGATTCCGGCATGGATTGAATTGACACGCCGGCACAGTGCGAGGACATCCTCGATGTATGAAGTGTACGATTCACCGGGATGCTGTCGGCGAGTATTAAGTGTCCTCTTCGTGACGGCGGATCGAATGTCCGGGGTCCCAAAAACGTGTCGCAGCTACTGCTGGAAGGTAGACCAGCGGGTAAGTCAATGACGTGGTTAAAATACCATGTCTTTGCGACTCCGGTCCGATAAAAAGGAGACGTAACGCAGCTTGGTGGCCTCGTCCCACCGATTAGCGACACTTACGCGGTCGTAGTTGTCGAGCCAGTCTTCTACGTCTTCTCCACGACGACCAGCGAAGAGCGGGGGTTCCCGCTGATGTCCGTGTATGTAAATAGGAGGGGCAGCTTGCGTCGGTGCGTGGTTGATGACATCAGCGCCGGTAGGCTCGGTCTGAGACATGCTGCCTGACAGTGGGCGCAATCGGCGGCCTGAACGAATCTGCAGCGGGTAGAGCGGGCTGCGGGAGGTAAGAGGACCGCAAATCTACCTCCACCACGTATGAAGTCTTGGTAGTCTTGGTTGCGACAGCGTTTAATTGAGGAAAGACCTCGCAAAACGAACGGGCAGAGCCAGTACACAGACGATGACGATGATGATGACCCAGAGTGGCAATGAGGACAAAGAGACAAGCGGGTGATGGTGATTGTGATCAGGCAGGGATGAGGACGATGCAAATTACAAATGCCCACAATATATATATATATATATATATATATATATATATAAATTCATTCATTATTATTATATATATATATATATTATATATATATATATATATATATATATATATATATATATATATATATATATATATATATATATATATATATTGTGATGAGCGAGACAGAGAACAAAAGACAACACCCGATCCTGGGTCAGCTGTTCTTATTCTGCTTCTTCCTCGCTCGCCTAGCATGCGCGTCTGTGCCAGAGTGCCAGTTTCGGTCTTCGTCGTCACACTCGGCCATGACTGCAAGCATTGTCGATGGGCCATACGGCAATGTTCATGTAGGTGAGGCTAGCTGCAGCAGTTGACATTGCTTCAGGTGGGCGGGGTTGGCTGCATCGTCGTGGTCGGCCCCGACCACGCTGGAAGTTTGTCGAAATTGGCTCAGGCGGCCGACACTGGCTGTGTCGCCTGGGTCGTTCGCCATGTCGCGGTGGGAACTGGGTTCTGGTTGGTCCCTTTGTTGATGATGACTCCATGGGACGACATTGACTGTCGCGTGGCAGTCTACAGCCTCGGCCACGCTGCGACGTTTCAGAGAAAGTATTTCGACTCCGGTTTTCCTTTGGTGGAACGAGCAGGCATTCTCGTGGTACAAGTTTCCCGCGGTGGTGTGGTTTTCTTGGAGATGGTTCTGGCGGACGGCCACAACTGGATCGACATGGTCGCAGGTTGATCACAGAACTCTTTCCTTTGTCCCACCACATTTTAGAAAACAGGGCAGGAAATGATGGATCCGGCAATGAAACGAGTAGCATTTTGTGCAGCCGTCTGCGCAATTTTCTGCGGATCGAGAGCTGTTTTTCGGTGCGATTAGACATCTGCACGAACTTGGGGTGAAGTCGTCGTTCTGACCTGTGGCGTGGCTCCTGCGCCGTGACTTGCACAGCGTTGTCGCTATGAAGCTCCTGGACGCTATCAAGTCAGCGATTCTTGAAGCCACGCTGCGTACTGGCGGGAAATCCTCGACGGATCCCGTTCCGGAAATCGGAGACTACTGATTCAGACAGTGCATGCGTCGCACGCATATCCTCTTCCCTCTGGTAAGATGGGATGCTATTAGACTCAGCGGAAAGACCTGTCTCATTAAGTGGTAGAATTTTCGGTAGAATAGGGGCCGGTGCATCTAAGTCGACCGGACGACCTGCGTTGGGGCCTTTTGCGCAGCGTTGCGCAAAGCTTGCCATTAGGGATCCGCCGGCCACAACTGCACCGTCAGGCCGGTGCTCCTCAGGAGCTCTAAATACGACAGCAGAAGTGTTTGTGCAAGGCAGAGTCACACAATCGTAATTGTTCCCTACATCTTTGTCACCGAGAGATGACAGGATGGTAGGGGCTCGAATAGCATCCTCTAGGTCGGGCTTTTCCTGAGTTCCGTCCTGAGAGAAGGTCAAGTTACATGGGCAGGTGGCACAGGGAATCGGACCGAAAGCAGCTATGAGCTTGAAGCTCCACTCTGCCCATGACTGCTGCTTCCAACCTTCATACCGGTGCCACGCCGCTGCACCTTCCCGAAGACGGTCTATGGCCACATACCATTTCTGATTCTCTTTCCAGGCCGTGCCCATTGCTAGCTCGTTGACGGTTGCCACCCAGCTGTCAGCGTCGTTCTGGACCCCGTCGAATTCTAGCAGTTCGTAGGTGGACGGCGATGGTGGGGCGGCACGTGAAAATGCAGATATCACTGAGGCAACGCCATCGAGCTGGTCTGAGAGCTGCAGGGGGGTGCCCCAAAGCTGCCTGCGTTGCTCCAATGGGCTTGCCTCAAGGTCGTGCGACGCAGCTACATCCAACATGGCGTTAGTGGCACGTAATTCTGGCAACATTGTAGGAGCTCGCTCAGGAGATTGACGCTGTCAGTTCGTTGGTCTTGACGCGGAGTGGTGCGATGGTACGCCGCAAGTTCGCGGCGCTGTCGTATGTGAAGTCCGAAGAGTCGGTGATCGCGGTATTCGAATGATTGGAGGTTGCATTGCTCACGCCGGTGAGGTTGACGAGCATAGAAGCCCGGATGGCGTTCCCTGGCAGCTCGTACGTTGAAAGAGTCCGGCAACGGGAATGTAGGCCATGGGAAGCATGAGCGGCATTCCTAAAGGACAGGAGCCGGTGCGGATCCCTGCCGCGGAATGGTGGCAGGGTGCCAATAAGGTCATGTCCAACAACCCCAGGAGAGGCCTGGACACCGTTCACTGGTGGTTTGAAGGTAGATGAAGCGGCGGGTGGGACCCCATTGCCGAAGAAGCGTGAATGGCGTTCCTCGATGGAGAAGCCCGCACTGCCGATGAACCACGAAGACACGTACCGGTGGCTTCCCACAGAGGGTTCACTTGTCGGCTTGCGCTGACGGCAGAATGCATAGCCAGGACGCGTGGACGGCGTCCCTTGTAAAATGGTAGCGGTAACGGGTACTGCAGCCGCCGAGGAGGCCTAGACGCCGTCCCCAAACGGTGGTGGCAGTGGCGGCAGGTGAACAGCTGCCAAGGAAGCCTTCACGCCGTCCTCAAGCGGCGCTTATCGCAGCTGTCCTGGATGACGAAACTGGGACACAAGCCTTCTTCTTCGTCAAGTGCGCCATTGTAATGGAAAGAAAACAGACAGACACAACACCAAGTGTGACAACCGAGTGTGAGGACGAAGACCGAAACTGGCACTCTGGCACAGACGTGCGTGCTAGGCGAGCGAGGAAGAAGAAGCAGAATAAGAACAGCTGCTGACCCACGAACGGGTGTTGTGTTTCTCTCGCTCATTACAATATATATATATATATGTATATATATATATATATATATATATATATATATATATATATATATATATGACGCTACGATGACTGGGCGACGTGGCCTGGCTCATACGACATGTGTATTCTATTCTGACTTCTTCTTCCTCAGCCTCTACCTCAAGTCAATACCCACTTACGTTACACAATTACCCCTCCCCCCGAAAGAAGGCATGAATTATGAACAAGACAAAGTAAACAAGGAGAGGTTAAAAAGTCACAAATGTCAAAAGTCACAATTGGTTCTATGCTCCAGAGGAGTTCCGTAAACTTTCGAAGACTTCAGTAGAGAGTGCAGCAGTCCGGTTAACGCAGGAGTTTTGGTGGGCGAGGCTGACTGTTGCGCTCCAGATGGCATAACCACACCCTGGAGATCTGCACTGGTGGTGACGTGGGTTGAGTTCTTGCGAGGAACGGACAAGAGTGGGAGTCCCTGTAGCATTTGAAGTTCGGATTTTGAAGGCGTCGAGCTGCGTCTCGTGACGGGAACAGACGGTGTGCTTCTAGTTTGCATGTGCAATGGTCGCAGATAATAAAATCACAATGATGTCTTGGTCTCTGCGTTGTACAGATGGTGCCTTCTCGTCTCTTTCGTCGTTTTCTGCTGTTTCGGAGCTGTAATTGTAGGCGCAGTCTTGATATCTTGCGCCAAATGCGTTTCTGGCGCCAATCCCTTATGCGAAGATGCCTGACGTCTTGAATTTGTTTTAAGAGGCTTACTTCGCGTCGTCGTCCTTGTCGGTGTCTCCGTTGGAGTGTCTGCGATTCTTGGACTTGCTTTTGCTGGCGTTGCTGATGTTGCTGTGGAAAGCATTGCGGTGAGATCCCTTCTTCAACATCACGCTGGTTTTCTCCGCTACTTGATGTGGTGCCCAGTCGGCAGCTGGTAGTTTGTGGGCTGTTGTCATGCGGAGAACTGCGTAGATGATGAGTGACAGATGAAGGAACAGACAGGTCTCCATTCTGTCAGCTCGTGTGACGCTACGATGACTGGGCGACGTAATGCCAAGGAAAGACAGTAACAGACAGTAATGCCAAGGAAAGTATAGGGGAAGATATTAGACCGAATCGTGATGTAAATATGAAGAAAGAAAAGTGGGTGAAAAGATAACTTGCTGTGGGCAGAATCCTGCCATTGGCAAGTTATCTTTTCACCCACTTTTCACCCACAGCAAGTTATCTTTTCACCTGCCCAATACAAAAGTATAACTTTGTAACATTTCATATATTTACAATCTTAGCCATCCTAATATGTCAATGGCTACAGAAAACGCGTATTAAAATGTACCAAAAAAATATCGCATTTTCTGATTTTTTAGAATACAGGAAACGTATCTCCTCTATACCTGCCATCTATCCTTCTATATGTTTTTTGAATTACTCAGCTTTAGGCTCACAGTCTTCATGATAACCTTGAGAGAAAACTTACGCAGTGAGAGCAAACACAGGCTTCAGACTGCTTAAAGGCCAACTCCGGCGATTTTTCGTCACGTCAAGGTAATGGTGCTTCTATGCTCTCGAGCCACTCTTGTCATGAGCCCAATAGCTGACATGCTAAAAAAATCCGGAAATATTTTTAGTAAGCAAAAAGTGGAATACCCAATCCGAAACCGGACCGCGCGCCCTGTCTGCTTTTGACGTACTATTTGGTAAAAAGCGGAGGCCCGCCGGTGCGCAGTATGAAAACTGTGAAAGCCAGACTAGCGAAGCGCCGGCCAAAGAGCACAGAGGAAGGAAGAAAGCTTTTCTTTGCTATACCCATGCCAACCACCACCGTCGTCGTCTTGTGGCCGCACAATCTGTAGCGGCCAAAATAGCAATGCCATCGGCTGCGCCACTTCCGTTGTCAGGCCAAACATGACGTAACACAGCCAATGTTGCCAATCCTTCTGGCAAGCTAGGTGAGCTTTTCGAGGCAAATTTTAAAATTCATTTGCAAACGATCGCTGCATCTCTCAAAACTGTGGTTTGGCATAAATGACAAAAATGTTCGCAGGAACATGCCCAAAGAACTTCATTGAGACCCATTTACCACGAAACATTGCTGGAATGCGCCTTTAATGTATCCTTGCGAACTGTCTACGAATCTTTTAGTGGCGAATCTCGGTAAAGCGCATGTCTGTACATCGTCGGAGGTATGTAGTTGTAGTGATAGTTGGTAGTAGGTACCTCTAGCTCCTCATGATGTGGGTCTGTACATCCTCTGAGGTATGTAGTATTAGTAGGTAGTCACCTCTAGCTCCTGAAGGCGTGGGTGTGTGCATTCTCTGAAGCATGTAGTAGTAGTAGGTAGCCACCTATATGTCTATAGGTCAGTTCTTGCAGTGTTCCCTAGTTGTGTTGTGAAGTGTTCAATAGTTGATGCGAAACGTTATAAATATGAATGGCGGTACCTGTAGTGTATAAAGAAAGATGCGAGATGTTATAATGTCTCAATAGAAATGATGTCACATACGGAACGCGCCATTGGTGGAAGGCGATCATTCGATTTAGTACAGTGACATAAGGTGCAATAAATTCGCTAAGGAACGTTGCCAGGCTAGTTGGTTGCGGTTCATCATTTATAAGGGTATAGTGCACCACGATAAGGACACAAAAAAGAGACGCACACACACACACGCACACAGCGCTACAATGTGTGTGCGTCTCTCTTTTTGTGCCCTTGTCGTGTTGCGCTATACCCTTATAAATTATTTTAAAATTTATTCACTGATGGTGCACCGTGAAGCAGCGCGACACCGCTACCAAGATCCTTGCGTACGAGAGCGTGAGGTCCAAGCGGTCCGGCATACACAGACACACAGTGTTTTTCACGTTTTTAAATGATGATTGACTCGGCGAATTACACAGAAAATTCACTCATCATCATTCACAACGTGGATATGCTGTGATTTTTTTCAAAAGTTTAGGTTTCGGTATCTGGAGGACGTGAGGAGTGGTGTGCGTTCTAAAGTGTTCATATTGTGCCTTGGTAGTTTGAAGAAAATGAAAACAACTTGGTGTCTTAGCTGCGACATTAAAGCTTTACAGGTTGTCAGCTTTATCGAAGCGTATATGACTCAGAATATGTACTCGGCTCTTATCGAGGAAACCAGTCCAGACAGGACACAGGCAAGAAATGAAGAACCTCATTTAGAAGCGTCAAAACATGAAAGCCTCAAGTAAAACAGACAATTTAGAATTAGAGGAGTTTTCGAAGTTGATTATTAGGCATGAGGTATCCGAGGTAAGAAGGTATAACATGAAAACAATTGAACACGCGCTGAATAACGGAGGAGGCGTCGAGCCAGTGAACACGAAACTTGGCATAAGCAAAAATCAGATGTATGCTTTAAGGGACAATAAAGGCAAAATAACTACCAATATCAATAGGGTAGCAAATATAGCGGAGGAGTTTTACACATATCTGTATAGTAGCCAGTACAACCACGACCTTACTATAAGAACTTGCAGTAACCCAGATAGCACCCCACCAGTACTGATAGAACTTAGAAAAGCCTTGGCGAGCATTCAGAGAGGCAAAGCTGCTGGTAAAAATTAGCTAACGTCAAATCTCTTCAAAGATGGAGGCAGATTGTGTCTCCTGACGGGAGGACTACCAGACCCTTGGAAGAATACTAAAATAATAATAATACATAGGATTGAAGATGACGAGGACTTGAAGAATTACACGCCAATCAGCTTGCTCTCCGTCATGTACTAGTTTTTACAAAGGTAATTGCTAACAGAAATAAGGCAACATTAGAATTAACTCAACCAGAGGAACAATCAGGACTTCTAACAGGCTATTCAACAATCGACCACATTGATATACTACCAATCAAGTAATAGAGAAATGCTCAAAATACAGCCCACTACTATATCCTTCATAGATTATGAGAAAACGTTCAATTCAGTACAAATATCAGTAGTCATGCAGACACTGCGGAATGAGGGCGTCAACAAAGCATGTGTAAACAACCTAGACGACATCTACAGGGGATCAACTGCTACCATAGTGCTTCATAAAGAAAGTAACAGAATATGAATCAAGAAGGATGTAAGGCAGGGGGATAAAATCTCTCCAGTGCTTATTACCACGTGCTTACAGGTGTTTTTCAAAGGCCTATAATGGGAAGAGTTAGGGATAGAAGCTAATGAAGAGTACCTTAATAATCTGCACTTCGCCAATGACATTGCCTTCCTGAGTAAATCAGGCTATCAATTGCAACTCATGATGAAATCTTAAAATTACTCTGAAGAAAACGAAAGTAAAGTACAACAACTTCGGAAGTGAACAGCGCTTTGAGTTAGGTTAGAGTGCACTAGAAAATGTAAGACTGTCTACTTAAGACAGGTAACAACTGCCGAGTCGAACCATGAGGTGGAAGTAACTAGAATAACAAGAATGGGGTGAAGCACATGTGGCAAGCACTCTCAAATGTTGACAGCTGATTTACCTCCTTCAAGTGAAGGGATATAACAGCCGCATCTTGTACATACTTGGCTATGAATCAGAGGCCTGGAGACTTACAAAGAGGGTTCAGCTTAAATTTACGACGACGCAGTGAGCAATAGAAGGCAAAATGGTACACTCTGAAGCAAAAGGTAATAAGAAGGTGTGTAGATCGTCCTTTTGGGGGCAAATGGGGCTGCCACAATCATTATTTCCTTTAGGGACTAATGGCACCGGGTCTAACAGTTAGTCCCCACAGACCAGCTCAAGGGACTAACATTCAATCCTCACACTTACTCCTTAGCAGGTAACCATTAGTCCCACAAATAACCTCAAAGTACTAACATGTAGTCCTCATATTTACACCTTTTCGGGCAACTCGTATTCCCCAAATTTACGCCTTATCAGCCAATCGTTAGTCCTCACAGTTGCACCTCGCCGGACGAACGATTCGTCTACTCGAATACTCAATCGGATGAACTTTTTATCCCCAGTTAAAATATTGTTTTTCTATTTACTCTCCGCCTGGCCTGATAATTTTTTCGCCTGTTTGTCTGCCCAGTGAGAAACGAATGGCGCGGAGAGGAACACGCAGCTATTTTTTAGCCACCTGTGTGTCGCTGTTTTGCGGTCACTGCAACAAAGAAAAACAAAAGTGAGACTCAGTTATTTTTCCCTATGCACATGAATTTTTTTCATTATTCAAGAAAATTGTGGTGAAAGGTTCAAGTCCAGCTTCATTGTCACATCTTGTACAGTCCTTGCAAAGCTCCTGTGGTGGAAGCGATAGATGACAGGCATTGCAGACGCCAGCGCAAACAGCCTTCTGCAGGTTGTGTGCCCAAGAGTGTACAATACAGTAAATTAGTCACTAGTGACAGAAGATGAGTATGCACGCATAAGACAAGTACGTGGAAGTTGATATAAAACATACGTGTAAAATATGAAACACAAATCACTTTACCTTCACACCACGTATAGTCTTTCTGAAGCTGCTCCGATGAAAACGATGAATGACAGGCATTGCAAACGCTAGCGCAAACAGCCCCAGCGTTCTGCACAGCGTGTGCCCACGGCTGTACAATAAGATAGTTAAAATAATTATTCACACGTGACAGAGGATGAATATGCATGGATATGAAAAATACCTGCATGGTGAGATAAAAAAATACGTGCAAAATATGATATGCAAATACCTTCATTGTAATGTCATACATCGTTAAAGACGCATTTTGATCTTCGTAGTGCAACTAACTAAATATGGTAGCCGGAGTCATAACTCCAAGGCGCCGCGAACCACCGTGCCGCCCGTGCGGCGGCGAGTCCTAAGCCAGTGCAGCCGTCCAGCTCGAGCAAGCGAACGCGAGACCAAACACGGTGTTGCGCGCGGAGCGTATGCCGCCAGTGAACCTCGAACAGGAGACTGATCGTACGCTGGGCCACCACCACGAACACCACCGAGTTAGTTTCGAGCAAGCGCTTAAAAAAACAACGGTATTGCGGCCCTTTTCTACAACCAAGCTTGTTACGAGAAACGGCAACGTGTTTTGGACCGCTCGCAAAACAATGACGAGGTTTCCGCCCAATATCTCCAGCCCGGAGCTCATCATGGTGAGCACTCGATGAGCGAGCATCTGGACGGCAGAGGGCAACGGTAGTTGATTTGCAGGCGGTCAAAAGCACAGGCGAATACGGGCTATGAAAATGGCAACGTTTTGTAAGTTTACTGTATGGTTCCGCGAGGCAAAACGAGGACGCAAACTATGTATCCCAACTGTCGCAATTCGGTCGCTGCTTTCATGTGCCCTCAAGGCGTCATCCTCTATGTTTTCCATCTGTGACCATCCTGCATGTCTCCCAACAGTGACTATTTTGCCACCCCTTTTATGTCACCTCAAAGTGTGCGTCCTCTATGTTTCCCATCTGTGACTGTCCTGTATATCTCCCAGCTGTCGCCGTTGGGCCGCCGCTTTTATGTCGCCTTAAAGCCTCTCTCCTGGATGTGTCCTGTAAGTAGCCGTCTTTTAGGCAGACGAGAAATCAGGCCCGTTGCACCATCGTCATGGCGTGGCATGATACGGCTGCTGTAATTAAAATGTACATGTGCACATATACAAAACTCTGTAAAATTATTGATTGAGAGGAAACTTAAACTGTATCATTTATGCTACAGTTTAGAGCATTTTACAGACAATATTCAAACAGTTCATGCACATTTGTCGGTGGCTGAAGAAAGATAAGAATAAGAAATCAGCCTTTACCTCATGAAGCTTCAGCACATCATTAATATTTTAAAAGCTTTGATTTTCAGCATTTTTCTAGGTAATAGAGACTACAAATAATTTCTCAAAATTACACACTTGACAAGAGTAACTTCTGATAACAAGGCAATTTTCAAGGCATTCAAAACACTATTGGCTACTGGAATAGGCTCTGCACACTCAAATTAGCCAGTTAATGTGCGATATGCAGAGTGTATCACAGTGACTTGTTGGGCTTTACAGGCTAATAACAAATGTATGTACCTTACAGACTTATATTCTGTAAGGCTACATACAAGAAGGAACCATCATAACTTTACAACTAAATCAGAATACATGCGGCAGTCATTAAACATTGCAAAAAACAAGGAATGTGATAAATAACATCTGCACACACTACCCAGAGCTGCTTTAAAACGCGTGCATGCTAAAATAGTTAAATATTGCAGTAAATTTAGAATGCGACAAACACATCACAAGAGCATTGGAGAGATGCCTGTTTGGCACCAAACTGCTCTACTTAACATGCATCTATGGAGGCAAGGCTACAGCCCACAACCAGTATACCCTTCACGTAACTCTTGACTGCTGAACGGATGGCCACCGAATCGGACCCTTGCTGTGGTTGCAATTTCGATAACAGAAGAAATAATTGAGACCTGTCTGCTTAGAGATGGGTGTATTTTAAAGAACCCCCAGGCGGTAAAAATGTCTGAAGCCCTGCACCACGGAGTACCTGAATAATTCTAATATTCGTATCATAGTTTTAACTCAAACTTAGCAAATATTGTTCTTATTACACTTCACAAAGAATAATGCAAGCAAATATTACTATGTAGTTGAAAAAAGTCACGATTCACCCCCATGCCCAATATATGGACTCAAGTTACAATAATCAAGAATGCCTTCTATCAGTTAGCATTAACAATGTTCAACATGAGTTTTTGTCACAAAAGGCGCACAAAATGTTTAATAAAATAAAACAAAATGACAAAGTTCAAGCGTACTGAAAACAAGACTAATAAAATGTATAGTGCTCAACCTCGTGAACTAATGATCGAATTAGGACTCTCACAGCTAAGATAAAGTGATTCGTCCATATTTTCCACAATTAGCTATGAAAGATTTGTTCTAAAATGCAGGTCAAGTTTAACGAATGGCTCAGAATTCACGAGTTCCAGCCGAATCAGGCAACCTATGTTGCGGGTGTATGCTGTAAGCTCGAATTTGACTAAACAGGCAGCATATCCACCAAAACGTCAGTGCAAGCTTCGTGAGCCCTACCTAAGCCAGAGCAACAAGCTGCACGTGAACACTCAACTCGATTGGCACGGTAGTTCAAAGATGCGTGCCGTCATGGGCGCATATATCTGCATACGTTCGGCTACCCACCAGAGTTTGTGATAGCAATGTAAAAAATGGACGTAAAGCATATGAAACTGTCTTAGACAGATTCACTGCTATAGCATACAATATAAATGTGTGCGAAAAATCTACAAACCAACAGATCTAAGCATACGCGCCCTAGACGTGGTGAGCACGGTTGCGTTGCGCACCACTCGCAGCTTATCAGTTAGCACCCAATTCTGGCTCATCTGCTCCAGACGATAATCTTTTATCGCGCGTGTGCCTCGATATACGTTCTCGCCCTCTTCTTTCACGGCATGCTTTGTAATTAACTACGCACGTGCCGTTGGTCAATCTTTGATTGATTGAATTGTGGAGTTTAACGCTTCGAAACCACCATATGTATATGAGAGACGCCGTAGTGGAGGGCTCCGGAAATTTCGACAACCTAGTGTTCTTTACCGTGCACCCAAATCTCAGCACACGGGCTTACAGCATTTCCGCCTCCATAGAAAATGAAGCCGCTGCAGCCGGGAATTGATCCCGGGACCTGCGGATCACAAGCTGAGTACCTTAGCCACTGGACCGCCGCGGCGGGGCGTGGGTCATTCTTTTTTACACCTTTTTACAGCAAGTATGCGGCATTAAAACTTACGTTCTTCCTTCTCAGGGCGTCTTTCTCCCCGGCTTGGAACCCGTCTTGGCTAAACCTAACAACGCTTAGAGCTAACAAATGTCGTCTTCGCACAAGAAATATTTGACCAAAATAATAGCCCATCACGAGCAGCGCCCCCTTCAAACACCACTGCCGACACAGGTGGGTGCCACCCCAACTCTGCTCAAATCTGCCACGGAATTCCCGCTGCACACACTTGCGCCCCTGCTTCACACTCTGAACCATGCTCCAATCGAAAGAAAAAAAGCTCGCCCACGCTTAACTTCGCACAAATTTGCCTTCATCCTAATCAAACGATACAAACAAACAAGTTTGCCACGTTAACAAACTTCAGTTATTGTCCACATATTATAAAAAACGTAGCATGGCGTCGTTCTCACGCTATCGATGTTAACAAAGCGCTGTTACGCCTGGCACTCCACACCGAACGTCAATGCCTCTGCAGAGGCAATCTGTGTCAAGGCCAGTGATCGAGCCCGCCTGATGCGATCAGCTTAACGACGTCATCAAGCAGAGGCACCGGTCTGTCTTACGCAATGCACAGTGAGCTCCCTCAGCCCACGAGCCCGATGAAGCAATCGGTGCCTTCCAGTCTGGCGAGTCTTACGCAATGCGTGGCAACATCACTAGTCCCAAGGTTCGACCCCACGCAGCGGCTCCGGATTTGATGATTACGACGCAGCCGAGCGGCGGCTCCGCATTGGAGGATTCTGACATCACAGCCAGCGGCGCTTCTGGTTGGACGTTGGTGACGCAAAGGTCCACCTGGTGGCTTTAAAAAAGCCAAGTGGTGCGTCGCCAGTAGTTAAGCTATGCGTCAGAAAGAGGCCGACGAACGCGTGCGGTAGAAGCCATCTCGGCTCTTCGAGTCCCTAAGCTGCCGGCCCCAGTACCGAATTAGTAACGCCTCTATTTCTAAGCTGTATTTAAGCCTCGCTTCAACTCACCATCGTTTTGTCCGCTCGTCTATCAGCTATGCGAAAAAGCAGCCGGTTGCTGAGAAACACACGCTACCAAACGGCTGGTGACCTTCGCGGCGAATTTCGGAGCACTGGCGCCTTCGGCACCGTGTTGGCGTTGCGCTTTCGTAACAGGGATGGCAGCTGAGGAATCAGACAGCGTCAGCCAAATCGATGCAGTGAGTGTCTAATGTTTTTTTCCTCAGTTCACCGGACTACTTTAGCACATGTTATTGTAGTTTAGAAAAGAGCTGTCTCAAGCATTAGAGTGAGTTTTTATCGTTTCAAGCAAAGTCGAAGCGCTTTGAAACCAAAGTTATTGCGGATGGTGTAAACACGGCAGTGTTAAAAAATGCTTGCGCGTCTTGATAATAGACCTATAGGGGGCGGAGCAAGTAGATTCTTAACAGGGGCAAACAGCGAGAGGCTAGTGTGAACAATAGAGAACCTTGAATTAAAGGAACTCGTCGAAATTTGTGAGGAACTTGGCCTTACTTTGGGCCAGGCGAAACAAAAGCAAGCAATTTTGAGATCATTAAGGATGAAGCGGTGTCGGCAGAGGAAGTCGATGGGGCCTGGGCGGATATCAAAGCACGCCGCGTGGAGGCAGAAAGGCGCGAACGTCGCGAGCGTGAGGAGGCCAAGAGACAGGAGCATCTCGAGTAGAAAAGAATAGAATTGGAAGTCCTACAGTGTTCGCAGGTACCTAGCGTAGCTTCTGCGACGGTTCAGGTCAGCGGCCATAGAATTCGGGACGAACTGCCACCGTTCGTAGTCGGCAAGAACATGGCGAAGTATCCCGTCAAGTTCGAACACGTATGTGAGCGAAATGCCGTGTAGCGGTCTCTGTTGGCTTTTCCTCGTGGCGAAGTGTCCAAAGTGGTAACGTGCTTGTCGAGGGAAGCGTTCCAGAACTATGACGAGGTTGAGGAAGTGCTCTTGAGACGTTATAAGTTGTCACTCGAGGCTTCCCGGCAAAGGTTCTGGTACGCAAAAAAGGGCAACGAGTCACTCGTTGACTTCGCGTTTTGTCTTAAAGCCTATTTAATGGAATGGCTCAAGGGCGAGGTGTTTATGACGATTGCGATAAAGTGGTAGAAGGCATTGCATTAGAGCAATTCTACCGATGCATGGAGAAGGATGTCCAGCTTTGGCTGCAGGACGCACTTGGTGAAGTACAGCTAAACAAGGCAGCAGAGTTGGCTGAGGTGTAATATACTCTCCGAAAGTTGCATAGTAGGGCAGTGCACGTTGAAATGGATGAAAGGAAAGGGCTTTTCGAAGCAACCTCACCAACGGAAACCCACTCCGCACCGTAGTTTTAGGGATGACCCGTCTCTTACGAAAGACACTGTAGGGGAAGGGCGAACGGAAGTGGAGAAATCGAGTAAGGTTACTAAACAGCGCACTGATACCACACAAACGTTTGAATCACAGAAGCCGCTAATGGGCTACAACTGCAAAAAAGAAGGGCACATCGCGTATAACTGTAAGCAAAAGTTTGCCTTCGCATGCTCAGATTTAGGCACACGGTAAAGAACCCCAGGTGGTCGAAATTTCCGGAACCCTCCACTACGGTGTCTCTCATAATCATATGGTGGTTTTGAGATGTTAAATCCCACATATCAATCGACTTTGCTTTGCAAACATGCGAGAATCGGAGAAAACTTGCGGCTGTGAGAGCCCTATCTCCAAAAAATTAGTGTGAACGGGAAAACGTGTTGAGCACTTCGAGACTCAGTGGCAACCATGGACGTTCTCCATTCTTCGTTTGTGTCTCCGGGCGACTTTACAGAAGAATGCACGTGGATCAGGCAAGTCTCCGAGAAGCAGAGTGCTTGCTTACCAATTGCTACGGTTGTAATTAAAGGCCTGTGCGGTAAGCTCCGCACCGAAGCGGTGGTCTGCCGCGCTTCCCGATCGTTTTTCTTATCTCATTTCCAATAACTCTCAGCAGCTCTTCAAAGACAAGAGCAAATCGTTCTTCCTCAGCTTAGCGTACATGGCCCTCACGCGATCGCGAGCGCGGAAGCTTTCGCAGGAACTTGATCTTGTTCAATGTGATGAAACACCAGCTGCAAAAGCTGCTGATCTGCGTGACTTTGGCGGCGAGTCGACGGAACCTCCGACAGGTAATTCTCCGTGTGAATCATTTCAGTAGTCACTCGAGCGCCCGTCGCCGAAGCGTTTGGCGTGGTTTCGGTCGGCGGAGGAGACGACATGGCGTCATTGAGTCAGAGCGAGAGGGGTGCAGCGCTCTCGCCTGTAGCGGGAAGTTGGTGTGAGCTGTCAAGGGTTGATCGAGAAGCGCTCATTCGAGAGCAGCGTGAGGACCTCTCGATGAGAGCGCTAATGGAAAGCGTAAACTTGGGAAAAAGAAAAAGAATGTTTCTTTTTTATAAGGCACGGCTCCTCTATCGCAGCTACACAAATGTGTGAGGTCGCAAGTATGAGCAGCCCTCGCTGCCACAAAAGTATCGTCACCAACTCTTGGAACTGCGGCATGAAAATGCATCGGCAGGGCATCTCGGCATAAAGAAGACCAAGACTAAAGTTTCCCTTGAGTTTTATTGACCGAAATGCTGGAAGGATATTGAATACTTTGTACGCTTATGCGACAGTTGTCACAGAGCGGGGAAATCCACGGGCAAATGCAAGGCACCCATGAAGCTTGTGCCAATTATCACAGAACCTTTTCGGCGCCTAGTAATTGATATCGTCGGGGTATTGCCAGAGTCAAGGCAAGGTTGTTGGTACATGCTGACGGCCCTCTGTGTAGCCACAAAATTTCCGGAAGCGATACCACTTAAAGGAGTACTGACACGAAATTTTGTGGGCGAGATAGCCAGTGGGGTTGATTCTCTTGATCATTAGTACTAATGATCATTCTCTTGATCATTAGATTCTCTTGATCATTAGCAAAATAGCAACAGCGAATATAGCTCGGAAGGTATTTTAAAATAATTCTGAATTTTCCGTGAACGAACGACTTCATAGCGCTAAGACACCCTTGGAGGTGACCCCGAGGTGACCCTCTACTTCCCACGCGCCACCACGCTGCGGTCAACAATACAAGCTATGATGAGGTTATAGCCACCATTTTTTCTTTTGCCGCAATGGTTCCCGAACTCTATATTTCTCGGCGGCTGGTTGCGCGTACGTGGCAGTGACGCCACGCACGCGCAACCGGCTGCATTTTTCGGCTGCAATGAGGGCCGAAAAAGCAGCACTTTGAGGCGAATTCTAAGTAAATGGGAAGTCTTTTTTATGAAGCTCGGTGAGAGGCTGCGCAATATCGCCAAATTCTGGATGAAGCGGCGGAAATAGAAGCACAAACCAAGGAAGCTCTGGACATCCTTAGCAGAAGAGGGTACGGGAAATTAAGTCACTGCGCGAATTTTTTCCGGATCGGGCTGTAGCCCAGATGCGTTAACGAGGTGACTGATTACAGTTATTTTGCCACGGCCGAAATGGCATTTGGAGGAGTTCAGCTGGAGACCAGCGTTACGGAATACTTGAAAAACACTACACAGTCGCTCAAGATGGCTCGCCAACGTCGGTAAAAAACAATTATATAATCTAAGTAGAACAAGCAAGTAGACCGTTTGAAGCCATAATGAAGGAAAACCATCATGCCCTCAAAGGTGGCTGGCGCATTGCAAAGCCCAAACGGCATTACTTTAAATTGATATAACCCGTCGGGTGTTACAAATGCTGTTTTATCTTGGTCTCGTGGGTAAACAGCGATCTGCCAATAACGAGATCGAAGGCCAAAGGACGAGAAAAACTTTGCGCCATGAAGGCTGTCAAGGGCATCATCTATTCTTGGTAAGGGGTAAACGACCTTCTTAGTGACCTTGTTGAGTTGTCTGTAGTCGACGCAAAACCGCCATGTGTTGTTCTTTTTGACATGCACGACCGGGGATGCCCACGGACGTGATGAGTGTTCAACGACGCCTTTGGCGAGCATTTTCTTGACCACTTTCTGGATGACAGAGACTTCAGCAGCGGAGACATGGTAACGGCGGCGATGCGCGGTGGGTTGGTATCGCTGATGTTGATGTGATGGCTCGCCACTGATGTCTGGCCTAAATGGCGGTTGTCAAGATCGAATATGTCCGCATAGGATGCCAAGAGACAGTGGAGGTCTTCTGCTTCGGAGGGTGAAAATCTGGCACTAATATTTTGGGAATTTCGATGCTTCAAATGTTAGGCACAGTCAGCAAGTTGACGTGTGGAGTAGGTTGCTCAGCTGACAGTTCAAAGATATCACACTCTTGCAACGACGATGCGACGCCTAGTTTAATACCAGCAGGCAGCACGTGCATGGAGAAACCGAAGTTCAAAAGAGGCAAATAGGTCTGGTTGTGGCGTACTCCTTCCACGGTGTGCGGGACAGCAATGGAATGCTTTAGCACAACGTCGGTAATTGGTGAAACGACATATTCACCATCGCACACAGGCGGATCCCCCATGAGGTGCACGTAAGTCGTGGGTTGCGGTGGAAGATGCAGGAACTCGGTGGCACAAGGGCGAATTCGAGCATCAGGGGCAACAGCGGCGTCAAAAGGCAAGGCCCATCGAGCAGTCAATAAGGGCTGCGTGCACATAGAGAAAGTAGAGACCGAGAATTATGTCATGTGGCACTGCTCAAGCACTGTGAACAATACGACGTTCTGACAGCCAGGAATGCACGAGAGGTGCACATGACGAGAACGGTAGATGTGCTCCCATCGGCAAGCGTTATGCATACCTAAGAGAAGGCGTGATCACTCTTCGCAGTTTAATATATAGAGAGCCCCGCTTACGACTGAAGTTTGTGCGCCAGTGTCTATGAGGATTTTAACGGTTACGTCATTTACCAAAAGGTTCAAAATATTGCGGCGTGTAAGAATCATCAACAGAGGATTTGCAGACTCCGGTCTCCAATCCTCTACAGCGTCACCTCCGGGAGCTGCATGGTCTAGTTTCCCGAGGTTAAGGGCCCAGGTCGTGCAGGGCACCTGAATCGAGGAATCATCGGCTAGAGAGATTGGCGGCCCTGGGGTGATGGGGACCAGCTGAACCTTCGGCCTTGAACGTTAGTAGCAGCAGGCTGGGGTTCGTACGGAGTAGAAAACCGGCGAAAGTTGCCTTCAAAGTGACGCCATGTCCCAGTGTTCCAGGATGAATTTGATGTCCAACAACTGCAACAGTAGCGCGCGATGTGTCTGGCGCGAGAGCAGTGAAAGTAGATTGGTCAATTTTCTGACGTCCTTTATTCAGCACGGTTCCGGTAGCGGAAAGGGTAGCGTGAAGGGTACATGGAGATCTGGTTAACTGAAGCCAAACTCTCGGTAGTTCTAACAACGCAAACAGGTGCGATGCCGAGATTTGCCATTTCTTGACGAACGACGGCTTTGACGAGGGAGACGGCGGATGCGTTATCTTGAGGGCCGTCGCACGCGATGCCTGCAGGAGCCATTGCTTCGAATTCACGGCAAACATTTCGGGTGACATTTTCGAATGATGCAGCTTGCGTGAACTTGGGGCAGTCTTCGCAGGTCGAAGTGGCTGCAGTATAGAACCTTTGAGAAAAATGGTGCCCCTAGCACCACGGGCGCGAGCTACGTCTGCCGCCATTGTTAGGGCACCACAGCAGACAGCGTAGGCTTCGGTATACTGTAGCTTCAGCAAGGTGCCAGTGCGTGACATTTCAGCACTACCAAATCCTAAACATCCGTGAAAGTTTTTCGTAAATACGGCGTGTTGCAATGGTGCCGACTTACTGCATTTCCATGTGCCACCATCGAGGATATTGCGACAGGAACAGCGATAAGGTAAGCGATAAAACGAAGAACAAACTTACGTGCTCTCTCTCTCTGTATGCGCTGTCAAACAGACATGCGGAAAAGCGTCGTTTTGTAAATTCGCTACAAAAACGGGCATGCTTATTTCACAGCGTCATGCGTAGCCTTGCTTTTACGAATGATTAGTCTTCTCCCAAGTGCCTGTATGTGGTGGATTGTGATAAATTGTTTGCGCAGAAATACTGCGAGGGTGCGTACGGCCAGCCAGAAAAATAATGAAGTTGCGTATAGTTCAGTTACTAGCGACAGTATTCGCATATCACAAGTCACATGTCAACATCATTTAGTGAATATAAATATACCATACGCGTGGAATCCAGGAAACAGTTGCATTGTGTGGCTTGCGGCCGACAGGGTTTTTACTGATTGCGGCCTCATAGTTTCGCCACAGTGATGTCCTTCTTTTCCTTTGCCCGCGTTGTCTGCGCTCAGGGCCGTAACTAGGGGCAAGTCGAGAGGGCTCTGACAACACGCGAAGTTTGTTCTTGCACTAAGTTTTCAGCTAGTACTGGAGTATTTACATACCTTCAAACGCACTGCCAGTGACCAACGTATGCCGTTCTACACACAAACACTCCCGAAAAAATTCCTGGGTACGGCCCTGTTTGCGCCTACACTCAAACTAGCGAGAACGTCTATTTTGTTGCATGACCAAGCTTCAGCGTAATTTTGTATATCCAATTTGAAGCTGCATGTTTTTATTACTAGCTGCACCTCAATGGCATTCATTGTAATCCCAATGATTAACTATATTGAAGATTTTTTCTTCGCATGAACTGGACACTTTTTTAAATCAGAGGTCACGTTCCGTAGCTATCTTGTGAACCAAAAGCTGCGCAAGCAGTGGATTCCTGCGATTAGTCGGGATCCAGGAAAACATTTCAATATATTAAAAACAACAAAAGTCTGCTCCAGGCACTTCATTGAAGCAGGCTTCTTGCCAGCTGTGGCAAGTGGGAGACGACTGCTTCGAGAGAATGCTGTGCCCCGTGTTTTTCCTTTCAAAAAACAAGTTGTATCTCGGCCTCCTCCAGCAAAGTATCTTAAACCTAGGAATGAAGACTGCGTCAGAGGAACTGCGTGCGACATCAGTGAGCCTCTAACAAATGAAGGCATGCTCAAAAGCGTATGTTCTCCAACGTACGAGTCGCACACTGATGCTACTAACACATTTCAGGAAGCCAGTTGCTGCTCTTGTCAGCAGGAGCTCCTCGCAACTCAACTGCAGCTCAAAGAAAAAGAATGTGCTAGTGAGACTACAAAATGAACTTGCAGAGACAAGCAGCAAGCTGAATAGAAAGACAGAAAAATTCATTCAATTGCAAAAGCAATGCGTGGAACATGAGCACTGCCATGTCACGCTCATGCAAGAAAGATTGAGCCTTGCACGTGCAAAAGAATCCATAGTTTCTATAACAAGGAGGTGCGAAGATGAGAATAAGGATTATGATAAAGAAATCCAAGTGTTATCAAGCAAGCTCTCAAAAGTAAATGAAGCAAGGTGGGTTTTCGGCATTGAGAAATTCCAGAACGATGACAGCAGCAATAAATTCTTTACCGGACTGCCAAACTACGGTCACTTCAAAGCGTTAGTAAACGTAGTGAATTCAAGAAGCAGAGATGCAAGTTCACGTAAAAAAGAAACAAGGGGCCGTCGCTCCAAGCTTTCCCAAGAAGATCAGATGTTCATGATACTCATCAAGCTGCAAGTTGGATGTTTACACTTGCATTTGTCGCACATTTTTGATATCTCTCCTAGTACAGTATCAAGGATATTTCTGCATGGGTGCAGAAGCTCAACGAGGCAGTTACAGATATGTCATGGTGAACCATATGGGATATTGTGGACTCAACAACGCCTGAAGCATTTAGGCAGAAGTATCCTGTCACACTTGTCATCACTGACGCCCCAGGAGTGCGATGTGAAGCATCAAGTTCCCTTGTTATTCAATCTGGAACATAGTCCACCTACAAATCTGCTAACACGTTCAAAGGACTCATTGGAATTCAACCAAATGGGCTGATTAGCTTTGCGTCGGAACTATTGACGGGCTGCATTTTGAACAGGGAGATCGTAATTAGAAGTGGCCTTTTAAAACAAGCTTTTAACTTAGGGCACATAATCATGGCAGACAAAGGATTTAAAAGTAAGAACTTGTTAGATAGCTTTGGTGTTGGGCTAAATTTACCACCCTTTTTGACCAAGGGGAAGTTCAGTGTAGCTGAGGTGAAAGAAACTGCCGACATTGTGTCCCTGCGCATTCATGTAGAGCGAGGAATACAAAGGATCAAAACATTTCACATTTTTACCGGGTTATTTCCCTCTCTCCTGGCCCTCTTGCAAATAAAATCTGGTGTGAGTGTGCTCAGCTGAGCAACCTGCAGACTACAATACTAAGAGAGTATAAATAAACCAGTCAGGTGACTTGCGCAAACATTTTTATGGCAAGGTTATCAACCTATATGCTGAATTCTTTATTCAATATCATTGGCCGCATCTCATTATGAAGCAAAACACTTCAGAGGCTCTCCCCACACTAACTTCAGAACCTCGAAATGACTGTGTTGTTTATTTGTTGTGTACACGTGTGCACTTGTGACCAATTATCTGTGCCAAACATTGACCTAATGTTAGGGGTGAAACACCATAGGGTCGAGATTTGCCCTTGTTTGTCTTCCCTGCCCACGGCACAGCCCATGTGAGGCAAGCACTCTCTATATCACCACCGTAACTTTCATAAAGAAAGTCTACAACAGTGCAAGAACACTGACATTTAAGCATCCATCAATGACAGAACAGAAGCTTAACAATAATAACAATTATAAACACTTAAAATTTTACGCGGTAAAGATATTTAGGCACCTATCAATCAAAGCATATGAAAAAAGAAACAAGACTAGCACACTAAAAACAATAAAAATTCTAACAAAACAATATAAAACACCTAAAAGCATAACCCTTCATACTAGTCGGTGACTTAGGTGTAGGCATGTATAAACCTCAAGACCTCGCTTTGTCGACTCTGTCACTCAGTATTGTGAGACATTGTTAGGGTAACGCACGGTTACTCACCCATATAACACCAAGATCTTTACCTACTCGTCTTTATTCCCTTTGTGGGGATGTGGTGATTTTTAAAATTTTTTTAAAGTAATACCCCTGTTGCACAGCACCTGTAACGTCATTCGCTGCGAATGACATTAGGTAATATTGTCATTTGTGGCTGCTACATGAGCACGGTGAGTGACATTTACACCTAAATACATACGCCCGTTGAATGTGTTCAGCGAATTCATGGAAGTGCGACCTGTGTAATCTGGTTAACAGGCGCTTGACAAGAGATTTCTAAAATTGACACCTTAAATAAAGTGTAAGTGATAACTTTGAAAGACTATGGCGATATTCTGGTGTTGATAAAAGGTTGTGATTTTTTGGTAACTTTTCAACGTAAATTGCGAGAGTGGAAGCAATTCGTGCAGCTATAATCTCTTTTTCAGGCTCGGACTTGATGCTAGGGCACATCTTGCCGGCCACACTTAAAAACGCTCACTGTTGCTTTGGTCCAGCGTTAGACTCTCTAGTAGCAGAATACACACGCAAGTGTGAGACACCAGCTTAAGAAGAGTGTTTCCGAACCAATTATTCTTTCTTGCAAAGCAGCACAGTTTTATGTTTTTCGCCGAATAAGTCGAAGCCTAACGTAAACAAATTGGAGTGTATGTGCAGATCCAAATCCCTCGTAGTCAGTGATGTTTCTTCAATGGCAAGCTTGAGGCGCTTCAATCGGTTCTGGTGCTTAATTGGCAGCAGCTGGAGAGCACTCAACGTTCGTTTGCACTAGTCATCATTCATCGCAATTACGAATTCTTGAATGATGTCAGGTTTTCAATTATTGCCGAGTGCAAGTTGTCAGTGGCTTTGAGCTAGTCATGCTTGGGATGTGTACAAGGATATTTATTTCTTCTGGTGCTGTTTTGTCACTTCGCAGTACATTTTGAACCAACCGGACGACGACATGCAAATAGATGCGCCAACTTTTTGGAATCAAAGCAGCCAGCCGATAAACATTGACATATTGTGAATGTCAATATACAAGGCTGTGTAGATCCGGAACGCAAGTTCGCAACAGCATTCGTTATGAATGTCATTCTCTGCGAAAGACTTCACACGTGCTGTGTGACAGCGGTACAAGCGTGAGTGCTCACCTCAGTTTTCTGCAACTTGCGACATCACCAGTAGTATGACTTTATAGAAGCCCCTTGGGACATTTCACAAGACAAAAGAGTGTTGTAGATGTTGCTGCAGATATGTGCCCTCCAGGTGGTTGTAGCTGCTTACGCCGTAATTTTTTTAATGGAAGAGGGTTATCTGCTACTGAAAAACACACTTTTCATTTTATACTCCACACAGGGCCCGAAGCTGTTCTCTAAACGTCACGAAAGCTTAAACGCACGTACTCTTAGGTCCTACAATGCTTCAGGGTACTAGTTTCTTACAGGTTTAGGTGGGTGTTACAAAAGGATGCTAAATTGGTCACAATTACGAACACTAGCAATAATTAGCATTATGTTAAGGTATCTATAACTTAATTTCCGCATTATCAGACTCAACGCTACAAATTACAGAAAAACCACAACCACAAATTTTGCTATCAGGGGCCTTTTAAAAAACTCGCCACAATACATTAGCTCAAACCCACATTTCTCAAATATTATGGCAAAACTGTATCAAAATAAAAACTATCCAGCTTGGTTTTCATTTCATGCCAAACTTTCTTGTCAAACCGTACCCTTTGCACACAAAAGTAGTTTTCACCGTACATAACAAAGTCTGCCCACTGTAGTCTAGCGATGGCCATCTGGCCCATCACTTGAGCGAAGTATGGGTGCGTTTGCTTCAGTGCGGAGTAGTTCAAGCTATCTATTGACACACAAATGTCTTGGCATGAAAGAAGCTCCTCTTGATCTGCATCTTTCAAGCTATAGGGACACTTCACTTCAACACAACCCCACGGTTGGTCTTCCACAAGATCATACACAATGGCATCTGGAGAAGCCCCAAGCCATGGCTGTTCTGTGTCGACAAACGACCCTACGCTTTGAAGCTCTATATCCCGTCCTGTGTGCTTGAGAACGTCCTGGTAACGCTGAAGAGCTCTTGCCTCGTTGGCAATGCCATACCTGGATTTTGAAGAAAAAAAGAACAGAAACAGCACTATTTAGAAAAAGAATTATAATAATACATTCAAAGACGTAATGCATTATTCAAGGTTACTGGAGCGCAAGTGTCCTGAATATTACAACCTAATAATCGGATGGTCAGTAACTGATATTTTCTCATAATTCCATAAGGTAACTGGGCACGGTTTAACATGCAAGTGCACACAAGCATGAAACATTTTTTTGCTGACATAATGGTCATCATAATACATGACAGTATATGAAGAGCACATTGCACAGTTAAGGAAGCTATACACAATAAGCTGTGTTACAATCACACTTCCTCAAACATTTGGTGCATAGAAAAGTACTAAAAGTTGGTTCTAAATTCTCTACTTATGCCTACGTGCAATGTACTATCAAAATTGTGCTGCTTTGAACACTATGACAGTAACACTGCAGCATACTCAGATCACGACTATACCATAGAACTAAGTACTTTAGAAGCGACTCAAATCAGTCTCAAATACCACAGTTCGCACATTAATAAACGAATAAAAACGAGGCACTGCTTACTCTACTGCTCTAATTATACTGCCTAGAGATGATGCCAGCACAGGGTCTATTTCTGAGAGTATGCTTTGTAATAATACACAGTACTAGGCTGGGGTGTCAGCCATCTTCTTTATTTCTAACCTCTTCTTCCTTCTCGTCTCCCTCCAACCCTGCCGAACGTCCACGTACACTCCCCCTCTTTGAAGACTCATCCCTCCTGGGGTGATGCATGAAAACATTTCCAATGGTCGCAAACTCCAGTACACCATCATCGTTGGTGTAACCAACCCTTTTGAGAACGCCATGTTGCACTGCGATCTGCACCACGCCATAAGGTCCCATGTACAACTGCTTTGCGCCGGGAAGGCCTTTTCTGACAAGCACCAGATCGTTCAGTTGTATCTAAGGTACCCGCGTGTTGTGGCGACAGTCAAAGTTTCTCTTCATACTTTCCCGGTATCGCTGGTAGGCTTCCGAAGTTTTTTTTTTGTTTTTCGCGCAAGTGCAGGCAGTCTGCAATGCAAAGTTCTTGATCAGCAGGAAGCACTGGTACCTTTCCGAAAGTTGCAAAATATGGGCTACAGCCGATGCTCGCAGTGTGCGACCGATTGTGATGAGTGACAGCTGCCTCCAAAAAGCACTTCCATCCACCCTTTAAACCTGGATACATTGAAATGAACTGCTTCAAATCCCGAATGATTCTTTCAGCCATGCCATTTCCTGCAGGATGGTACGGAAGACAGCGTCGCAATACAACTCCTCGTTCCTTCGCCCAATCTTGCAAACGCTGACTGAGAAACGCTGGCCCATAGTCTGATATTACTATTTCGTATTCTTGAAGATCTCTCGACTCAAAAGAGCGATCACACTATTTGCGGCTTCCCTTTCTGGCCGTGCAGCCACTATTCTTGTGCACTGGTCTGTTGCCACTAGGGAAGACTGCGTTCTTCTTACTCCTGTAGCCTTCTTCTTGAGCTCCGCGAAATCCAGAGGAATGACTTCAAATAGTACGTCGGAATGTTGAGTCAAAACCATCTCGTCTGTTTTTTGATGGTACTTGGCTTTGCGAACTTGACATTGATGACAAGACTGAGCATACCATTGAACGTCCTCTCTCATGTGTTTCCACTGGAAACGCTGACGAATGTCCTGATATGTCCTCCAAAAGTCGTCATGTCCACCAGAGTGTGGGCAGTCGTGATAGAGCTCCAAATTTCGAGGCACCATTGTTTCTGGGATTGTGAACTTCCCGTTATGGATTTTGAGTTCTTCAGTTCCATCCCACAACAACGTTTCGTTGACATTTTTATGATCAGGAATCACCGCAAGTCTTGAAAGTGCATCTGCGTCCTTGAGGTGTTCTCCAGACCTGTGGTGGACCATGAAGGTAAACTGCTGGAGTTCACTCAGCCACCTGGCAATTTTTCCTCGAGGCTCGGCGAGGTTAAGGATGTACGTTAAGGCTTGCTTATCCATAAAGAGCTTGAAGCTCCTGCCATCCAGGTAAGGTCTAAAGTAGCGTATGGTCATTAATACTGAGATGGCTTTCTTCTCTGTAGTCGTGTAGTTCAGCTGAGTTTTCGAAAAGGTGTACGAATAGTACCCGATGACCCTCTGTTGACGGCTCCGTGGACAGTCGGTATCTGTTTGGTAAAGCACTGCGCCTGTGCCATAATAAGAAGCATCGGTGTTCAGTTCAAAGGGCAACTTGAAGTCTGGAAGAGTCAGGACCGGATCCGATGAAATAATGTTCACAAGGCTGTGATAAACAGATTCACACTCTGCTGTCCACTGAAATGGCACAATCTTCTTAGTCATTTGTGTGAGGCATTTGGTTTTGGACGCATAATCTCTAATGAATGGCCGGAAATGCCCTGCAAGACCCAGAAATACCCGCAAAGAGTGCAAATCATATGGCTTCTGCATTTTTGCGATTCGTTCGACTGATTCCTGTTTTGTTGTCTTGGTTTGGCCATCAAATACTCTTCCAAGAAACGCCACTTTACTTTGGAAAAACTCACTCTTCTTGTCGTTAATTTTGAGCTAGGCGTCCCAAAGTGCTTGAAGTACACAAGCCATATGGTTTGAGTGCTCTTCCTCATTGCGGGAGTATACTATTATATCGTCTATGTAGACGTTACAAAACTTCCTGATAAACGGTCGCAAGACATCGTTCATCATTTTCTAGAACCAAGCGGGGGAGTTCTTCCATCCAAATGGAAGTCGGTTATACTCGTAGATGTCAAAGGGCGTGATGAAGGCAGAATATTTCTTGCACTTTTCAGAAATCGGAACTTGCCAAACTCCTTTACATAGGTCAGTGCGCGAGAAAACTCTGCAGCCACCCGTGTCATCTATGATGGAGTGTATACGTGGCATATAAAACGAAAAAAGCCCAGTCTGCTTATTAATTTGTCTGTAGTCCGTGCAGAGTCGAAGACTTCCATCTTCCTTTGGTGCAATGGTGATAGGTGAAGCGAACGTAGACGTGGATGGACGGATAACCTGCGCATCCAACATCTTTTTAATCTCGTTCTCAAGCCACACTTTCTTCTCTCGTGACATATTATAGGGCTTTTATCTCCCCACCGTCGTACCACTGAGCTGGAATGGAACCTCAAACTTCGTAGTTGCTGTAGCATATTCTTTTAGGCACAGTGATTCCGGGTGAAGCGTCCTAACATCTTCACCTGATGATGGTTTCCGCGGAGTCCTTGAAGGCGAAACTGCAGCGCTGATAGCGCGGCGCTTTTCTTCTGTGGTATTATGCCTGTCCAGTAGATATTAAGGCGAAGTGCACTGATCACTGGACGTGAAAGCAGTAGTTCATACAGAACTCCGTCGAGTGCCAGTGCTTGCGCAGTGACAGTGTTGCCGAGGCACGATATGGTTATACAAGTCCACTTATCGTGACATTTCGTCTTCCATAGTATCCGTGCACTTCTACTGGTCTTCTCTCTTTTACTTTCGCCCTCTCAACAATATTTGCGTTAATAACCATGACGCTTGTTCCGCTGTCAACTAACGCACTCCGTTCCTTTCCATCCACAAAAACGGATATGTACAATAGACTTGTATGAGACAAATAAACAGCTTCTCTTGATGTCATAGGGTGGAAGCAGAGACCCTCTCTATTTAGTTTTTTGTTACGTCGTCTAGCTCTTCGCCATGATCTGAGCCTCCCGGGGCGGTCAAAAAGGGATACGGGTGTTGCAGTAGGTCTCCAGCTTGCAAGCGGAGACCTACTGTGGCACATAGCTTACCCTGTGGCACAAAGCCGCTTTACGCGTCGGTCAACCTGTCCATCCCTCTGCTAGTCTGTCTGTCGGTCCGTCCATGCGTCCATCCGTGCGTTCATCTAGAGAACCCTCCAGTTACAACCATCTCGCATCTCGTATACCCTCTGGCACATACGCACTTTACGCTTCCGTCTATCCATCGAACCATCTGCTAGTCTGTTTGTCCGTCTATCCATGCGTCCGTCCGTGAGTTCATCTGGTAGACATTCTGAGTACTGCCATCTCGACTCTCAAACCTTTGGCACATAGCCACTTTACGCGTCTGTCTACCTGTCCGCCCGTCTGCTAGTCTGTCTGTCTGTCCATGCGTCCGTCCGTGCTTCCATCTCGTGAACACTTCAAGTACCACCATCTCGCATACCATGTGGCACACAGCCACTTTATGCGTCCATCTATCTGTCCGTCCATCTTCTGGTCTGCCTGTCCGTCATCCGTGCGTCCGTCCCTGAGTCGATCTTGTAAATACTCTGAGTATCGCGATCTCGCATACCCTGTAGCACATGGCCGATTTACGCGTCCGTCTACCTGTCCGTCCATCTGCTAGTTTGTCTGTCTGTCTGTCCGTCCATGCGTCCGTCCATGCGTCCAGATAGTGAACACTGAGTACCGCCATCTCGCATCTCGTATACCATGTGGCACATACCCGCTTTACGCGTTCATCTATCCATCCGTCAATCTGCTAGTCTGTCTGTCCGTCCGTCCTTGCGTCTGTCCGTGAGTCCATCTGGTGAACACTCTGAGTACTGCCATCTCGCGTACCCTGTAGCACATAGCCACTTTACGTGACTGTCTACCTGTCCGTTCGTCATTTAGTTTGTCTGTCCGTGCGTCCGTCCATGTGTCAAGCTAGTGAACACTCTGACTACCACCATCTCGCATACCCTGTGGCACATGGCCGCTTTACGGGCCCGTCTACCTGTCCGTCCGTGTGCTAGTCTGCCTGTCTGTCCATACAGGCGTCCGTCCGTGCGTCCATCTAGTGGACACTCTGAGTACAACTATCTCGCATACCCTGTGGTATATAGCCGCTTTACGCATCCGTCTACTTGTTTGTACATCTGCTATTCTGTCTGTCTGTCTGTCCGTCCATGCATCCATCCGTGCGTCTATCTAGTGAACACCAAATACCCCCATCTCTCATACCCTGTGGCAGATAGCCGCTTTATGCGTCCAACAACCTGTCCGTCCGTCTGCTAATCTGTCTGACCGTCCATGCATCCATCCGAGCGTCCATCTAGCAAACACTCCAAATACCACCATCTGGCATACCCTGTGGCACAAACCTGCATTACGCATCCGTCTGCTTGTTCGTCTGTCTGCCAGTCTGTGTGTCTGTCCATCCATGCGTCCATCCGTGCGTCCATCTAGAGAACACTCATAGTGCCGTCATTTCGCATACCCTGTGGCACATAGCCGCTTTACGTGTCCATCTACCTGCCCGTCTGTCTGTTTGTCTGTCTGTCCACCCATACGTCCGTCCGTGCGTTCATCTAGAGAACACTCAGAGTACCGCCATCTCGCATACCCTGTGGTACATTGCCACTTTACGCGTCCGTCTTCTTCTCCGTCCGTCTTCTAGTCTGTCTGTCTGTCCGTCCATGCGTCCGTCCGTGCGTCCATCTAGAGAACACTCAAAAATACCGCCATCTCGCATACCTTGTGGCACATAGCCGCTTCACGCGTCCGCCAACCTGTCCTTCGGTCTGCTAGTCTGTCTGTCGGTCCGTCCATGCGTCCGTCCGTGCGTTAATCTGGAGAACCCTCCAGTTACCGCCGTCTCACATCTCGTATACCCTGTGGCACATACGCTCTTTGCGCGTCCGTGTATCTGTCCGTCCATCTGCTAGTCTGTCTGTCTGTCCGTCTGTGCATCCATCCGTGCATTCATCTAGAGAACACTCAAAGTACCGCCATCTCGCATCTCGTCTACCCTGGGGCACATACACGCTTTACTCGACCGTCTACCTGTCTGTTTGTCTGCTTGTCTGTCTGTCTGTCCGTCTAGGCGTCCATCCATGAGTCCATCTAGTGAACACTCCAAGTACCACCATCTCGCACACCCTGTGGCACATAGCCGCTTTACGCGTACGTCTATCCATCCCTCCGTCTGCTAGTCTGTTTGTCCGTCTGTCCATGCGTCCGTCCGTGAGTCCATCTGGTGAACATTCTCAGTACTGCCATCTCGACTCGCAAAACCTGTGGCACTTAGCCGCTTTACGCGTCCGTCTACCTGTCCGCCCGTCTGCTGGTCTGTCTGTCTGTCCATCCATGCGTCCGTCTGTGAGTCGATCTAGTAATACTCTGAGTACCGCCATCTCACATACCCTGTTGCACATGGCCAATTTACGCGTCCGTCTACCTGTCCGTCCGTCTGCTAGTTTGTCTCTCTGTCCATCCATGCGTCCATCCGTGCGTCCATCTAGTGAACACTGAGTACTACCAACTCGTATCTCGTATATGCTGTGGCACATACCCGCATCTCGCGTCCGTCTATTCGTCCGTCCATCTGCTGGTCTGTCCGTGCATGCGTCCATCCGTGTGTCCATCTAGTAAACACTCCAAGTGTCGGCCTCTCGCATACCCTGTGGCACATAGCTGCATTACACGTCCGTCTACCTGTCCGTCTGGCTCCCAGTCTGTCTGTCCATCCGTCTAAGCGTCCGTCCGTGAGTCCATCTAGTGAACACTGAGTACCACCAGCTCATATCTGGTATACCCTGTGGCACATACCCGCTTTACGTGTCCGTCTACTTGTCCGTCCGTCTGCTAGTTTGTCTGTCCGTGCGTTCACGCGTGCATCCAGCTAGTGAACACTCTGAGTACCACCATCTCACATACCCTGTGGCATATAGCCGCTTTACGCACCCGTCTACCTGTCCGTCCGTCTGCTTGTCTCTTTGTCCGTCCATGCGTCCATCGGTGCGTCCATCTAGAGAACACTCATACTACCGCCATCTTGCATAACGTGGCGCATAGCCGCTTCACGCGTCCGTATACCTGTCCGTCCATCCGCTATTCTGTCTGTCTGTCCGTCCGTTCATGCGTCCGTCCGTGAGTCCATCTAGTGAACACTCTGGGTAATGCCATCTCGCATACCCTGAAGCACATAGCCACTTTACATGTCCGTCTACATGTTCGTCCGTCTGCTAGTTTTTCTGTCCGTGTGTACATGCATCCGTTCATGCGCCCATCTAGTGAACACTCTGAGTACCACCATCTCACATCTCGTATACCCCGTCACACATAGCCGCTTCACTCGTCCATCTATCCGTCTGTCCATCTGCTAGTCTGTCTGTCTGTTCGTCCATGCGTCCGTCCGTGCGTCCATCTAGAGAACACTCAAAGTACCGCCATCTCGCATACCCAGTGGCACATAACCACTTTTTGCGTCCGTGTACCTGTCCCTCCGTCTCCTAGTCTGTCTGTCTGTCTGTCAGTCTGTCCATGCATTCGTCCGTGCATCCATCTAGTGAAGACTCTAAGTGTCACCATCTGACATACCCTGTGGCCCATAGCCGCTTTGCGCGCCCATCTACCTGTCAGTCCGTCTGTTTGTCTGTCTGTTCGTCCATGCGTCCGTCCGTGCGTTCATTTAGAGAACGCTCGACGTACCGCCATCTCGCATACCCTGTGGCACATAGCCACTTTACGCGTCCGTCTTCCTCTGTCCGTCTGCTAGTCTGTCTGTCTGTCCATGCGTCCGTCCGTGCATCCATCTAGAGAACACTAAAAAATGACGACATCTCGCTACCCTGTGGCACGTAGCCGCTTTACTCGTCCGTCAACCTGTCCATCCTTCTGCTAGTCTGTCTGTCGGTCCGTCCATGCATCCGTCCGTGCGTTCATCTAGAGAACCCTCCAGTTACTGCCATCTCGCCTCTTCTATACCCTGTGGCACATACGCAATTTAGACGTCCGTCTATCCATCCGTCCGTCTCCTAGTCTGTCTGTCTGTCTGTCTGTCCATCCATGCGTCCGTCCGTGCGTCCATCTAGAGAACACTCAGAGTACCGCCATCTCGCATACCCTGTGGTACATAGCCACTTTACGCGTCCGTCTTCCTCTCCGTCCGTCATCTAGTCTGTCTGTCCGTCCATGCATCCGTCCTTGCATCCATCTAGTGAACACTCCAAATAACACCATCTCGAATACCGTATGGCACATAGCCACATTACGCGTCCGTCTACCGGTCCGTCTGTCTGACAGTCTGTCTGTCCATCCATGCGTCCGTCCGTGCGTCCATGTAGAGAACACTCATACTACCGCCATTCTCGCATACCGTGGCGCATAGCCACTTCACGCGTCCGCATACCTGTCCGTCCATCTGCTAGTCTGTCTGTCTGTCCATCCGTCCATGCGTCCGTCCGTGATTCCATCCAGTGAACACTCTGTGTACTGCCATCTCGCATACCCTGTGCACATAGCCAATTTAAATGTCCGTCTATATGTTCGTCCGTCTGCTGGTTTGTCTGTCCGTGTGTCCATGCATCCGCCCATGCGTCCATCTAGTGAACACTCTGAGTACCGGCATCTCGCATCTCGTATACCCTGTAGCACATACCCGCTTCGCTTGTCCATCTATCCGTCTGTCCGTCTGCTAGTCTGTCTGTCTCTCTGTTCATGCGTCCGTCCGTGCGTCCATCTAGCGAACACTCAAAGTACCGCCATCTCGCATAACGTGTGGCACATAACCGCTTTACGCATTCGTGTACCTGTCCCTCCGTCTCCTAATCTGTCTGTCTGTCTGTCTGCCATGCATTCGTCCGTGCGTCCATCTAGTGAAGACTCCAAGTGCCACCATCGGACATACCTTGTGGCCCATAGCCGCTTTACGCACCCATCTACCTGTCAGTCCGTCTGTCTGTCTGTCTGTCCGTCCATGTGTCCGTCCACGCGTTCATTTAGAGAACAATCGAAGTACAGCCATCTCGCATACCCTGTGGCACATCGCCACTTTACACATCCGTCTTCCTCTTCGTCTGTCTGCTTGTCTGTCTGTGTGTCCATGCGTCCGTCCATGTGTCCATCTAGAGAACACTCAAAAATAACGACATCTCGCTTACCCTGTGGCACATAGCCGTTTTACGCGTCCGTCAACCTGTCCATCCGTCTGCTAGTCTGTCTGTCGGTCCGTCCATGCATCCGTCCGTGCGTTCAACTAGAGAACTCTCCAGTTACTGCCATCTCGCCTCTCGTATACCCTCTGGCACATACGCACTTTAGACGTCCGTCTATCCGTCCGTAATCTGCTGTCTGTCTGTCCGTCCGTCCTTGCGTGCGTCCGTGAGTCCATCTAGTGAACACTCTGAGTACTTCCATCTCGCGTACCCTGTATCATATAGTGGCTTTACGTGTCCGTCTACGTGTCCGTCCGTCTGCTAGTTTGTCTGTCCGTGCGTCCGTTCGTGCGTCAAGCTAGTGAACACTCTGAGTACCGCCACTCGCATACCCTGTGGCACATCGCCGCTTTACGCGTCCGTCCACCGGTCCGTCCGTCTGCTAGTCTGTCTGTCGGTCCGTCCATGCGTCCGTCCGTGCGTTAATCTAGAGAACCCTCCAGTTACTGCCGTCTCGCATCTCGTATACCCTGTGGCACATACACGCTTTACTCGACCATCGACCTGTCTGTTTTTCTGCTTGTCTGTCTGTGTGTCCGTCTAGGCGTCCGTCCGTGCGTCCATCTAGTAAACACTCCGAGTACTGCCATCTCGCATACCCTGTGACAAATAGCCGCTTTACGCGTGCGTCTACCTGTCCGTCTGTCTGCTTGTCTGTCTGTCCGTCCATGCGTCCGTCCATGAGTCCATCTAGTGAACACTCCAAGTACCACCACCTTGCACACCCTGTGGCACATAGCCGCTTTACGCGTCCGTCTATCCATCCGTCCGTCTGCTAGTCTGTTTGTCCGTCTGTCCATGCGTCCATCCGTGTATCCATCTGGTGAACATTCTGAGTACTGCCATGTCGACTCGCAAAACCTGTGGCACTTAGCCGCTTTACGCGTCCGTCTACCTGTGTACCCGTCCGCTAGTCGGTCTGTCTGTCCATGCGTCTGTCCGTGCGTCTATCTAGTGAACACTCCAAGTACCACCATCTCGCATATGGCACATACTCACATTACACCTTCATCTATCTGTTCGTCCACTGCTGGTCTGTCTGGTGTCCATCCATGCGTCCGTCGGTGAGTCGATCTAGTGAATACTCTGAGTACCGCCATTTCACATACCCTGTAGCACATGGCTGATATACGCGTCCGTCTACCTGTCCGTCCGTCTGCTAGTTTGTCTGTCTGTCCATCCATGCGTCCGTCCGTGCGTCCATCTAGTGAACACTGTTACGCTTCATTTTACGCGAACCCCTTTGGGCCCAAATGCAAGACCACGGACAGCGTGCGAACGCTCCCGGGCCTGTAAACGTATCGGGGGTAGAGGCGCAGAAGTGTATGCCCAGACGCCGAGGAACCTGAGATGCTGCTGCCGCGAAGGTCGTCATGTGCTGTGCGCGAGAACGCGGTGAGCTCATGGCTCATTCGCACCTGGCTCTTGGGTGTGGGAACGCCGGTGGTGTGATCCGTGGCGCGATCAGTCGCGTGATCGGTGGCGTGACCAGTGGTGTGGTAGGTGGTGCGAACACAAGGTGATCCATATTTGGTCATGTCTGGAGGCGCCTGACGTCACACAAGCGTCTGGAACCCTTTAAAACGCGCAGGGAGAGACTGGGCGAAGCAGACTGGATTGGGACTCTGCCGGAACTCTGCTCCTCGGCTTCTTACCTTTGTTTGTAAACTTTAATGTCCACTTTGGTCTAACTATGTAGACCTTTTTTTCGATTTGCTGTTCTGCGCCGTCTCGCCGGTACTTCCCTTCTCGTCGGTCCTGATGCAAGTTACGAGCACAACCTGCTGACGGCGGCGGCCATGAGACACCCTTAACAACTGGTTGCAGCGGTGGGATGCTGCAGTCATTTCGACGACTCGAGGGCTGAGCTGCGACACGGATCCACGAGCCGTCTCGTCTGCCAGGCCACAACCAGATGCAGTGTTTGCGAGGGTCTACGCGGAATTCTTGGCTGTTGAGTGGTGAGTGCGGGGCTTTGTCTGCTGAGTTTTGCCAGGCTTTTTCAGTGGGGAAGCGTAACTGGTAATTCGAACTATTGTTGTCGCCAAAGTGGGCTGCGGCAAGATAGTTGTGTACAGTACAAAAGGTCGCACTGAACACAGCCATGAATTTGAAGTTGCTGCGTAAAGCGGAGTTATTACAGCTTGCAAAGGAGTTGCGTTTGGATGTTTCTGACGCACTCCGGAAACCAGAATTGATCGAGGCTATTAGTGCTCTGGAGGCTGAGGAAGATGAGCTGACGGAATGCCTTGAGATAATTCGAGAAAGGGAAGCCGCAAAAAGACAGGCAGAGGAGCGTAGAGAACAGCAAGAAAAAGAGCGTGAGGAAAGGGAGCTCGAATTAAAACGACTCGAGTTTCAACGTTCGAGAGAGCGCGAGGAACGCGATCACGCGCTCGAGTTAAAGCGACTCGAGGTGGAAATAGAGCGCGTGCGAACGGCAGGGCAGAGAAGCGAGGCAAACAGTGCAGGGGTGCACATATCGCTCAAAATGACAGAACTAATTCGCCCTTATAAACTCGGAGAGGACATTGGGTTGTTCTTGGTGAACTTTGAGCGGACGTGTGAGAAGCAGTGGTTCTCCCGTGAGTCGTGGCCACAGCGCTTGCTCACACTCTTACCTGGCGAGACAGCAGAAGTAATCGCTAGTTTATCCACTGAGGAGGTCGACGATTACGATAAAGTAAAATCCAGTTTGCTTAGGAAGTACAGGCTGTCCGCGGAGGCATTCCGGCGGAAATTCCGTGAATTGGAGAAATGAAGGAGTGAGTCATACACTGAATTTGCCTATAAACTGAAGTCAAACATGGTGGAATGGCTAAAGGAGGAGAAGGCCTACGGTGACCACGTAAAGGTTATTGAGTGTTTTTTACTAGAGCAATTCTACAACCGGTTACCAGAGAACATTAGGCATTGGGTACAAGACAGGCCAGATGTAAACTGTGTAGCCAGAGCCGCAGAGCTAGCAGAGGAATTCGTCACACGTCGGGCTCGCGAAGGCAGTGACAGTGGTCGAAAAGGGGGTCCCGATTTTAGGTTCAAGCCAAAGAGAGGGCCTGTGAAAACGAAGGAAGAGCCTGAAATTGGGAATGCCCGAACCGTAAATACGTCGGAGTCGGAACGGAACACCGAACCTGCGTTAGAACAGCAAAGGAAGCTAGAAGCGAGGAAACCGTTCCTTTGCTATAACTGCCATAAACCCGGTCACATTGCGGCGCACTGTAAGAAACCAAAAGTTGTGTTTCTATCCATCGGTGGTAGGGACGAGAATATCGAGCTTCTCGAACCTTACATGCGCGACCTTGCAGTGAACGGGAAGCCATGCCGCGTACTGCGCGATTCTGCGGCTACGATGGACGTAGTTCACAGCTCGTACGTTGAACCGCAAATGTTCACGGGTGAGTGTGCTTGGATCAAGCAGGCAGTAGAGTCGAGCAGTGCATGCCTTCCCGTCGCAAAGGTAACTATCAAAGGTCCTTTCGGCACGCTCGAGACGGAAGCTGCCGTGTCGCCGGCACTCCCTCCGCAATACCCTTACCTGTTTTCGAATAGATCTGACAAGATGCTGCGCGAGAAAGGGCAGCTGTTTGGGGAGGCAAATGTGATGGCGCTAACGCGTTCGAAAGCACGGGAACTCGCTGCGAAGGCAGTTTCCGAGTCCCCTTTAGCTGAAATCGGCCTGACGCAGGACTCCCCAGGAGAGGTCGAACTTGCGCCAGCGTTACAACAGCAGGAGGTCCCATCCGTAGAGGATGAAGCTACGGCACGGGCACCATCAGAAATATTGGAAGAGCATTCCAGAGATTTACTTGTAGCGCCTACGTCGGAAAGCTTACAGCGACTGTTAATGGCAGACAGCATGGCCTTGAAGAATCAACAAGATTAATACACGAGCTTGCGAAACATCCAGAGCAGGGTAAATGAAAAGATAGCCCCGAAAAACATAAGTTATTATGAGAAGGATGGCATACTGTACAGGAAGTATGTTGACAAAAGGGGTGTAATGTTTGATCAGCTGGTCGTGCCTCAAGCTTATCGAGAGGATTTACTGCGCTTGTCGCATGGAAGTTCTTGGGCAGGTCATTTAGGCGTCAAGAAAACGAAGGGACGGTTGTTGCAGGAGTATTATTGGCCAGGCTGTTTCCGCGACGCAGAGCAATTTGTAAGGACATGCGACACGTGTCAGCGTGTAGGTAAGCCGGGTGACAAGTCGAGGGTGCCGATGAAGCTGGTGCCTATCATCACAGAGCCGTTTCGGCGGCTCGTAGTGGACACTGTAGGCCCACTGCCGGTGACATCGTCGGGGTACCGCCACGTGCTGACCGCGATATGCCCAGCGACTAAGTTACCCGAAGCGGTTCCACTTAAAGAACTTAGCTCTGTGGAAATAGTTAACGCGCTCCTTTCCATATTCGCACGAGTTGGCTTTCCCGCCGAAATACAGTTGGATCAAGGCTCTGTATTTACTAGTGCTCTTACCATTACGTTTTTGGAAAGGTGCGGAGTAAAACTAATTCATAGTTCAGTCTACCACCCTCAGTCTAACTCCGTGGAGAAGCTCCACTCCGTTCTGAAGCGAGTGTTGATGGCGTTATGCTACGAAAGGAAGACGGACTGGGAGCTATGTTTGCCGGCTACCATGTTCGCGTTAAGGACTGCCCCGCATGAAGCAACGGGGTTTTCACCAGCCGAGCTTGTGTACGGCCGCTCGTTGCGATCTCCTCTTCGCTTGCTTCGAGAATCGTGGGAAGGCCGAGCCGAAGACCCAGTAGTGGTCGAGTACGTTTTGAAGCTACTGGAGCGTTTAAGAAGCGCTCAACGGCTATCAGAGCAAGCCATGGCTAAAGCGCAACATAGGTCAAAGGTGTACTATGACCGCACAGCCAGAACCCGTCGATTCGATGTCGGGGACAAAGTAATGATACTGCGACCGTCGCGGAAAAACAAGTTAGAAGTGCAGTGGGAAGGTCCCGCCAACGTAGTTGAAAAGCTTTCTGACACAAACTACGTGATACGCCTGCCCGGAAAGCGAAAGATGCAGCAAGTGTATCATTGCAATCTGCTAAAGCCATACCGAGAACGGGAAGCAGTGGTATGCATGATGGTGAACATCCCCGAGGAGATTCCAGTTGAACTTCCAGGGCTTGCATCAGTCATAAACGGTGAGGATGGTGAACCACTAACCAAAGAATTAATATCGAAAGCGCAGTTAGAGCCGAAGCAAAAGATCGAGCTCCAGGATCTTCTGAAAGAATTTCAGGACTTATTTGTAGATAGGCCTGGAAGAACCTCAGTTGTTACTCATGACATCGAGCTGACATCCTCAGAACCCGTGCGTAGCAAAGCTTACCGAGTGTCACCGCGCCAACGAGAGATTATGGATTCCGAGGTGAAGGAGATGTTGGAATTAGGCGTGATCGAGCCTTGTGAGAGCGATTACACTTCGCCCTTAATCTTAGTTGAGGTGCTGGGAAAAGATCCACGCCCTTGCGTGGATTATCGCAAGCTAAACTGGATCACCAAAGATCAGATTTACCCTATACTAAACATTGAAGAGCGAATTGAGAGGGTTAGTGGAGCTCGATATATTTCCATGCTGGATCTCGTTCGAGGCTACTGGCAGGTTCCTCTCACCGAAAGGGCTAGCAGATATGCAGCGTTCATATCGCCGTTGGGAACGTTCCGCCCTAAGGTATTAAGCTTCGGTTCGAAAAATGCACCATACTGTTTTTCAAGCCTTATAGACAAGGTGTTACGAGGACTAGGGGAATTCGCTTTACCCTACTTTGACGATGTGGCGATATATTCGTCCTCTTGGTCGGAACACATGCAACATCTGCGAGTGGTTCTAACGCGTTTGCGTGAAGCGGGACTAACTGTGAAGGCACCTAAATGCCAACTCGCTCAAGCTGAGGTGATCTACCTAGGTCACATAATCGGACAAGGACGCCTCCGACCTTCTGAGCTCAAGGTGGCTGCCATACGCGATTTCCCGCAACCACGCTCAAAGACAGATATCCGCTCATTTCTGGGGGTTGCAGGTTACTATCAACGTTACATCCCGAGATATTCGGAATTAGCTAGCGCTTTAACTGAAGCGCTCCGGAAAACTGAGCCACAAACTGTCATCTGGTATGACCGTAGAGAGGAGGCTTTCAAAGCATTAAAAGCCGCCTTAACAAGTCAACCTTTGCTGAAATCACCTGATTATTCGAAACAGTTCATAGTTCAGTGTGATGCTAGTGAGCGAGGCTTGGGAGTAGTGTTGTGCCAACGAGGAGAGGACGGTGAACACCCAGTTCTTTATGCCAGTCGTAACCTGACTGTGCGAGAACAGGCGTATAGCGCAACCGAGAAAGAATGTGCGTGTCTCGTATGGGCAGTGCAAAAGTTGTCGTGCTACCTTGACGGCTCGAGGTTCATAATAGAGACAGACCACTGTCCTCTCAGATGGCTGCAGTCCACTTCTTCTAAAAATGGTCGCCTCCTGTGCTGGAGCCTCGTTTTGCAGCAGTATTCATACGAAATACGGTACAAAAAGGGGAGTCTCCATGGCAATGCCGATGGCTTAAGCCGAAGCCTCTAGGTCATGAATTGGCCTCGATTGTTTTTCTTCCTGACATAGGTTTTTGTGTTATTATTTCTTCCGTAGTTTTGGAAGACCTGTGCGTCGTCAGGTGGGCAACGAAATTAGGGGTGTGTTTAGTACTTTGTACGAGTAATAAGATTGAGACATTTGTGTTTAAGGTAAGCCTTACGGGGCGTGGATACGTGTCTCGCGCTTGCTTCTTCAGTGGCTTTGTTATCCTGTGCTTTCCCGTGGATTGTTTGTTCAGTCGACCGGCTGTACCATGGCGAGGATCTTGCCCTCCCAGAGAGAGGACTTCGTTGTCATCCGGCATCTCTTCGGACACCACGTCGGTTCCAAACTCTTGGCAGGAACGCCGGAAGAACCTGTGGTTTCCCTTCTTGCTGATGAAAGACCTGAAGCGGTGGGGTGTGATGATCTCACAACCCGGAGCTGCCTGGCGACCAGCCCCACCGACGAGCCCCTACGGGGTCGCCCCGGAGAGGAGCTCATACCATTGTCTTTGGCCACTTTTGACTGTCGCCATTTGCTGCATTCCATTGTATGGTTCGCCTCCAGCCTCCGGCCGAACCTCGACAACATCAGTGAAATCTGGCGGAACTACCTTACGAGACGGAACAGGGCCTAGAGCCAGGTATCACGTACCGTGCTCCAGGTTAAGAAGGCTACGAGCTTCGACGACTGATCCCTGTTGACAGTGGATGCTGTCCCCTGCCATTCGGGATCTCCATCCGCGAGGGGGCAGTCTGTTACGCTTCATTTTACGCGAACCCCTTTGGGACCACATGCAAGACCACGGACAACGTGCGAACGCTCCCGGGCCTGTAAACGTATCGGGGGTAGAGGCGCAGAAGTGTATGCCCAGACGCCGAGGAACCTGAGACGCTGCTGCCGCGAAGGTCGTCATGTGCTGTGCGCGAGAACGCGGTGAGCTCATGGCTCATTCGCACCTGGCTCTTGGGTGTGGGAACGCCGGTGGTGTGATCCGTGGCGCGATCAGTCGCGTGATCGGTGGCGTGTCCAGTGGCGTGGTAGGTGGTGCGAACACAAGGCGATCCATATTTGGGCATGTCTGGAGGCGCCTGACGTCACACAAGCGTCTGGAACCCTTTAAAACGCGCAGGGAGAGACTGGGCGAAGCAGACTGGATTGGGATTCTGCCGGAACTCTGCTCCTCGGCTTCTTACCTTTGTTTGTAAACTTGAATGTCCACTTTGGTCTAACTATGTAGTATTAAACTCTTTTGATTTCCTGTTCTGCGCCGTCTCGCCGGTACTTCCCTTCTCGTTGGTCCTGATGCAAGTTACGAGCACAGCCTGCTGACGGCGGCGGTCAAGAGACACCCTTAACAACACTGAGTACCACCAACTCGTATCTCGTATACCCTGTGGCACATACCCGCATCTCGCGTCCGTCTATCCGTCCGTCCATCTGCTAGTCTGTCCGTGCATGCGTCCATCCGTGCGTCCATCTAGTAAACACTTCAAGTGCCGCCATCTCGCATACCCTGTGGCACATCGCCGCTTTACGCGTCAGTCTACCTGTCCGTCCATCTGCTACTCTGTCTGTCCGTTCATGCGTCCATCCGTGCGTCCATCTAGCGAACACTCCAAGTACCACCATCTGGCATATCTGTGGCACATAGCCGCATTACGCGTCCGTCTACCTGTCCGTCTGTCTGTCCATCCATGCGTCCATCTGTGCGTCCATCTAGAGAACACTCATAGTACCACCATCTCGCATACCGTGGCACATAGCCGTTTTACGCGTCCGTCTATCTGTCCGTCCGTCTAATAGTATGTCTCTCTGTCTGTCTGTCTCTCCGTCTATGCGTTCGTCCGTGCGTCCAGATAGTGAACACTGAGTACCGCCATCTCGCATCTCGTATACCTTGTGACACATGCCCGCTTTGCGCGTCCATCTATCCGTCCGTCCATCTGCTAGTCTGTCTGTCCATCCGTCTAGGCGTTCGTCCGTGAGTCCATCTAGTGAACACTGAGTACCACCAACTCATATCTCGTATACCCTGTAGCACATACCCGCTTTACGTGTCCGTCTACTTGTCCGTCCGTCTGCTAGTTTGTCTGTCCGCGCTTCCATCCGTGCATCCAGCAGGTGAACACTCTGAGTACCGCCATCTCGCATACCCTGTGGCGTATAGCCGCTTTACGCGCCCGTCAACCTGTCCGTTCGTCTGCTACTCTGTCTGTCGGTCCGTCCATGCGTCCGTTCGTGAGTAGATCTAGTGAATACTCTGAGTACCACCATCTCGCATACCCTATAGCACATGGCCGAATAACGCGTCTGTAAAGTTTGTCTGTCTGTCCGTCCATGCGTCCATCTAGTGAACATTGAGTACCACCAACTCGGATCTCGTATACCACGTGGCACATACCCGCTTTACGCGTTCGTCTATCCGTCCGTCCATCTGCTAGTCTGTCCGTCCATGCGTCCGTACGTGCGTCCAGCTAGCGAACACTCCAAGTACCACCATCTGGCATACCCTGTGGCACATAGCCGCTTTACGCGTCCTCCTACCTGTCCGTCCGTCTGCTAGACTGTCTCTGTCTGTCTGTCATCCATGCGTCCGTCCATTTGTCCAGATAGTGAACAATGAGTACCGCCATCTCGCATCTCGTATACCATGTGGCACACTCGCTTTACGCGTCCATCTATCCGTCCGTCAATCTGCTAGTCTGTCTGTCCGTCCGTCCTTGTGTCCGCCCGTGAGTCCATCTAGTGAACACTCTGAGTACTGCCATCTCGCGTACCCTGTAGCATACAACTGCTTTACGTGTTCGTCTACATGTCCGTCCGTCTGCTAGTTTGTCTGTCCGTGCGTCCGTTCGTGCGTCAAGCTAGTGAACACTCTGAGTACCGCCATCTCGCATACCCTGTGGCACATAGCCGCTTTATGTGCACGTGTACCTGTCCGTCCCTCTGCTAGTCTGTCTGTCTGTCCATACAGGCGTCCGTTGGTTCGTCCATCTAGTGAACACTCTGAGTACAACTATCTCAAATACCCTGTGGCACATAGCCGCTTTACGCATCCGTCTACTTGTCCGTACATCTGCTAGTCTGTCTGTCTGTCTGTCCGTCCATGCATCCATCCATGCATCCATCTAGTGAACACTCCAAATACCACCATCTCGCATACCCTGTGGGAAATAGCTGCATTACACGTCCGTCTACCTGTCCGTCTGTCTGCCAGTCTGTCTGTCTGTCTATCCATGCCTCCATCCGTGCGTCCATCTAGAGAACACTCATAGTACCGCCATTTCGCATACCGTGGCACATAGCCTCTTTACGTGTCCATCTACCTGTCCGTCCGTCTGCTAGTTTGTCTGTCCGTGTGTCCATGTGTCCATCCGTGCTTCCATTTAGTGAACACTCTGGGTACCGCGATCTCGCATCAAGTATACCCTGTGGCACATACCCGCTTTACTCGTCTGTCTATCCGTCCGTCCGTTCGCTAGTCTGTCTGTCTGTTTGTCCATCCATGCATCCGTCCGTGCGTCCATCTAGAGAACACTTAGAGTACCGCCATCTCACATACCCTGTGGTGCATAGCCACTTTACGCGTCCGTCTTCCTCTCCGTCTTTCTTCTAGTCTGTCTGTCTCTCCATCCATGCGTCCGTCCGTGCGTCCATCTAGAGAACACTAAAACTACCGCCATCTCGCATACCTTGTGGCAGATAGCCGCTTCACGCGTCCGTCCACCTGTCCTTCGGTCTGCTAGTCTGTCTGTCGGTCCGTCCGTGCGTCCGTCCGTGTGTCCGTCCGTGCGTTCATCTAGAGAACACTGCATTTACCGCCATCTTGCATCTCGTATAACCTGTGGCACATACGCGCTTCACGCATCCGTCTATCTGTTCGTCCGTCTGCTAGTCTGTCTGTCTGTGCGTCCATGCGTCCCTCTGTGCGTCCATCTAGAGAACACTCAAAGTACCGCCATCTCGCATACCCTGTGGCACATCGCCGCTTTACGCGTCCGTCCACCAATCCGTCCGTCTGCTAGTCTGTCTGTCGGTCCGTTCATGCGTCCGTTCGTGCGTTAATCTAGAGAACCCTCCAGTTACCGCCGTCTCGCATCTCGTATACTCTGTGGCACACACGCACTTTACGCGTCCGTGTATCTGTCCGTCCGTCTGCTAGTGTTTGCATCCTTCCGTGCATTCACCTAGAGAACACTCAAAGTACCGCCATTGGTCTGCTAGTCTGTCTGTCGGTCCGTCCGTGCGTCCGTCCATACGTTCATCTAGCGAACACTGCAGTTACCGCCATCTCGCATCTCGTATACCCTGTGGACATACGCGCTTTACGCGTCCGTCTATCTGTCCGTCTATCTGCTAGTCTGTCCGTCCATGCGTCCGTACGTGCGTCCAGCTAGGGAACACTGCAAGTACCACCATCTCGCATACCCTGTGGCCCATAGCCGCTTTACGCGTAAGTCTACGTGTCCGTCCGTCTGCAAGACTACCTTTCCGTCCATGCGTCCGTCCGTGCGTTCATCTATTGAACGCTCCAAGTACCACCATCTGGCATAGCCTGCGGACCATAGCCACTTTACGCGTCCGTCTTCCTCTCCCTCTGTCTGCTAGTCTCTCTGTCTGTCTGTCCATGCGTCTGTCCGTGCGTTCATCTAGAGAACACTAAAAAATAACGACATCTCGCTTACCCTGTGGCACATAGCCACTTTACACGTCCGTCCACCTGTCCGTCCGTCTGCTAGTCTGTCTGTCGGTCCGTCCATGCGTCCGTTCGTGAGTAGATCTAGTGAATACTCTGAGTACCACCATCTCGCATACCCTATAGCACATGGCCGAATAACGCGTCTGTCTTCCTGTCCGTCCGTCTGCAAGTTTGTCTGTCTGTCCGTCCATGCGTCCATCTAGTGAACATTGAGTACCACCAACTCGTATCTCGTATACCATGTGGCACATACCCGCTTTACGCGTTCGTCTATCCGTCCGTCCATCTGCTAGTCTGTCCGTCCATGCGTCCGTACGTGCGTCCAGCTAGCGAACACTCCAAGAACCACCATCTGGCATACCCTGTGGCACATAGCCGCTTTATGCGTCCTCCTACCTGTCCGTCCGTCTGCTAGTCTGTCTCTGTCTGTCTGTCTGTCTGTCTGTCATCCTTGCGTCCGTCCATTTGTCCAGATAGTGAACAATGAGTACCGCCATCTCGCATCTCGTATACCATGTGGCACAAACTCGCTTTACGCATCCATCTATCCGTCCGTCAATCTGCTAGTCTGTCTGTCCGTCCGTCCTTGTGTCCGCCCGTGAGTCCATCTAGTGAACACTCTGAGTACTGCCATCTCGCGTACCCTGTATCCTATAGCTGCTTAACGTGTTCGTCTACATGTCCGTCCGTCTGCTAGTTTGTCTGTCCGTGCGTCCGTTCGTGCGTCAAGCTAGTGAACACTCTGAGTACCGCCATCTCGCATACCCTGTGGCACATAGCCGCTTTACGTGCACGTGTACCTGTCCGTCCCTCTGCTAGTCTGTCTGTCTGTCCATACAGGCGTTCGTTGGTTCGTCCATCTAGTGAACACTCTGAGTACAACTATCTCAAATACCCTGTGGCACATAGCCGCTTTACGCATCCGTCTACTTGTCCGTACATCTGCTAGTCTGTCTGTCTGTCTGTCCGTCCATGCATCCGTCCATGCATCCATCTAGTGAACACTCCAAATACCACCATCTCGCATACCCTGTGGGAAATAGCGGCATTACACGTCTGCCTACCTGTCCGTCTGTCTGCCAGTCTGTCTGTCTGTCTATCCATGCCTCCATCCGTGCGTCCATCTAGAGAACACTCATAGTACCGCCATTTCGCATACCGTGGCACATAGCCTCTTTACGTGTCCATCTACCTGTCCGTCCGTCTGCTAGTTTGTCTGTCCGTGTGTCCATGTGTCCATCCGTGCTTCCATTTAGTGAACACTCTGGGTACCGCGATCTCGCATCAAGTATACCCTGTGGCACATACCCGCTTTACTCGTCTGTCTATCCGTCCGTCCGTTCGCTAGTCTGTCTGTGTGTTTGTCCATCCATGCATCCGTCCGTGCTTTCATCTAGAGAACACTTAGAGTAACGCCATCTCACATACCCTGTGGTGCATAGCCACTTTACGCGTCCGTCTTCCTCTCTGTCCTTCTTCTAGTCTGTCTGTCTGTCCATCCATGCGTCCGTCCGTGCGTCCATCTAGAGAACACTAAAACTACCGCCATCTCACATACCTTGTGGCAGATAGCCGCTTCACGCGTCCGTCCACCTGTCCTTCGGTCTGCTAGTCTGTCTGTCGGTCCATCCGTGCGTCCGTCCGTGCGTTCATCTAGAGAACACTGCATTTACCGCCATCTTGCATCTCGTATACCCTGTGGCACATACGCGCTTTACACATCCGTCTATCTGTTCGTCCGTCTGCTAGTCTGTCTGTCTGTGCGTCCATGCGTCCCTCTGTGCGTCCATCTAGACAACACTCAAAGTACCGCCATCTCGCATACCCTGTGGCACATCGCCACTTTACGCGTCCGTCCACCAATCCGTCCGTCTGCTAGTCTGTCTGTCGGTCCGTTCATGCGTCCGTTCGTGCGTTAATCTAGAGAACCCTCCAGTTACCGCCGTCTCGCATCTCGTATACCCTGTGGCACACACGCACTCTACGCGTCCATGTATCTGTCCGTCCGTCTGCTAGTCTGTCTGTCTGTCCGTGTGTGCATCCTTCCGTGCATTCACCTAGAGAACACTCAAAGTACCGCCTTCTCGCATCTCGTATACCCTGTGGCACATACTCGCTTTACTCTGTGCTGTTATCAGTGGATACCAGGTCATTGCGGTATATATGGCAATGACCGCGCAGATGAGGCCGCTAGATCTGCACACGATGGTACCCAATACACAGCCATCCCGTTCTCAAGAAATGACGCAGCTACAAGACTTCGTTCGCTTGCACGTGACCTCACACTGGTACAGTGGAACTCGACAGACTTCACAAACGCGCGCCTGCATAACTTGGATCCCGATGTGCAGCTTCGTCTTCCCCCAAGGATATCTCGAGCTGAGGAGACTCTTCTATGCCGCCTGTGGCTTGGAGTGGCCTTCACGAACGCATACTCTTATCTCATCGGGATGGCCAGCTCTCCTACATGCACTTACTGCAGTTGCGAAGAAACCATCGCGCACCTTCTGTGTGAGTGCACCTATTTCAACGTGCAAAGACAAGAACTCTCTGCAGCTCTGGATAGACTAGACAATCGGCCTTTGTCGGAACAAAGGATTCTGGGTCATTGGCCAAGCCCATCCTCAGCCCAGAAGGCTATGAAAGCTTTGCTGCGCTTTTTGCGGACAACTGGCCTCAAAGACAGACTTTAGTGTCTTATACTCTATGATGTTGCCTTTCCTCTGTCGCAATTTCTTTTTGTAATTTCTCCCTCTCTTCGCAACATTCCTTTTTACATCTATCATTCCCCTCACCCCTTTCCCCAGCACAGGGTAGCCAGCCGGTCTAAGAACTGGCTAACCTCCCTGTCTTTCCGCTTAAACTTTCTTCCTCGCTTTACTCGACCGTCTACCTGTGTGTTTCTCTGCTTGTCTGTCTGTCTGTCCGTCTAGGCGTCCGTCCGTGCATCCATCCAGTAAACACTCTGAGTACCGCCATCTCGCATACCCTGTGACAAATAGCTGCTTTACGCGTGCGTCTACCTGTCCGTCCGTCTGCTTGTCTGTCTGTCTGTCCGTTTATGCGTCCGTCCATGAGTCCATCTAGTGAACACTCCAAGTACCACCATCTTGAACACCCTGTGGCACATAGCCGCTTTACGCATCCGTCTATCCATCCGTCCGTCTGCTAGTCTGTTTGTCCGTCTGTCCATCCGTCCATCCGTGAGTCCATCTAGTGAACAGTCTGTGTACTGCCATCTCGCATACCCTGTAGCACATAGCCAATTTACATGTCCGTCTACATGTTCGTCCGTCTGCTAGTTTGTCTGTCCGTGTGTCCATGCATCCGTCCATGCGTCCATTTAGTCAACACTCTGAGTACCGCCATCTCGCATCTCGTATACCCTGTGGCACATACCCGCTTCACTTGTCCATGTATCCGTCTGTCCGTCTGCTAGTCTGTCTGTCTGTCGATTCATGCGTCCGTCCGTGCGTCCATCTAGAGAACACTCAAAGTACCGCCATCTCGCATAGCGTGTGGCACATAACCGCTTTACGCATCCGTGTACCTGTCCCTCCGTCTCCTAATCTGTCTGTCTGTCTATCTGCCATGCATTCGTCCGTGCGTCCATCTAGTGAAGACTCCAAGTGCCACCATCGGACATACCCTGTGGCCCATAGCCGCTTTACGCGCCCATCTACCTGTCAGTTTGTCTGTCTGTCTGTCTGTCTGTCCGTCCATGCGTCCGTCCACGCGTTCATTTAGAGAACAATCGAAGTACAGCCATCTGGCATACCCTGTGGCACATAGCCACTTTACACATCCGTCCTCTTCTTCGTCCGTCTGCTAGTCTGTCTGTCTGTCTGTCTGTCTGTCTGTCCATGCGTCCGTCCGTGCGTTCATCTAGAGAACCCTCCAGTTACCGCCATCTCGCATCTCGTATCCCCTACGGCACATACGCACGTTACGCGTCCGTCTATCCATCCGTCCATCTGCTGGTCTGTCTGTCCGTCCATCGATGCGTCCGTCCGTGAGTCAATCTATTAAGTACTCTGAGTACCGCCATCTCGCATACCCTGTAGCACATGGCCGATTTACGCGTCCGTCTACCTGTCCGTCCGTTTGCTAGTTTGTCTGTCTGTCCGTCTGTCTGTCTGTCCGTCCATGCGGGTGTCCATGCGTCCAAATTGTGAACAGAGAGTACTGCCATATCGCGTACCCTTTAGCACATAGCCGCTTTACTTGTCCGTCTACCTGTCCGTCCGTCTGCTAGTTTGTCTGTCCATGTATCCGTCCGTGCGTCAAGCTAGTGAACACTCTGAGTACCGCTATCTCGCATACCCTGTGGCACATAGCCGATTTACGCGTCCGTCTACCTGTCCGTCCGTCTGCAAGTTTGTCTGTCTGTCCGTCCATGCGTCCGTCCGTGCGTCCATCTAGTGAACACTGAGTACCATCAACTTGTATCTCGTATACCCTGTGGCACATACCCGCTTTACGCGTTCGTCTATCTGTCCATCCATCTGCTACTCTGTCCGTCCATGCCTCCGTACGTGCGTCCAGCTAGTGAACACTGCAAGCACCACCATCTCGCATACCCTGTGGCCCATAGCCGCTTTACGCGTAAGTCTACCTGTCCGTCAATCTGCTAGTTTTTCTGTCCGTTCATGCGTCCATTCGTGCGTCCATCTAGCGAACACTCCACGTACCACCATCTGGCATATCTGTGGCACATAGCCGCATTACGCGTCCGTCTACCTGTCCATCTGTCTCCCAGTCTGTCTGTCTGTCCATCCATACGTCCGTGCGTCCGTCTAGAGAACACTCATAGTACCGCCATCTCGCATACCATGGCACATAGCCGCTTTACACGTCCGTCTATCTGTCTGTCCCTCTAATAGTATGCCTCTCTGTCTGTCCGTTAATGCGTTCGTCCGTGCGTACAGATAGTGAACACTTAGTACTGCCATCTTGCATCTTGTATACCATGTGACACATACCCGCTTTACGCGTTCATCCATCCGTTCGTCCATCTGCTAGTCTGTCTGTCCATCCGTCTAAGCGTCCGTCGGTGAGTCCATCTAGTGAAAACTGAGTACCACCAACTCATATCTCGCATACCCTGTGGCATATAGCCGCTTTATGCGCCCGTCTACCTGTCCGTCCGTCTGCTAGTCTGTCTGTCTGTCCATCCATGCGTTCATCGGTGCGTCAATCTAGCGAACACTGCAGTTACCGCCATCTCGCATCTCATATACCCTGGGGCACATACGCGCTTTACGCGTCTGTCTATCTGTCCGTCTATCTGCTAGTCTGTCCGTCCATGCGTCCATACGTGCGTCCAGCTAGTGAACACTGCAAGTACCACCATCTCGCATACCGCGGGGCCCATAGCCGCTTTACGCCTAAGTCTATCTGTCCGTCCGTGTGCTAGTTTGCCTGTCCGTCCATGCGTCCGTCCGTGCGTCCCTCTGATGGACGCTCCAATACCACCATCTGGCATACCCTGCGGACCATAGCCACTTTACGCGTCCGTCTTCCTCTCCCTCCGTCTGTTAGTCTCTCTGTCTGTCTGTCCATGCGTCCGTCCGTGCGTTCATCTAGAGAACACTAAAAAATAATGACATCTCGCTTACCCTGTGGCACATAGCCACTTTACGCGTCCGTCCACCTGTCCGTCCGTCTGCTATTCTGTCTGTCGGTCCATCATGCGTCCGTCCGTGAGTAGATGTAGTGAATACTCTGAGTACCGCCATCTCGCATACCCTATAGCACATGGCCGAATAACGCGTCCGTCTTCCTGTCCATCCGTCTGCAAGTTTTTCTGTTTGTCCGTCCATGCGTCCGTCCGTGCGTTCATCTAGTGAACACTGAGTACCATCAACTTGTATCTCGTATACCCTGTGGCACATACCCGCTTTACGCGTTCTCTATACGTCCGTCCATCTGCTACTCTGTCCATCCATGCATCAATACGTGCGTCCAGCTAGTGAACACTGCAAGTACCACCATCTCGCATACCCTGTGGCCCATAGCCGCTTTACGCGTAAGTCTACCTGTCCGTCAATCTGCTGGTCTGTCTGTCCGTCCGTCCTTGTGTCCGTCCGTGCATCCATCTAGTGAACACTCCAAATACCACCATCTCGCATACCCTGTGGGACATAACTGCATTACACGTTCGTCTACCTGTCCGTCTGTCTGCCAGTCTGTCTGTCTATCCATGCGTCCATCCGTGCGTCCATCCAGACAACACTCATAGTACCGCCATTTCGCATACTGTGGCACATAGCCGCTTTACGTGTCCATCTACCTGTCCGTCCGTCTGCTAGTTTGTCTCATCGTGTGTCCATGTGTCCATCCGTGCATCCATTTAGTGAACACTCTGGGTACCGCAATCTCGCATCAAGTATACCCTGTGGCACATACCCGCTTTACACGTCTTTCTATCCGTCCGTCCGTTTGCTAGTCTTTCTGTCGGTCCGTCCATGCGTCCGTCCATGAGTAGATCTAGTGAATACTTTGAGTACCGCCATCTCGCATACCCTATAGCACTTGGCCGATTTACGCGTTTGTCTTCCTGTCCGTCCGTCTGCAAGTTTGTGTATCTGTCTGTCCATGCGTCCGTCCATGCGTCCATCTAGTGAACTCCGAGTACCATGAACTCGTATCTCGTATACCCTGAGGCACATACCCCCATCTCACGTCCGACTATCCGTCCGTCCAACTGCTAGTCTGTCCGTCCATGCGTCCATCCGTGCGTCCATCTAGTAAACACTCCAAGTGCCGCCATCTCGCATACCCTGTGGCACATCGCCGCTTTACGCGTCAGTCTACCTGTCCGTTTTCTGCTAGTCTGTCTGTCCGTTCATGCGTCCATTCGTGCGTCCATCTAGCGAACAATCCAAGTACCACCATCTGGCATATCTGTGGCACATAGCCGCATTACGCGTCCGTCTACCTGTCCATCTGTCTCCCAGTCTGTCTGTCTGTCCATCCATGCGTCCGTGCGTCCGTCTAGAGAACACTCATAGTACCGCCATCTCGCATACCGTGGCACATAGCCGCTTTACGCGTCCGTCTATCTGTCTGTCCGTCTAATAGTATGTCTCTCTGTCTTTCGGTTAATGCGTTCGTCCGTGCGTACAGATAGTGAACACTTAGTACTGCCATCTCGCATCTTGTATACCATGTGACACATACCCGCTTTACGCGTTCATTCATGCGTTCGTCCATCTGCTAGTCTGTCTGTCCATCCGTCTAAGCGTCCGTCCGTGAGTCCATCTAGTGAACACTGAGTACTACCAACTCATATCTCGCATACCCTGTGGTATATAGCCGCTTTATGCGCCCGTCTACCTGTCCGTCTGTCTGCTAGTCTGTCTGTCTGTCCGTCCATGCGTTCATCGGTGCGTCCATCTATTGAACACTCCAAGTACCACCATCTGGCATACCCTGTGGCACATAGCCGCATTACGCGTCCGTCTACCTGTACGTCTATCTGACAGTCTGTCTGTCTGTCCATCCATGCGTCCGTCCGTGCGTTTATCTAGAGAACACTCATACTACCGCCATCTCGCATACCGTGGCGCATAGCCGCTTCACGCGTCCGTATACCTGTTGTCCATCTGCTAGTCTGTCTGTCTGTCCGTCCATCCATGCGTCCGTCCGTGAGTCCATCTAGTGAACACTCTGGGTACTGCCATCTCGCATACCCTGTAGCTCATAGCCACTTTACGTGTCCGTCTACATGTTCGTCCGTCTGCTAGTTTTTCTGTCCGTGTGTCCATGCATCCGTCCATGCGTCCATCTCGTGAACACTCCGAGTACCGCCATCTCGCATCTCGTATACCCTGTGGCACATACCCGCTTCACTCGTCCATCTATCCGTCTGTCCTTCCGCTAGTCTGTCTGTCTGTCCGTCCATGCTTCCGACCGTGCGTCCATCTAGAGAACTCTCAAAGTACCGCCATCTCGCATACCCAGTGGCACATAACCGCTTTACGCGTCCGTGTACCTGTCCCTCCGTCTTCTAGTCTGTCTGTCTGTCTGTCAGTTTGTCCATGCATTCGTCCGTGCATCCATCTAGTGAAGACTCCAAGTGCCACCATCTGACATACCCTGTGGCTCATAGCCGCTTATCGCGTCCGTCCACCGGTCCGTCCGTCTGCTAGTCTGTCTGTCAGTCCGTCCATGCGTCCGTCCGTGCGTTAATCTAGACAACCCTCCAGTTACCGCCGTCTCGCATCTCGTATACCCTGTGACACATACGCTCTTTGCGCGTCCGTGTATCTGTCCGTCCGTCTGCTAGTCTGTCTGCCTGTCCGTCTGTGCATCCATCCGTGCATTCACCTATAGAACACTCAAAGTACCGCCATCTCGCATCTCGTATACCCTGGGGCACATACACGCTTTACTCGACCGTCTACCTGTCTGTTTGTCTGCTTGTCTGTCTGTCTGTCCGTCTAGGCGTCCGTCCGTGCGTCCATCTAGTAAACACTCCCAGTACCGCCATCTCGCATACCCTGTGACAAATAGCCGCTTTACGCGTGCGTCTACCTGTCCGCCTGTCTGCTTGTCTGTCTGTCCGTCCATGCGTCCATCCATGAGTCTGTAGCGCCATCATCACCATCATCATTTCTGAAACACCGCGCCGCGCCTCTCGCGCAGCTGATGCTAGCTCGAGCTGCGCGAGGTTTAGAACGAGATGACACGCCTGGCGTGGCGGACGCTGGTAGCCGACATGGCTCCGCTTCAGGCATGGAATAAAGTGGCGAGATCGGCACGGCCCCATCGGCCGCCTTCGACATCGTCCCACGTCTCTCCTCTCTCGTCGCTACATTGGTGACCCGGAGAACACGCCCTTCGCCGAGCGGCCCGCTGCCATGTTCCCGCAACTCTGCCCGCCAGTGCCACCGTTCCAATCGACCTACCCCAAGGTATGGTTCATGCAGCTCGATGCCGTTCTGGCGTTGAATGGCATCACGGACCAGCCGCTGATGCACGCCATTCTTCAAGACGCCCTTCCGGTAGACTTCCGTCATCTCTCTGGCACTTGAACCTCCAGCCAGCAGCCTTACGATGACCTCTGCTCGGCGGTGCTTGCCAGATATAGCCTCACCTACCAACCGCTGCCGTTCACCCGCGACTTACAGGTTTCGTCTGCGTCGCAGCGTGCGGTACCCTCCGGCCCGAAAGTCTTCACTGACCGGGACCTAACTTCCCCGACTACCTCTCCTACAACATCTCGTCCGGCCACTATCAACGCGAGTCCCGCGTACGAATGCCTATCCGACGAGGTTCAGAATATTCGTGCTGCACGCGACCAGTCAGCCACGAAATCCGGCGAGCTTCTTCAATACGTTCCTGTAGCCAACAACCGGGTCGCCACGAGGTGCAATTTTTCGAAGTCCTCGGCCGATTGTCCCTCGGGCACTCTCGCCACCCGCATGTCTTCTCCGGCCTACACAGACCACGATTTCTCAGACATGTCAGACTCCACGACGGCTTCATTGCCGTGCCCCGGAGTCTGCAAAGACTACGGATATCCTCACGCTCACTATTCGTCCCTTGGTCGCGGAGGCTTCAGCGTCGATGATGTCCGAAGGCGCCTCCCCATCCACCTCGACGCTCTCTGCATCCTGCCAGCAGCGATCATCTTCAGCCCCGCAGTCTCCCACAGCCGAAGTTAAAGTCATAAGCCGTCAACCACAGCCAAACTTCCGAAAGGCTGCGACTATGACTGACGCAGCTGAGGACGACGTACCTGACGCGCCTTTGGCACTGCAGACTACATATTCCACACATGCTGTAGAGGTTGTCATCGATCATGCAGACCTGCAAGCCAACCCTCATGCGCGGAGAACCGATGGTGTTTCAGGTGTGCCACCCGATCCTCCATCAAAGCTCACGTCTTCTGAGCTTCACAACTATCTCCCAGAGCATTCGGCGCCGGATGCAGTCCGCCACACAGGCTCGTTGGTAACAACAGCGACGACGTGCGGTTCAACTGCATATCTGCCGCCCTTGGGAGTATGCCAACGAAATCATCACGTTCGGCATAATACAAAGAGGCCCTTTTTCAAGAATCTTGCTAAACAGTCATGTGTTGCAGCCTTGGCCTTCAAGACGGCGCAAACACCTACGAGGTTTTCCCGACGCAGGGGCCAACCACTTGCCGTGCACATGACTAGCCGCAATGTACGGCGTTTCCGCATCCGTCGACTCGGCCACACGCCCCGGAATGCCGGTCGCAGTGCTACGCGGAGGCCGGTGTTTCATCGACAGAGACGTCCGCACCAGCACGACCGCGACGCTGCTCCTTGTCGACAGCATGCTCGGCACCCTGTGCGCTGTCCGAGACCCCGCTGTGGCTGTGAAACTTCAGTGCTCGGTCATCATGGGTGCGTTCCGATCCTTCACACTATTTCGCCCACATAGCCGGCGCGAGCTCTTCAGCACCTGTCCACAGTTCCAGCTGTGGGCACGTTTGTCAGCCACGTCTACTCGAAACGGCGGGTGCGCATTCGAATGGTCCCGCCACGTAATTGTGGGATGGACGTGTCTATGAACACAGCGACCCGGCACTTCCTTCTTCGTCCCTTGCGCTTCTCCCAACGTCGCCCACCGGAGGCACACTGCCTACTGATGGCCCATAAACGTTGACGAACTGGACTTGCCAAATGAACACTTTATGGATTGCCGTTCATGTATATAGCATTTGTCGCTCTCTTTCTTTTTCATATGCCTTCAAATCGCGCAACGCGCTAGGGGGGAGCCCTGTAGCGCCATCATCACCATCATCATTTCTGAATCACCGCGCCGCGCCTCTAGCGCAGCTGATGCTAGCTCGAGCTGTGCGAGGTTTAGAACGAGCTGACACGCCTGGCGTGGCGGACGCTGGTAGCCGACGTGGCTCCGCTTCAGGCCTGGAATAAAGTGGCGAGATCGGCATGGCCCCATCGGCCACCTGCGACGTCGTCCCACGTCTCTCTTCTCTCGTCGCTACAAGTCCATCTAGTGAACACTCCAAGTACCACCATCTCGCACACCCTGTGGCACATCGCCGCTTTACGCGTCAGTCTACCTGTCCATCCGTCTGCTAGTCTGTCTGTCCGTTCATGCGTCCATCCGTGCGTCCATCTAGCGAACACTCCAAGTACCACCATCTGGCATATCTGTGGCACATACCTGCATTACGCGTCCGTCTACCTGTCCGTCTGTCTCCCAGTCTGTCTGTCCATCCGTCTAAGCGTCCGTCCGTGAGTCCATCTAGTGAACATTGAGTACCACCCACTCATATCTGGTATACCCTGTGGCAGATACCCGCTTTACGTGTCCGTCTACTTGTCCGTCCATCTGCTAGTTTGTCTGTCCGTGCGTTCATGCGTGCATCCAGCTAGTGAACACTCTGAGTACCGCCATCTTGCATACCCTGTGGCATATAGCCGCTTTACGCACCCGTCTACCTGTCCGTCCGTCTGCTAGACTGTCTGTCTATCCGTCCATGCGTCCATCGGTGCGTCCATCTAGCGAACACTCCAAGTACCACCATCTGGCACACCCTGTGGCCCATAGCCGCATTACGCGTCCGTCTGTCTGTCCATCCATGCGTCCGTCCGTGCGTCCGTCCGTGAGTCCATCTAGTGAACACTCTTGGCACTGCCATCTTGCATACCCTGTAGCACATAGCCACTTACGTGTCCGTCTGCATGTTCGTCCGTCTGCTAATTTGTCTGTCCGTGTGTACATGCATCCGTCCATGCGTCCATCTAGTGAACACTCTGAGTACCGCCATCTCGCATCTCGTATACCCTGTCGCACATAGCCGCTTCACTCGTCCATCTATCCGTCTGTCCGTCTGCTAGTCGGTCTGTTTGTCCGTCTATGCGTCCGTCCGTGCGTCCATCTAGAGAACACTCAAAGTACCGCCATCTCGCATACCCAGTGGCACATAACCACTTTAAACGTCCGTGTACCTGTCCCTCCGTCTCCTAGTCTGTCTGTCTGTCTGTCTGTCAGTCTGTCCATGCATTCGTCCGTGCATCCATCTAGTGAAGACTCCAAGTGCCACCATCTGACATACCCGGTGGCCCATAGCCGCTTTACGCGCCCATCTACCTGTCAGTCCGTCTGTCTGTCTGTCTGTTCGTCCATGCGTCCGTCCGTGCGTTCATTTAGAGAACGCTCGAAGTACAGCCATCTCGCATACCCTGTGGCACATAGCCACTTTACACATCCGTCTTCCTCTTCGTCCGTCTGCTAGTCTGTCTGTGTGTCCATGCGTCCGTCCGTGCGTCCATCTAGAGAACACTCATACTACCACCATCTCGCATACCGTGGCGCATAGCCGCTTCACGCGTCCATATACCTGTTCGTCCATCTGCTAGTCTGTCTGTCTGTCCGTCCATCCAAGCATCCGTCCGTGAGTCCATCTAGAGAACCCTCCAGTTACTGCCATCTCGCCTCTTCTATACCCTGTGGCACATACGCGCTTTACGCGTCCGTCTATCTGTCCATCTATCTGCTAGTCTGTCCGTCCATGCGTCCGTCCGTGAGTCCATCTATTGAACGCTCCAAGTACCACCATCTGGCATACCCTGCGGACCATAGCCACTTTACACGTCCGTCTTCCTCTCCCTCCGTCTGCTAGTCTCTCTGTCTGTCTGTCGATGCGTCCGTCCGTGCGTTCATCTAGTGAACACTGAGTACCACCAACTCGTATCTCGTATAACCTGTGGCACATACCCGCTTTACGCGTTCGTCTATCCGTCCGTCCAACTGCTAGTCTGCCCGTACGCACATCCAGCTAGTGAACACTGCAAGTACCACCATATCCCATACCCTGTGGCCCATAGCCGCTTTACGCGTAAGTCTACCTGTCCGTCAGTCTGCTAGTCTGTCTGTCCGTCCGTCCATGCGTCCGTCCGTGAGTAGATCTAGTGAACACTCAAAGTACTGCCATCTCGCGTACCCTGTATCATATAGCCGCTTTACGTGTCCGTCTGCATGTCCGTCCGTCTGCTAGTTTGTCTGTCCGTGCGTCCGTTCGTGCGTCAAGCTAGTGAACACTCTGAGTACCGCCATCTCGCATACCCTGTGGGAAATAACTGCATTACACGTCCGTCTACCTGTCCGCCTGTCTGCCAGTCTGTCTGTCTACCCATGCCTCCATCCGTGCGTCCATCTAAAGAACACTCATAGTACCGCCATTTTGCATACCGTGGCACATAGCCTCTTTACGTGAGCATCTACCTGTCCGTCCGTCTGCTAATTTGTCTGTCCGTGTGTCCATGTGTCCATCCGTGCATCCATTTAGTGAACACTCTGGGTACCGCGATCTCGCATCAAGTATACCCTGTGGCACATACCCGCTTTACTCGTGTGTCTATCCGTCCGTCCGTTCGCTAGTCTGTCTGTCTCTCTGTCTGTCTGTCCATTCATGCATCCGTCCGTGCGTCCATCTAGAGAACACTTAGAGTACCGCCATCTCGCATACCCTGTGGTGCATAGCCACTTTACGCGTCCGTGTTCCTCTCCGTCCGTCTTCTAGTCTGTCTGTCTGTCCATCCATGCGTCCGTCCTTGCGTTAATCTAGAGAACCCTCCAGTTACCGCCGTCTCGCATCTCGTATAACCTGTGGCACATACGCACTTTACGCGTCCGTGTATCTGTCCGTCCGTCTGCTAGTCTGTCTCTCTGTCCGTGTGTGCATCCTTCCGTGCATTCACCCAGAGAACACTCAAAGTACCGCCATCTCGCATCTCGTATACCCCATGGCACATACTCGCTTTACTCGACCGTCTACCTGTCTGTTTTTCCTGCTTGTCTGTCTGTCTGTTCGTCTAGGCGTCCGTCCGTGCATCCATCTAGTAAACACTCTGAGTACCGTCATCTCGCATACCCTGTGACAAAACACGTGCGTCTACCTGTCCGTCCGTCTGCTTGTCTTTCTGTCTGTCCGTCCATGCGTCCGTCCATGATTCCATCTAGCGAACACTCCAAGTACCACCATCTTGCACACCCTGTGGCACATAGCCGCTTTACGCATCCGTCTATCCATCCGTCCGTCTGCTAGTCTGTTTGTCCGTCTGTCCATGCGTCCATCCGTGTATTCATTTGGTGAACATTCCGAGTACTGCCTAGTCGACTCGCAAAACCTGTGGCACTTAGCTGCTTTACGCGTCCGTCTACCTGTCTTCCCGTCCGCCAGTCTGTCTGTCTGTCCAAGCGTCTGTCCGTGCGTCTATCTAGTGAACACTCCAAGTACCACCATCTCGCATATGGCACATACTCACATTACACCTTAATCTATCTGTTCGTCCATCTGCTGGTCTGTCTGTGTGTCCATCCATGCGTCCGTCGTTGAGTCGATCTAGTGAATACTCTGAGTACCACCATCTCGCATACCCTGAGGCACATAGCCGCTTTACGCGTCAGTCTACCTGTCCGTCCATCTGCTAGTCTGTCTGTTTGTTCATGCATCATTCCGTGCGTCCATCTAGCGAACACTCCAAGTACCACCATCTGGCATACCCTGTGGCACATAGCCGCTTACGCGTCCGTCTACCTGTCCGTTCGTCTGCTAGTCTGTCTCTCTGTCTGTCTGTCTATCATCCATGCGCCCGTCCATGTGTCCAGATAGTGAACAATGAGTACCGCCATCTCGCATCTCGTATACCATGTGGCACAAACTCGCTTTACGCGTCCATCTATCCGTCCGTCAATCTGCTAGTCTGTCTGTCCGTCCGTCCTTGTGTCCGTCCGTGAGTCCATCTAGTGAACACTCTGAGTACTGCCATCTCGCGTGCCCTGTATCATATAGCCGCCTTACGTGTTCGTCTACATGTCCGTCCGTCTGCTAGTTTGTCTGTCCGTGCGTCCATTCGTGCCTCAAGCTAGTGAACACTCTGAGTACCGCCATCTCGCATACCCTGTGGCACATAGCCGCTTTGCGTGCACGCCTGTCCGTCCCTCTGCTAGGCTTTCTGTCTGTCCATACAGGCGTCCGTTGGTTCGTCCATCTAGTGAACACTCTGAGTACAACTATCTCAAATACCCTGTGGCTCATAGCCGCTTTACGCATCCGTCTACTTGTCCGTACATCTTCTAGTCTGTCTGTCTGTTTGTCCGTCCATGCATCCGTCCATACATCCATCTAGTGAACACTCCAAATACCACCATCTCGCATACCCTGTGGGAAATAGCTGCATTACACGTCCGTCTACCTGTCCGTCTGTCTGCCAGTCTGTCTGTCTGTCTATCCATGCCTCCATCCGTGCGTCCATCTAGAGAACACTCAAAGTACCGCCATTTCGCATACCATGGCACATAGCCTCTTTACGTGTCCATCTACCTGTCCGTCCGTCTGCTAGTTTGTCTGTCCGTGTGTCCATGTGTCCATCCGTGCATCCATTTAGTGAACACTCTGGGTACCGCGATCTCGCATCAAGTATACCCTGTGGCACATACCCGCTTTACTCGTCTGTCTATCCGTCCGTTCGTTTGCTAGTCTGTCTGTCTGTCTGTCTGTCCGTCCATGCGTCCGTCGGTGCGTCCATCTAGAGAACACTCAAAGTACCGCCATCTCGCATACCCTGTTGTACATAGCCACTTTACGCGTCTGTCTTCTTTTCCGTCCGTCTTCAAGTCTGTCTGTCTGACCGTCCATACGTCCGTCCGTGCGTCCATCTAGAGAACACTAAAAAATACCGCCATCTCGCATACCTTGTGGCACATAGCCACTTCACGCGTCCGTCTACCTGTCCGTCCGTCTGCTAGTCTGTCTCTAAGTCCGTCCAAGCGTCCGTCCGTGCGTTCATCTAGAGAATACTGCAGTTACCGTCATCTCGAATCTCGTAGACCCTGTGGCAGATACGCGCTTTACGCGTCTGTCTTCCTTTCCGTCCGTCTTCAAGTCTGTCTGTATGCCCGTCCATGCGTCTGTCCGTGCGTCCATGTAGAGAACACTCAAACTACAACCATCTCCCAAACCCTCTGCACATAGCCACTTTACGCGTCCATCTTCCTCTCCGTCCGTCTGCTAGTCACTCTGTCTTTCAATGCGTCCGTCCGTGCGTTCATCTAGAGAACACTAAAAAATAACGACATCTTGCTTACCCTGTGGCACATGGCCACTTTACGCGTCCGTCCACCTGTCCGTCCGTCGGCTAGTCTGTCTGTCGGTTCGTCCATGCGTCCGTCCGTGAGTCGATCTAGTGAATACTCTGAGTACCGCCATCTCACATACCCTATAGCACATGGCCGATTTTCGCGTCCGTCTTCCTGTCCGTCCGCTTGCTAGTTTGTCTGTCCGTGCATCCGTCCGTGTATCCAGCTAGAGAACATTGAAAGTACCACCATCTGGCATACTTTGTGGCACATAGCCGCCTTACGCGTCCGTATAGCTGTCCGTCTGTCTGCCAGTCTGTCTGTCTGTCTGTCCATCCAATAATCCATCCGTGCGTCCGTCTAGAGAACACTCATAGTACCGCCATCTCGCATACCGTGGCACATAGCCGCTTTACGCTTCCGTCTACCTGTCCGTCCATCTGCTAGTCTGTTTCTCTGTTACTCTGTCTGTGTGTACATGCGTCCGTACGTGCGTCCAGATAGTGAGCACTGAGTACCGCCATCTCGCATCTCGTATACAATGTGACACATACCCGCTTTACGCGTCCATCTATCCGTCCGTCCATCTGCTAGTCTGTCTGTCCGTTCGTTCATGCGTCCGTCCGTGAGTCCATCTAGTGAACACTCTGAGTACTGCCATCTCGCATACCCTGTAGCACGTAGCCGCTTTACGCGCCCGTCTACCTGTCCACCCGTCTGCTACTTTGTCTGTCTGACCATCCATGCATCCGTCCGTGCGTCTATCTAGTGAACACTCCAAGTACCACCATCTGACAAACCCTGTGGCCCATAGCCGCTTTACCCGCTATCTACCTGTCAGTCCATCTGTCTGTCTGTCTGTTCGTCCATGCGTCTTGTCCGTGCGTTCATTCAGAGAACACTCGAAGTACCGCCATCTCGCATACCCTGTGGCACATAGCCACTTTACGCATCCGTCTTCCTCTCCTTCCGTCTGCTACTCTGTCTCTCTGTCTGTCCTTTCGTCCGTCCGTGCGTTCATCTAGAGAACCCTCCAGTTACCGCCATCTCGCATCTCGTATACCCTGTGGCACATACGCACTTTACGCGTCCGTCTATCCATCCGTCCATCTGCTGGTCTGTCTGTCCATCAATCCATGCGTCTGTCCGTGAGTCGATCTAGTAAATACTCCAAATACCGCCTTCTCGCAAACGCTGTAGCAGATTGCCGATTTACGCATTCGTCTACCTGTGCGTCCGTCTGCTAGTTTGTCTGTCTGTACGTTCATGCGTCCATCCGTGAGTCCATCTAGTGAACATTGAGTACCGGCATCTCGCATCTCGTATACCATGTGATACATACCCGCTTTACGCGTCCATCTATCCGTCCGTCCATCTGCTAGTCTGTCTGTCCATCCGTCTAAGCGTCCGTGCGTGAGTCCATCTAGTGAACACTGAGTACCACCAACTCATATCTCGTATACCCTGTGGCACATACCCGCTTTACGTGTCCGTCTACTTGTCCGTCCGTCTGCTAGTTTGTCTGTCCGCGCGTTCATCCGTGCATCCAGCTGGTGAACACTCTGAGTACCGCCATCTCGCATACTCTGTGGCATAACTGATGACTTCTTTAAGGGCAAGTTAGACTTAACAGTAACCGGAATCGAAAGATGCCATCGGCTTGGCTCAAAGCGGCCTAATAAAACAAGACCTGTAATCGTCAAATTAATAGATTATCGCGAAAAACTGGAAATTTTGAGGAACTGTGTGAAACTTAAAGGCTCGGGCTTATATGTAACTGAGTACTTTTCACAAAAGGTGCGTCAGGCCAGGAAGAATCTATGGGACAGCACAGTTGTAAACAGGGAACGAAATGAACGTGTTAAACTACTCTTCGATAAGGTGTCTGTGAATGGAAAGCTGTTCGTTTGGGACGAGGCCAAGAATGATATGGTTGCCCTTCCCAGGTACGTGCCGAAGTGACAGGAAAGCCCGCGTTCATTGAAACTGTTAAATGTGAATTGCCGTAGCATTCTGAACAAAGAGCTTGATCTTGAACACCTCATAGCACTTCATGACCCCGACGTAGTCGCACTCACAGAAACATGGCTTCATGACGGTGTCTATGACAGCGAAATTGCGCCTTCGGGGTTCAACGTGTACAGAAGGGATCGTGGTTCCAGAGGGGGCGGAGTTGCATTGCTGGTTAAAAATATTTACAGGATAGCACGCATGCCTGATGCCCCTGGCGTTGAGGCTTCATTTTGTAAGCTTATCGATAGAAAAGAAAGCCTTGTTATTGGAGTTGTGTATAGGCCCCCTGCCTCAAGCCCTGAGGTTTTAGAACAATTACAGCTGTATATTTCGTCTAAAACAAATCAAACTACCAAGCTTATTATATGTGGAGACTTCAACCTTCCAGGCATCAACTTGTCTTCGTTTACCGCAGGAAGTTCTGATCCCATTAACGATGAAGCGCTTATTGACATTGCCTTCCGTTTTGATTTAACGCAACTAGTTAGTGATTGCACTCGTGTGCAAGATAACAGTAAATCTATTCTTGATCTTGTCTTTGTGAATGGTAATATTTCCGGAAAAATTGACTGCGAAGTGGTTATAGGTATTTCAGATCACATGGCAGTCTTGGTTGAGCTTCACTCGCTGAAGTACAAAAATGATGTTAAATACACACGTGTGCCAGTATTTCATTCTTCCGACGATGCATCTATCTTAGACAGGCTACGACGAACTTTGCGAAAGTGTTAATCTGGGTTTGAGTGATGTTAACGCTCTTTGGTTAAAATATAAGAACACTGCGCATGCGTGCATACAGCTTTTTGTTCCTTTCAAGAAAAAGAAGGTACATATGTCGAAACCCTGGATTACACGAGATATAATTCATATTAAGAGCAAAATTAATCGTCTTCGGAAATCACTAAAAAAGCACACGAGTATCACAACACGTTCTCTGATCCGCGATCTGTCTCGACAACTAAAAGATAAGATGAAGATCGAACAACGCAGTTTTTACGATGTAAAGTTAACTCACATGATGAAGGAATCACCGTCTCATTTTCGGCTTTTATAAGGCCAAAGTCATCCAATAGAGACACGTTTGTTATAAATAACGTTAGCACATCAGATGAAACAGAAATAGCCAATGCATTTAACGAACACTTCACATCTGTTTTCACTTGTGATGACAAAACCACCCCCAATTTTAGCAAGTTTAAAGACCTGCTTCCCATTGAAAATCTGGAAGTCACAGAAGCTGGTGTATTTGAATTATTACTGAATTTGAATGTAAGAAAATCTTGTGGCCCAGATGAATTACCAAATGCCTTTTTAAACAGATATGCTGGATGGCCCTCAAAATTTTTGACAATTATTTTTAATGAATTGTTATCCAGAGGTGTCCTGCCTGAGGATTGGAAATTCACTAAAGTTAAGCCTTTATTCAAACATGGAGATAAACAGTTGATTTGTAATTATCGCCCAATAGCTTTGACTTGCACATGCTGCAAGTTATTGGAACACATAATACATAAACACATTTCCTGCTTTTTGGAGTCGCACTCAGTACTTTCACCAGCTCAGCATGGTTTTAGGCGTGGGTTTTCCACAGTAACACAATTGGTTGAAATTGTCCATGACTTCGCACTAGCCATAAATAACCAGTCACAGATAGATGCTGTTTTTTTAGACTTCGCGAAGGCCTTCGACAAAATCTCTCATTCCAGACTACTTATGGAGCTTTGGGAAGTATTAAAAAACCCACAGCTTTGTCAATAGATACAAGCATACCTGGGATCTCGAAAACAGTAAGTTGTTTTTAATGAACATTTCTCAAAAAAAGCTGCCTGTAGATTCGGGTGTCCCCCAGGGATCAGTCTTAGGACCGTTATTGTTCCTTCTTTTTATAAATGACATGGTGGATGATTGTGGCGTTAAAATAAGACTATACGCCGACGATTGTGTTTTGTATAGTGAGGTAAATTCAACTTCAGATCAAAATGCACTGAATTTTGAATTAGATAAAGTGATGCGTTGGTGCAGGACGTGGTAGGTGGCTATGAATTACGACAATTGCGCTGTAATGACCATAAGTAACAAGAAAAATCCTCTTTGATATACATATACAGTCGATCGTAAATCATTAAATCGTGTCAATGAGTTCAAATATCTAGGTCTTATTATAACTGATAACATTCACTGGGATAGTCATATCACAGCTATTTCTAATAAGGCATTGTCTAAACTTCATTTTTAAGGAGGTCTCTCAAGAGGGCATCTACCACGCCACTTTCTCTCGCCACTTTCAAAGCATTATTTCTGCCAATTTTAGAATATGCAAGTATTATTTGGAACCCGTTTACGCAGACGAACACACGTAAGTTGGATAGAGTTCAGAGTATAGCTGTACGATTTATTTTTAACAGTTACGGTCCATCATCTATTACAGAGTTACTTCGCCAAGTAGACTTAAAAAGCAGATAGAAATAAAATCGCTCGCCTAAAGTTCATGTTTAAAATTGCCAAGGGTAAGTTACAGAGCCGGGCGTGTGACTACATTCTTTTTCCAGCGGTTATTCAACTAGGCTACGACATCCATACTCATTAGTGCCATTTAAATGCAAGAACAATGTTTAAAAATATTCTTTTTTTCTCCGAACTGTAACAGAATGGAATGAACTCGATAAATACGTACTAACGGTAGTTGACTGTAATACATTTCAGGCTCTCCTTCAATTGTAACCCTGATGTATTTTGTATTACGAAAGGCTTGTCTGCATGTAAATTTTGACATTTCACGTTGATATTGTCAGTTGAATTTTGTATTGTCTGAATTTGTTGTATTTGTTAAGAAACCTTGTATTATGTTTTGTACCACCCTGCTAGAGCCCCTCTCATTGGAGTTAGCAGTATTGGAAATAAACAAATAAATAAATAAATATTGCCGCTTTACGTGCCCGTCTACCTGTTCGTCCGTCTGCTAGTCTGTCTGTCTGTCCGTCCATGCGTCCATCGGTGTGTCCATCTAGCGAACACTCCAAGTACCACCATCTGGCATACCCTGTGGCACATAGCCGCATTAAGCGTCCGTCTACCTGTCCGTCTGTCTGACAGTCTGTCTGTCTGCCCATCCATGCGTCCATCCGTGCGTCCATCCAGAGAACACTCATACTACCGCCATCTCGCATACCGTGGCGCATAGCCGCTTCACGCGCCCGCATACCTGTCCGTCCATCTGCTAGTCTGTCTGTCTGTCCGTCCGTTCATGCGTCCGTCCGTGAGTCCATCTAGTGAACACTCTGGGTACTGCCATCTCGCATACCCTGTAGCACATAGCCACTTTACGTGTCGCTCTACATGTTCGTCCGTCTGCAAGTTTGTCTGCCCGTGCGTCCATGCATCCGTCCATGCGTCCATCTAGTGAACACTCTGAGTACCGCCATCTCGCATCTCGTATACCCTGTAGCACATACCCGCTTCACTCGTCCATCTATCTGTCTGTCCGTCTGCTAGTCTGTCTGTCTGTCCGTCCAGGCGTCCGTCCGTGTGTCCATCTAGAGAACACTCAAAGTACCGCAATCTCGCATACCCAGTGGCACATAACCACTTTACGCGTCCGTGTACCTGTCCCTCCGTCTCCTAGTCTGTCTGTCTGTCCGTCTGTCTGTCCATGCATTCGTCTGAGCGTCCATCTAGTGAAGGCTCCAAGTGCCACCATCTGACATACCCTGTGGCATATAGCCACTTTACTCGTCCGTCTTCCTCTCCGTCCGTCTGCTAGTCTGTCTGTCTGTCCATGCGTCCGTCCGTGCGTCCATCTAGAGAACACTAAAAAATAACGACATATCGCTTACTCTGAGGCACATAGCCGCATTACGCGTCCGTCAACCTGTCCATCCGTCTGCTAGTCTGTCGGTCCATCCATGCATCCGTCCGTGCGTTCATGTTGAGAACCCTCCAGTTACTGCCATCTCGCCTCTCGTATACCCTGTGGCACATACGCACTTTAGACGTCCGTCTATCCATCCGTCCATCTGCTTGTCTGTTTGTCCGTCTGTCCATGCGTCCGTCCGTGAGTCTATCTAGTAAATACTCTGAGTACCACCATCTCGCATACCCTGTGGCACATAGCCGCTTTACGCGTAAGTCTACCTGTCCGTCCGTCTGCTAGTCTGTCTCTCTGTCTGTCTGTCTGGCATCCATGCGTCCGTCCATGTGTCCAGATAGTGAACAATGAGTACCGCCATCTCGCATCTCGTATACCATGTGGCACAAACCCGCTTTACGCGTCCATCTATCCGTCCGTCAATCTGCTAGTCTGTCTGTCCGTCCATCCTTGCGTCCGTCCGTGAGTCCATCTAGTGAAGACTCTGAGTACTGCCATCTCGCGTACCCTGTATCATATAGCCGCTTTACGTGTCCGTCTACATGTCCGTCCGTCTGCTAGTTTGTCTGTCCGTGCGTTCATTCCTGCGTCAAGCTAGTGAGCACTCTGAGAACCGCCATCTCGCATACCCTGTGGCACATAGCCGCTTTACGTGCACGTCTACCTGTCCGTCCCTCTGCTAGTCTGTCTGTCTGTCCATACAGGCGTCCATTCGTGCGTCCATCCAGTGAACACTGAGTACAACTAACTCGCATACCCTGTGGCACAAGCCGCTTTACGCATCCGTTTACTTGTACGTACATCTGCTAGTCTGTCTGTCTGTCTGTCCGTCCATGCATCCGTCCGTGCATCTATCTAGTGAACACTCCAAATACCACCATCTCGCATACCCTGTGACAGATAGTCGCTTTATGCGTCCGTCTACCTATCCGTCCGTCTGCTAGGCTCTCTGTCCATCCATGCATCCACCCGTGCGTCCATCTAGCGAACACTCCAAGTACCACCATCTGGCATACCCTGTGGGACATAGCTGCATTACACATCCGTCTACCTGTCCGTCTGTCTGCCAGTCTGTCTGTCTGTCTATTCATGCGTCCATCCGTGTGTCCATGTAGAGAACACTCATAGTACCGCCATTTCGCATACCGTGGCACATAGCCGCTTTACGTGTCCATCTACCTGTCTGTCCGTCTGCTAGTTTCTCTGTCTGTCCATCCAAGCGTCCGTCCGTGCGTCCATCTAGAGAACACTAAAGATACCGCCATCTAGCATACCTTGTGGCACATAGCCGCTTCACGCGTCCGTCCACCTGTCCTTCGGTCTGCTAGTCTGTCTGTCGGTCCGTCCATGCGTCCGTCCGTGCGTTCATCTAGAGAACACTGCAGTTATCGCCATCTCGCACCTCTACCCTGTGGCACATACGCGCTTTACGCGTCCGTCTATCTGTCCGTCCGTCTGCTAGTCTGTCCGTCCATGCGTCCGTCCGTGCGTCCATCTAGAGAACACTCAAAGTACCGCCATCTCGCATACCCTGTGACAAATAGGCCGCTTTACGCGTGCGTCTACCTGTCCGTCCGTCTGCTTGTCTGTCTGTCCGTCCATGCGTCCGACCATGAGTCCATCTAGTGAACACTCCAAGTACCACCATCTCGCACACCCTGTGGCACATAGCCGCTTTACGCGTCTGTCTATCCATCCGTCCGTCTGCTAGTCTGTCTGTCTGTCCATGCGTCCGTCCGTGCGTCTATCTAGTGAAATCTTCAAGTACCACCCTCTCGCATATAGCACATACTCGCATTACACGCCCATCTATCTGTTCGTCCATCTGCTGGTCTGTCTGTCTGTCCATCCATGCGTCCGTCTGTGAGTCGATCTAGTGAATACTCTGAGTACCGCCATCTCACATACCCTGTAGCACATGGCCGATTTACGCGTCCGTCTACCTGTCCATCCGTCTGCTAGTTTGTCTGTCCATCCATGCGTCCGTCCGTGCGTCCATCTAGTGAACACTGAGTACCACCAACTCGTATCTCGTATAACCTGTGGCACATACCCGCATCTCTCGTCCGTCTATCCGTCCGTCCATCTGCTAGTCTGTCCGTGCATGCGTCCATCCGTGCGCCCATCTAGTAAACACTCCAAGTGCCACCATCTCGCATACCCTGTGGCACATCGCCGCTTTACGCGTCAGTCTACCTGTCCGTCCGTCTGCTAGTCTGTCTGTCTATTCATGCGTCCATCCATGCGTCCATCTAGCGAACACTACAAGTACCACCATCTGGCATATCTGTGGCACATAGCCGCAATACGCGTCCGTCTACCTGGCCGTCTGTCTCCCAGTCTGTCTGTCCATCCGTCTAAGCATCTGTCCGTGAGTCCATCTAGTGAACGATGAGTACCACCAACTCATATCTCGTATACCCTGTAGCACATACCCGCTTTACGTGTCCGTCTACTTGTCCGTCCGTCCGCTAGTTGTCTGTCCGTGCGTCCATCCGTGCATCCAGCTAGTGAATACACTGAGTACGGCCATCTCGCATACCCTGTGGCGTATAGCCACTTTACGCGCCCGTCTACCTGTCCGTCCATCTGCTAGTCTGTCTGTCTGTCCGTCCATGCGTCCATCGGTGCGTCCATCTAGCGAACACTCCAAGTACCACCATCTGGCATACCCTGTGGCACATAGCCACATTACGCGTCCGTCTACCTGTCTGTCTGTCTGACTGTCTGTCTGTCCATCCATGCGTCCGTCCGTGCGTCCATCTACAGAACACTCATACTACCGCCATCTCGCATACCGTGGTGCATAGCCACTTCACGCGTCCGTATACCTGTCCGTCCATCTGCTAGTCTGTCTGTCTGTCCGTCCATCCATGCGTCCGTCCGTGAGTCCATCTAGTGAACACTCTGGCTACTGCCATCTCGCATACCTTGTAGCACATAGCCACTTTACGTGTCCGTCTACATCTTCGTCCGTCTGCTAGTTTGTCTGTCCGTGTGTCCATGCATCCGTCCATGCGTCCATCTAGTGAACACTCTGAGTACCGCCATCTCGCATCTCGTATACCCTGTGGCACATACCCGCTTCACTCGTCCATCTATCCGTCTGTCTGCCTGCTAGTATGTCTGTCTGTCCATCCATGCGTCCGTCCGTGCGTCCATCTAGAGAACACTCAAAGTACCGCCATCTCGCATACCCAGTGGCACATAACCGCTTTACGCGTCCGTGTACCCGTCTCTCCGTCTCCTAGTCTGTCTGTCTGTCTGTCTGTCCATGCATTCGTCCGTGCGTCCATCTAGTGAAGACTCCAAGTGCCACCATCTGACATACCCTGTAGCCCATAGCCGCTTTACGCGCCCATCTACCTGTCAGTCCGTCTGTCTGTCTGTCTGTCCGTCCACGTGTCCGTCCATACGTTCATTTAGATAAAACTCGAAGTACCACCATCTCGCATACCCTGTGGCACTGTCAGCGATGTCCGAATGAATGTGGTCAAGGCAAGGTTCAAATTTTAAGAAAAACTGTATTGTGCCAAGTTACAGGTGATTCGGCAGTGGTTACATGTATAAGGAAACTGGACTCGGTGCAGGAGCTCGATCGGATACGTCCGACGCCACTCGCGTCTCGGCTCGCTCTGCGATGCGTTTCTCTGCGGTCCCGGCTCGAAGGCTCACTTTTGTTTTTGAATGTTCGTTGAACCAATGGGCAACCGCACCGAGTGGACGCGCTCAGGGCTCGGAGTCCACGTTAACGCAGTTCAGCGTTTCCCGTGCCAGCACGGAGACGCTGCCGGAGAATGAGATGCTGCCGGAGAATTCAGCTGTGCGAACTCGAGTGCCGCTGATACGGCCCTCCCAAAAATTGCGCCTGTCCTCAGGCGTGCGTGTCGTTAGATGACGATGGTGAGCTCTCCTGGCAGTTTTGGGTCCTAGCCGTGCATGAGTTGAAATGGGCTTTGGCCACTGTGACGATGCTTCGTGGCGTTGATTGCTAGCGTTGCTCGGGGTAGTTCCTTCTGCCATTTGTCCTTGTTGTTTAGCATTTTGCGTAGCACCTGTTTCAATGTTCCTTCCATTTGCTCAATCAGTCCGTTTGATTGTGGCCAGTACGGTGGGGAGTTCTGATGAGCAATTCCCAGTCTGTGATGGAATTGGTTGGTTTTCTTGTTCACGAATTTCTTCGCTTGGTCCGTAATAATGACGCTGGGAACTCCAAATTGCGTAATCCACCGGTTTGTCATGAAGTCAAGGTAGTGCGTCGACGAAGTGCTCGGTATGGTCACGGCGTCCATGTATCTCGTGGCGTGGTCGATACACACGAGGATGTGGTCTCCCTTCTCGTTTAGCGGACCCATGTGATCCAGGAATAACACCGCGTTCGGCTCAGTAGGAATAATGCGTGGGATGAGGCAACCTTCATTCCGTGTCGTGCGGGCGTTGATAGTCTGGCACGTGTGGCAGGAGTCAACATACTCGCGTATGTCTTTTCTCATCGATGGCCACCAGTACTTTAGCTGGATTAGGTCTCTTGTCTTCTCGACGCCTAGGTGGCCGTTGTTGTCGTGGAAAACGATCATCACACTGCTTCGGAGGGCCGCGGGAATGATCACCCTCCGACGGACCCGTCCTCCCTCGAGAGATTTTTTCACCAGTATGTCGTTTTCGATCTCGTAGTCTGAAGATTTGTGCTTGGCCTCCTCCCGACATCTTTTGCAGTCAGTATCACTCTCCTGAAACTCGCGTAGGCGACTGTGTTTGCCGACCAATACTGCGTAGCAGTAGAGGTCTCGGGTCAAAACGCCCTGGTCGAAAGCCTCTGCAGATTTCGACTGCCTCGAGGGTGCGTCAGCACCGTAGTTCTGGCGTCCTGGCTTGTGCTTGACGTCGAAGGTGTACTTGCTAAGTCGAGCGTCCACCTCGCAAATCTGCGGTTGCTGGCTCCCTTCTGGACGAGGTATGACAAGCTGAAGTTGTCCCTGAACACTGTGAAACGAGGGCCTACTCTCAGGTAGACCGAAAACTTCTCAGTGATCGCCCAGTGGAGTGCCATGCACTCGAGCATATTAGAGTGTAGACCACGATCGTGCTCGTTTAGTGATCTGCTTGCGTACTCTATGACTCGCTCCTTTCCGTCTTGAGTTTGAGAAAGCACCGCGCCCAGCCCGGTTTGTGAAGCGTCGACGTGAACGTTAGTCGGGATGTCTGGGCGGAAGCTTGCCAAAATCGGCGGGTTCTTCAAGGCGTGTTTTATGGCGTTGACGGTTGCTTCGTGAGCGTCAGTCCATACGAAAGAAACGTCTTTCGCCAGAAGGTGCCGTAGCTTGTGCGTGACCTTTGAAAACTCCGGTATGAAGTTTCGGTAGGGGTTAGCGAACTACAGGAAGGAGTACAGCTTCTTTGCGTTGCGATGCGGCTCGAACTTCTCGACAGCGGCAACTCTGGATTCGTCCAGTGTTCGTCCTTCGGCGAAGATCATGTAACCTAGGAAAGATACTTTGTCTTGAATCAACTGGCATTTCCGATGATCCATCTTCAAGCCGTTGATCACGACTCTCCTGACTGCTTCGTTCAGCAAATCCAAAGCCTCCCTCACTGTTGTAACTCCCTGCCCGACATCGTCCATGTACGTAGCTGTCTTAGGTAAGCAATCGAACGTGCGACGCATGACTTTGCATGGTCTGAGGGGCCTTGCAAAACCCAAAGGCCATTCCAAGGTATTCGTATTTTCCGTCTGGAGTGACGAATGCGGTCTTGTGTACGTCGTCCGGCTTCATTCGTATAGTCAGAAATGCCGTCTTCACGTCCAACACAGTGAAGTAAGCCGATACGTCGCGCATGACATCGTCAATAACGTCTTCTATGACGGGCATTGGATAAAAAGGGTTGATGGTTTTCTCGTTGAGCTTGCGATAGTCGTGTACCATTCTTCGTGGAGTCGGCGGGTGGTGCGGTTGGTCGACGACTATCGTTGGAGCACAGTACTCGCTTTCGCTCGGCCTTATGATGCCCTTGGAGAGGTAGTCATTCACCTGTTCTCGGATGAACTTGCGATCAGCCGGTGAGCACCTGTACGGCCTCGATGATACTGGTATATTGTCTCTGAGTTAAATGTGTGCTCGGTGTGCGGACACACGCCCAAAGTGTCGCCTTTGGAAGTGAACGCTTGGTGATGCCTTAACAGAATTGCATGAAGTTCCCTCTCTGCCTCGGTGGCATCCTTCGTTACCTTCCGTGTGGCGTCTTCGACTAGACTCATGAAGTCTTCGTCGGGTGCGGGACATTTCGTGTTGAGGTGCACGTACCCTTCGTCTCTGGAAACACTCTCATCCGATTGCCGGCAGAACGTCGCAATAAGCGTTTCCCCGGTGCGGTGTGGTGTGCCTTGTTTCGGGGGTGGTACTTCAGACGATGAAAATTTTCCGGAGTGCTCGACTGGAACGATTTTCACATCGTTTGACGTGTGAAACGTTACGTCGACGTTCGCGACTCGTCGCCAGTCTGATCCCAGAATCATGTCGATGCCGCTGGGCAGTTCCGTTACCACGACGTCTTCGAGTCGCACATTCGTGGTGCCCAGTGTCACATCAAGCGTTGCAGCGAGAGTTGGGCATATGCTGCGGTAAAGAACTTCAATGTTCTCGCGCGATACCCATGCGTGCGTGGGAATGTCGTCCGTCAAGGCATTGGCACTCATGATGGATAAGTTGGCGCCACTGTCAATGCACACGCGGACGGGTCGGTTGTTAGCGGTACCGGACACTATCGGTAATGTGCCGCCCGTCGAATGCAAAAAACAGTTCGCTCGCCTAGGTGACGTAGTCCCTGTTTCGTGGCTGCTATTGTCCCTCTTCGCTTGTTTCTCGTCCGCTCTGATCGTTGCTGGCGGTTTCGGCTTTCTACAATCACGGGACAGGTGACTGATGTCGCCGCAGTTGAAGCACGAACGAGCAGAGATGGGCCGCGGGTGTGGAGCTCCCGAGAAATCGCTGAGTGGGTTGGTCTTCGGCAAGTTGGCAGAGCTGCTGGCTGGCACCCGCTGGTTCGAACCCTGACCACGGCTCGCTGTATACGATGACGGTTTCTTGTCGTTCTCGGCACACACGGTCGTGCGACGTCTCGCGTCGAGCAAAGCCGCTCTGTCAATGACTTCCGTTACTGTGCCACACAGCTGCGCTGCGAGTGGGTTGGCCCATGTGTCGTCCTCGATGCCGCTGAGAATGAGGGAAATTCGTTCTTCCTCTGCTAAACGGTACGGCGCCTTGTTCAGAATGGCGTTCTTCGAGTACATGTACTCGACGATGGTCTCGTGGCTTTGAAGGCGTCGCTTCGTCTGCAGTTCGAGGAACTCCTGCATTGTCAGCTTTCGTTTGAATCGAAGAATGAGCGCTTCCTTCCATTGCTCCCAGGTGTCATACTGTGAGCCGTAGGCGCTGTGCCAATCCTTGGCAGATCCCGTCAAGTGCTTGCTGCTGTCACCAACGTCAGCGATGGCATCCAGTGGGCGAGCGCTGCGATTCTCTCCACTTGCGTAATCCATTCGTGAGCACTTTGTTGCGGCGTCCCATCGAACGAGGGGATTGAGGATGACGTGTCGCTTGTGGAATGAATCTGGATCGGGCTCGTCGTTGGTGGACCTCTCGACAACGTGTTGGCGAGCAGGGCTTGTGTGTTCACGAGCGCGGCGAGTATCTGGGCCATGGAAGGTTCTCCCTCGTGCGTTGAAACGGTCGGCGCGGCGGGGCGTGCCGCGTCTTGGTTGGTGCCGTCGTTCAGTGACGGTGGCCGCGTCGAACCCGAGGACATCGTTATGTCAGCAGGGACGGAATGGTGCAGCTCGAGGGTTGAAGTCTTCACCCGTTCCGTTGGCAGTGAAGCGTTCTGATGGGCTTCTTGCAATGTCTCACGTTCACTCATGGTCACACGGTTAAGCTGGGCTCGCAGGCTGCTCAGTTCAGCGCAAAGCCTCGCGTTGTCGGCGGACAGTGTCTCCAGGTGTGCCTGCCTGTCGTCGTCGTAGGCAGCCTGGTCCTTCGTTGACGAGTCCGTCGGCTCTAGGGCTTGGCGAGTGATGTTGTCGCGGATGATTCTTGCGATGAGCTCGTCCTTTCGTCCGGAGCACCGTAGACCTCGTACTCTCAGCTCGTCGACGAATTGCTTTATCGTTGCATTGGCCAGCGTGCTGTGGTCGAGGGTCGTGAACACGCATTCGACGATGGTCGTTTCGGAGTCCCGAGACGATGTACGGCGTGGCGTCGCTCCTTCTCGAGGCGTCGTTTCCTCCTCCGCATGCAGCTCGATCGATTCACATCCTGTCGGCTGCGCCATGTCAGCGAACTCCCATGAATGGACTCAAGGCAAGTTCAAATTTTAAGAAAAACTGTATTGTGCTAAGTTACAGGTGAATCGGCAGTGGTTACATGTATAAGGAAACTGGACTCGGTGCAGGAGCTCGATCAGATACGTCCTACGCCACTCGCGTCTCGGCTCGCTCTGCGATGCGTTGCTCTGCGGTCCCGGCTCGAAGGCTCACTTTTGTTTTTGAATGTTCGTTGAACCAATGGGCGACCGCGCCGAGTGGACGCGCTCAGGGCTCGGAGTCCACGTTAACGCAGTGCAGCGTTTCCCGTGTAAGCACGGAGACGCTGCCGGAGAAGGAGACGCTGCCGGAAAATGAGACGCTACCGGAGAATTCAGCTGTGCGAACTCGAGTGCCGCTGACAGGCACATAGCCACTTTACGCGTCCGTCTTCCTCTTCGTCCGTCTGCTAGTCTGTCTATCTGTCATTGCGTCCGTCCGTGCGTCCATCTAGAAAACACTCAAAAATAACGACATCTCGCTTACCCTGTGGCACATACCCGCTTTACGCGTCCGTCTATCCGTCCGTCCATATTCTAGTCTGTCCGTCCATGCGTCCATCCGTGCGTCCATCTAGTGAACACTCCAAGTACCACCATCTCGCATACCCTGTGGCGGCACATAGCTGCTTTACGCGTCAGTCTACCTGTCCGTCCGTCTGCTAGTCTGTCTTTCTGTTCATGCGTCCATCCGTGCGTCCATCTAGCGAACACTCCAAGTACCACCATCTGGCATACCCTGTGGCACATAGCTGCATTACGCGTCCATCTATCTGTCCGTCAATCTGCTAGTCTGTCTGTCCGTCCGTCCTTGCGTCCGTCCGTGAGTCCATCTAGTGAACACATTGAGTACTGCCATATCGCATACCCTGTGTCACATAGCCGCTTCACGCGCCCGCCTACCTTTCCGTCCGTCTGCTAGTCTGTCTGTCTGTCCATACAGGCGTCCGTCCGTGCGTCCATCTAGTGAACACTCTGAGTACATGCCGCATACCCTGTGGCACAGAGCGGCTTTACGCATCCGTCTACTTGTCCGTACATCTGCTAGTCTGTCTGTCTGTCCGTCCATGCATCCGTCCATGCGTCCTTCTAGTGAACACTTCAAATACCACCATCTCGCATACCCTGTGGCAGATAGCCGCTTTATGCGTCCGTCTACCTGTCCGTCCGTCTGCTAGTCTGTCTGTCTGTCCACGCATCCATCCGTGCGTCCATCTATCGAACAGTCCATGTACCACCAGCTGGCACACCCTGTGGCACATAGCTGCATTACGTGTCCGTCTACCTGTCCGTCTGTCTGCCAGTTTGTCTGTCTGTCCATCCATGCGTCCGTCCTCGCGTCCATCTAGAGAACACTTATAGTACCGCCATTTCGCATACCGCGGCACATAGCCGCTTTACGTGTCCGTCTACCTGTCCGTCCGTCTACTAGATTGTCTGTCCGTGTGTCCATGCGTCCGTCCGTGCGTCCATCTAGAGAACACTAAAAAATACCGCCATCTCGCATACCTTGTGGCACATGCCGCTTCACGCGTCTGCCTACCTGTCCGTCCGTCTGCTACTCTGTCTGTCGGTCCGTCCATGCGTCCATTCGTGCGTTCATCTAGAGAATACTGCAGTTACCGTCATCTCGCATCTCGTATACCTTGTGGCAGATACGCGCTTTACGCGTCCGTCTATCTGTCCGTCCGTCTGCTAGTCTGTCTGTATCTTTTTCCATGCGTCCGTCCGTGCGTCCATCTAGAGAACGCTCCAAGTACCACCATCTGGCATACCCTGTGGCACATAGCCGCATTACGCGTCCGTCTACCGGTCCATCTGTCTGACAATCTGTCTGTCTGCCCATCCTTGCATCCGTCCGTGCATCCATCTAGACTACACTCATAGTACCGCCATCTCGCATACCGTGGTCTATAGCCGCTTCACGCGTCCGTCTACCAGTCCGTCCACCTGCTAGTCTGTCTTTCCGTCCGTCCGTGCGTCCATCTAGAGAACACTCAAAGTGCCGCCATCTCGCATACCCTGTGGCACATAGCCACTTTACGCATCCTTCTACTTGTCTGTCCGTCTGCTAGTCTGTCTGTCCGTCCATGCGTCCGTCCGTGCGTCCATCTAGTGAGCGCTCACAAATAAGGACATCTCGCTTACCCTGTGGCACGTAGCCACTTTGCGCGTCCGTCCACCTGTCCGTCCGTCTGCTAGTCTGTGTGTCGGTCCGTCCATTCGTCCGTCCGTGAGTCGATCTAGTGAATACTCTGAGTACCACCATCTCGCATACCCTATAGCACATGGCCGAATTTCGCGTCCGTCTTCCTGTCCGTCCGCTTGCTACTTTGTCTGTCTGTCCATCCTCGCGTCCATCCGTGCGTCCATCTAGTGAACACTGAGTACCACCAACTCGTATCTCGTATACCCTGTGGCACATACCCGCATCTCGCGTCCGTCTATCCTTCCGTCGATCTGCCAGTCTGTCCGTGCATGCGTCCATACCTGCATCCATCTAGTAAACACTCCAAGTGCCACCATCTCGCATACCCTGTGGCACATCGCCGCTTTACGCGTCAGTCTACCTGTTCGTCCGTCTGCTAGTCTGTCTGTCTGTTCATGCGTCCATCCGTGCGTCCATCTAGCGAACACTCCAAGTACCACCATCTGGCATATATGTGGCACATAGCCGCATTAAGCGTCCATCTACCTGTCCGTCTGTATCCCAGTCTGTCTGTCCATCCATCTAAGCGTCCGTCCGTGAGTCCATCTAGTGAACACTGAGTACCACCAACTCATATCTCTTATACCCTGTAGCACATACCCGCTTTACGTGTGCGTGTGCTTGTCCGTCCGTCTGCTAGTTTGTCAGTCCGTGCGTCCTTCCGTGCACCCTTCTAGCAAACACTCCAAGTACCACCATCTGACATACCCTGTGGCACATAGCCGCATTACGCGTCCGTCTACCTGTCCGTCTGTCTGACAGTCTGTCTGTCTGTCCATCCATGCGTCCGTCCGTGCGTCCATCTAGTGAACACTCTGTGTACTGCCATCTCGCACAGCCAGTAGCACATAGCCACTTTACATGTCCGTCTACATGTTCGTCCGTCTGCTAGTTTGTCTGTCCGTGTGTCAATGCATCCGTACCATGCGTCCTTTAGTGAACACTCTGGGTTCCGCAATCTCGCATCATGTATACCCTGTGGCACATACCCGCTTTACTCGTCTGTCTATCCGTCCGTCCGTTTGCTAGTCTGTCTGTCTGTCCATCCATGCGTCCGTCTGTGCGTTCATCTAGAGAACACTAAAAATACCACCATCTCGCTTACCTTGTGGCACATAGCCGCTTCACGAGTCCGTCCACCTGTCCGTTCTGCTAGTCTGTCTCTTGGTCCGTCCGTCCGTCCGTGCGTTCATCTAGAGAACACTGCAGTTACCGCCATCTCGTATCTCGTATACCCCGTGGCACATACGCGCTTTACGCGTCTGTATATCCGTCCGGCCATCTGCTAGTCTGTCCGTCTATGCGTCCGTACGTGCGTCCTGCTAGTGAACACTGCAAGTACCACCATCTCGCATGCCTTGTGGCCCATAGCCACTTTACGCATAAGTCTGCCTGTCCGTCCGTCTGCTACACTGCCTGTCCGTCCATGCATCCGTCCGTGCATCCATCCAGTGAACGCTCCAAGTACCACTATCTGGCATACCCTGTGAACCATAGCCACTTTACGCGCCCGTCTTCCTCTCCGTCCATCTACTAGTCTCTCTGTCTGTCTGTACATGCGTCCATCCGTGCGTTCATCTAGAGAACACTCAAAAATAACGACATCTCGCTTTCCCTGTGGCACATAGCCACTTTACGCGTCCGTCCACCTGTCCCTCCGTCTGGTAGTCTTTCTGTCGGTCCGTTCATGCGTCCGTCCGTTAGTTGATCTAGTGAATACTCTGAGTACCGCCATCGTGCATACCTATAGCACATGGCCGATTTACGCGTCCGTCTTCCTGTCCGTCTGTCTGCAAATTTGTCTGTCTGTCCGTCCATGCGTCCGTCCATGCGTCCATCTAGTGAACACTGAGTACCACCAACTCGTATCTCGTATACCTTGTGGCACATACCCGTATTACGCGTCCCTCTATCCGTCCTCCATCTGGTAGTTTGTCCGTCCAAGCGTCCGTACGTGCGTCCAGCTAGTGAACACTGCAAGTACCACCATCTCGCATACCCTGTGGCCCACAGCCGCTTTACGCGTAAGTCTACCTGTCCGTCCGTTTGCTGGTCTGCCTGTTTCTTCATGCGTCCATTCGTGCGTCCATCCGTGCATCCATCTAGCGAACATTCCAAATACCACCATCTGGCATACCCTGTGGCATAGAGCCGCATTACGCGTTCGTCTACGGTCCGTCTGTCTGACTGTCTGTCTGTCCATCCATGCGTCCGTCCGTGCGTTCGTCTAGAGAACACTCATAGTAGCGCCATCTCGCATACTTTGGCACGTAGCCAATTTATGCTTCCGTCTACCTGCTCGTCCGTCTGCTAGTCTGTCCCTCTGTTTGTCTGCCTGTCCGTACATGCGTCCGTCCATGCGTCCAGATAGCGAACACTGCGTACCGCCATCTTGCATCTCGTATACAATGTGGCACATACCCGCTTTACGCGACTAACTATCCGTCCGTCCATCTGCTAGTCTGTCCGTCCGTTCATGCGTCCGTCCATGAGTCCATCTACCGAACACTCTGAGTACTGCCATCTCACATACCCTGTAGCACATAGCTCCTTTACGCGTTCGTCTTCTTGTCCGTCCGTCTGCTAGTTTGTCTGTCCGTGTGTCCATGCATCCGTCCGTGCGTCCATCTAGTCAACACTCTGAGTACCACCATCTCGCATCTCGTATACCCTGTGCCACATACCCGCTTCACTCGTCCGTCTATTCGTCTGTCCGTCTGCTAGTCTGTCTCTCTGTTTGTCCATGCTTCCGTCCATGCGTTCATCTAGAGAACACTGCAGTTACCGCCATCTTGCATCTCGTATACCCTGTGGCGCATACGTGCTTTACGCTTCCGTCTATCTGTCCGTCCGTATGCTAGTCTGTCTGCCTGTCTGTCCATGCGTCCGTCCGTGCGTCCATGTAGAGAACACTCAATGTACCGCCAGCTCGCATACCCTGTGGCACATAGCCGCTTTACGCGTCCGTCCACCGGTCCGTCCGTCTGCTAGTCTGTCTGTCGGTCTGTCCATGCGTCCGTCCGTGCGTTAATCTAGAGAACCCTCCAGTTACTGCCGTCTCTCATCTCGTATACCCTGTGGCACATACGCACTTTACGCGTCCGTGTATCTGTCCACCCGTCTGCTAGTCTGTCTGTATGTCCGTCTGTGCATCCATCCGTGCATTCACCTAGAGAACACTCAAAGTACCACTATCTCGCATCTCGTATACCCTGTGGAACATACCCGCTTTACGCGACCGTCTACCTGTCTGTTTGTCTGCTTGTCTGTCTGTCCGTCCATTCATTCGTCCGTGCGTCTATCTAGTGAACACTCCAAGTACCACCATCTGACATACCCTGTGGCCCATAGCCGCTTTACGCGCCCATCTATCTACCTGTCAGTCCAGCTGTCTGTCTGTCTGTCCAAGCGTCCGTCCGTGCGTTCATCTAGAGAACCCTCCTCTTACCGCCATCTCGCATCTCGTATACCCTGTGGCACATACGCACTTTACGCGTCCGTCTATCCATCCGTCCATCTGCTGGTCTGTCTGTCCGTCCATCCATGCGTCTGTCCGTGAGTCGATCTAGTAAATACTCTGAGTACCACCATCTCGCATACCCTGTAGCATATTGCTGATTTACGCATTCGTCTACCTGTCCGTCTGTCTGCTAGTTTGTCTGTCTGTCCATCCGTGCATCCGTCCGTGCGTCCATCTAGTGAACACTGAGTACCACCAACTCGTATCTCGTATACCCTGTGGCACACACCCGCATCTCGCGTCCGTCTATCCGTCCGTCCATCTGCTAGTCTGTCCGTGCATGCGTCCATACGTGCGTTCATCTAGTAAACACTCCAAGTGCCGCCATCTCGCATACCCTGTGGCACATCGCCGCTTTACGCGTCAGTCTACCTGTCCGTCCGTCTGCTAGTCTGTCTGTCCGTTCATGCGTTCATCCGTGCGTCCATCTAGCGAACACTCCAAGTACCACCATCTGGCATATCTGTGACACATAGCCGCATTATGCGTCCGTCTACCTGTCCGTCTGTATCCCAGTCTGTCTGTCCATCCGTCTAAGCGTCCGTCCGTGAGTCCATCTAGTGAACACTGAGTACTACCAACTCATATCTCGTATACCCTGTAGCACATAGCCGCTTTACGTGTGCGTCTGCTTGTCCGTCCGTCTGCTAGTTTGTCTGTCCGTGCGTCCTTCCGTGCATCCTTCTAGCGAACACTCCAAAGTACCACCATCTAGCATACCCTGTGGCACATAGCCGCATTACGCGTCCGTCTACCTGTCCGTCTGTCTGACAGTCTGTCTGTCTGTCCATCAATGCGTCCGTCCGTGCGTCCATCTAGAGAACACTCATACTACCGCCATCTCGCATACCGTGGCGCATAGCCGCTTCACGCGTCCGTATACCTGTCCGTCCATCTGCTAGTCTGTCTGTCTGTCCGTCCGTCGATGCGTCCGTCCGTGAGTCCATCTAGTGAACACTCTGGGTACTGCCATCTCGTACACCCAGTAGCACATAGCCACTTTACGTGTCCGTCTACATGTTCGCCCGTCTGCTAGTTTGTCTGTCCGTGTGTCAATGCATCCGTCCATGCGTCCATTTAGTGAACACTCTTGGTACCACAATCTCGCATCAAGTATACCCTGTGGCACATACCCGCTTTACTCGTCTGTCTATCCGTCCGTCCGTTTGCTAGTCCGTCTGTCTGTCCATCGATGCGTCCGTCTGTGCGTCCATCTAGAGAACACTAAAAATACCGCCATCTCGCATACCTTGTGGCACATAGCCGCTTCACGCGTCCGTCCACCTGTCCTTCGGTCTGCTAGTCTGTCTGTCGGTCCGTCCGTGTGTCCGTCCGTCCGTGCGTTCTTCTAGAAAACACTGCAGTTACCGCCATCTCGCATCTCCTATACCCTGTGGCACATACGCGCTTCACGCGTCCGTCTATCCGTCCGTCCATCTGCTAGTCTGTCCGTCCATGCGTCCGTACGTGCGTCCAGCTAGTGAACACTGCAAGTACCACCATCTCGCATACCTTGTGGCCCATAGCCGCTTTACGCATAAGTCTACCTGTCCATCCGTCTCCTAGACTACCTATCCGTCCATGCATCCGTCCGTGCATCCATCCAGTGAACGCTCCAAGTACAACTATCTGGCATACCCTGTGGACCATAGCCACTTTACGCGTCCGTCTTCCTCTCCGTCCGACTGGTAGTCTCTCTGTCTGTCTGTCCATGCGTCCGTCCACTCAAAAATAATGACATCTCGCTTACCCTGTGGCACATAGCCACTTTACGCGTCCGTCCCCCTGTCCGTCCGTCCGCTAGTCTGTCTGTCGGTCCGTCCATGCGTCCGTCCGTTAGTTTATCTAGTGAATACTCTGAGTACCGCCATCTTGCATACCCTATAGCACATGGCCAATTTACGCGTCCGTCTTCCTGTCCGTCCGTCTGCAAGTTTATCTGTCTGTCCGTCATGCGTCCGTACGTGCGTCCAGCTAGTGGACACTGCAAGTACCACCATCTCGCATACCCTGTGGGCCATAGACGCTTTCGCATAAGTCTACCTGTCCGTCCGTCTGCTAGTCTGTCTGTTTCTTGATGCGTCCATTCGTTCGTCCATCCATGCATCCATCTAGCGAACATTCAAAATACCACCATCTGGCATACCCTGTGGCACATAGCCGCATTACGCGTCCGTCTACCTGTCCATCTGTCTGCCAGTCTGTCTGTCTGTCCATCCATGCGTCCGTCCGTGCGTCCGTCTAGAGAACACTCATAGTACCGCAATCTCGCATAGCATGGCATATAGCCAATTTACGCTTCCGTCTACCTGTCCGTCCGTCTGCTAGTCTCTCTGACTGCCCATGGGTCCGTTTGTACATCCATCTAGAGAACACTCACAGTACCGCCATCTCGCATACCCTGCGGTACATAGCCACTTTACGCGTCCGTCTTCCTCTCCGTTCGTCTTCTAGTCTGTCTGTCTGTCCGTCCATGCGTCCGTCCGTGTGTCCGTCTAGAGAACACTCAAAAATACCGCCATCTCGCATACCTTGTGGCACTTACGCGCTTTACGCATCCGTCTACCTGTCCGTCCTTCTGCTAGTCTGTTTGTCGGTCCGTCCATGCGTCCGTCCGTGAGTCGATCTAGTGAATACTCTGAGTACCGCCATCTCGCATACCCTATAGCGCATGGCCGATTTTAGCGTCTGTCTTCCTGTCCGTCCGCTTGCTAGTTTGTCTGCCCGTGAGTCCGTTCGGGTGTCCAGCTAGAGAACACTCTGAGTAGCACCATATCGCACACCTTGTGGCACATAGCCACTTTACGCGCCCGTCGACCTGACCGTCCGTCTGCTAGTCTGTCTGTCTTTCCGTCCATACGTCCAACCGTGCCTCCATCTAGACTACACTCATAGCACCACCATGTCGCATACCGTGGTCTATAGCCGCTTCACGCGTCCGTCTACCTGTCCGTCCGTCTGCTAATCTTTATGTATGTCCGTCCATGCGTCCGTCCGTGCGTCCAGATAGTCAACACATAGTACCGCCATCTCACATCTCGTATACCACGTGGCACACACCCGCTTTACGCGTCCATCTATCCGTCCGTCCATCTGCTAGTCTGTCTTTCCGTCCGTCCATGCGTCCGTCCATGCGCCCATCTAGAGAACACTCAATGTACTGCCATCTCACATACCCTGTGGCACATAGCGGCTTTACGCGTCCGTGTACCTGTCCCTTGTCTCCAAGTCTGTCTGTCTGTCCGTCCATGCATCCGTCCTGGCATCCATCTAGTGAACCCTAAAAAATACCGCCATCTCGCATGCCCTGTGGCACATAGCCAGTTACGCGACCATTCACCTGTCCGTGCGTCTGCTAGTCTCTCTGTCGGTTCGTCCATGCGTCCGTCCGTGCGTTCATCTAGAGAACACTCCAGTAACCGCCTCTCGCATCTCGTATACCCTGTGGAACATACGCGCTTTACGCGTCCGTCTATCCGTCCATCTGTCTGCTAGTCTGTCTGTCTGTCCGTCAACGCGTCCGTCCGTGCGTCGAGCTAGAGAACACTCTGAGTACCGCAATCTCGCATACCCTGTGGCACGTAGCCGCTTTACGCGTGAATCTGTCTACCTGTCCGTCCGTCTGCTTGTCTGTCTGTCTGTCTGTCCGTCCTTCCGTCCGTCCAAGAGTCCATCTAGAGAATACTAAAGAATACCGCCATCTCGCATACCCTGTGGCACATAGCCACTTTACGCCTGTGTCTACCTGTCCGTCCGTCTGCTAGTCTGTCTTTTGGTCCGACCATGCGTCCGTCCGTGCGTTTATCTAGAGAACACTCAATTTACCGCCCTCTTGCATCTCTACCCTTTGGCACATACCTGCTTTACGCGACCGTCACCCTGTCCGTCGTTCTGCTGTCTGTCTCTTTCCGTCCATGCGTTCGTCCGTACGTCCATCTAGTGAACACTCTGAGTACCGCCATCACGCATACCCTGTGGCACATAGCTGCTTTACACGTGCGTCTGTCTACCTATCCGTCCGTCTCCTTGTCTGTCTGTCCGTCGGTCCATGCGTCTATCCATCAGTCCTTCTAGCGAACACTCCAAGTACCACCATCTAGCATACCCTGTGGCACATAGCCGCATTACGCGTCCGTCTACCTGTCCGTCTGTCTGACAGTCTGTCTGTCTGTCCATCCATGCGTCCGTCCGTGCGTCCATCTAGAGAACACTCATACTACCGCCATCTCACATACCGTGGCGCATAGCCGCTTCACGCGTCCGTATACCTGTCCGTCCATCTGCTAGTCTGTCTGTCTGTCCGTCCGTCGATGCGTCCGTCCGTGAGTCCATCTAGTGAACACTCTGGGTACTGCCATCTCGCACACCCAGTAGCACATAGCCACTTTACGTGTCCGTCTACATGTTCGTCCGTCTGCTAGTTTGTCTGTCCGTGTGTCAATGCATCCGTCCATGCGTCCATTTAGTGAACACTCTTGGTACCGCGATCTCGCATCAAGTATACCCTGTGGCACATACCCGCTTTACTCGTCTGTCTATCCGTCCGTCCGTTTGCTAGTCTGTCTGTCTGTCCATCGATGCGTCCGTCTGTGCTTCCGTTTAGAGAACACTCAGAGTACTGCCATCTCGCATACCCTGTGTACATAGCCACTTTACGCGTCCGTCTTCCTCACCGTCCGTCTTCTAGTCTGTCTGTCTGTCCGTCCATGCGTCCGTCCGTGCGTCCATCTAGAGAACACTAAAAATACCGCCATCTCACATACCTTGTGGCACATAGCCGCTTCACGCGTCCGTCCACCTGTCCTTCGGTCTGCTAGTCTGTCTGTCGGTCCGTCCATGCGTCCATCCGTGCGTTCATCTAGAGAACACTGCAGTTAGCACCATCTCGCGTCTCGTATACCCTGCGGCACATACGCGCTTTACGCGTTCGTCTTCCTCTCCATCCGTCTGCTAGTCTCTCTGTCTGTCTGTATATGCGTCCGTCCGTGCGTCCATCTAGATAACACTCACGAATAAGGATATCTCGCTTACCCTGTGGCACGTAGCCACTTTACGCGTCCATCCACCTGTCCGTCCGTCTGGTAGTCTGTGTTTCGGTCCGTCCATGCGTCCGTCCGTGAGTCGATCTAGTGAATACTCTGAGTACCGCCATCTCGCATACCCTATAGCACATGCCGATTTACGCGTCCGTCTTCCTGTTTGTCCGTCTGCTAGTTTGTCTGTCTGTCCATCCTCGCGTCCATCCACGCGTCCATCTAGTGAACACTGAGTACCACCAACTCGTATCTCGTATACCCTGTGGCACATACCCGCATTACGCGTCCGTCTATCCATCCGTCCATCTGCTAGTCTGTCCGTCCATGGGTTTGTCCGTGCGTCCATCTAGTGAACACTCCAAGTACCACCATCTCGCATACCCTGTGGCCCCTAGCCGCTTTAGGCGTAAGTCTACCTGTCCGTCCGTCTGCTGGTCTGTCTATCCATTCATGCGTCCATCCGTACGTCCATCTAGCGAACATTCCAAGTACCACCATCTGGCATACCCTGTGGCACATAGCCGCATTACGCGTCCGTCTACCTGTCCATCTGTCTGCCAGTCTGTCTGTCTGTCTGTCCATACATTAGTCCATTCGTGCGTCCGTCTAGAGAACACTCATAGTACCGCCATCTCGCATACCGTGGCACATAGCCGCTTTACGCTTCTGTCTACCTGTCCGTCCGTCTGCTAGTCTGTCGCTTTGTTAGTCTGTCGGTCCGTACATGCGTCCGTCCGTGCGTTCAGGTAGTGAACACTGAGAACCGCTATCTTAGTACCGCCACTGAGTACTAATCTACGTAATAGGGCAAGCCTACAAATACTAGAACAGCGCAGGATAATATCCAGATTAAAATTCGTCTACCAGCTTGATCACGGGGACTTTAAATTATCACGGGAACGATACCTTCAGCAGCCTTCTAAACTTTCAGCTAGGACAAATCACAACAAAACGTTTAGGCAGCCACCCAGCCACATTAATGCCCACAAGTTCGCTCTCTTTTCTCGCGCAATTTTTCATTGGAACGCATTACCTGCGGAAGTAGTGAATGCTGCCTCGACGGCTTCATTCACTCAACAGATAGAAAAGAATAATTTCACCATATAAGTGATGTATGCTGAAAATAGTGTCATTTGAGTGCAAATTATCCGGCTACAAATGTTGAAAATATTCTGAGTTGAGCGCAGTTCTGTTGAACAGCGAGAAAATATATTTGACTTTTCTGTACTTGATAGTTATGTATTCTTTCATTTATGCCCTGTACTCCAGTGTATTACTAGTTTTTGCTTGAATGTATTGTTTGTATCCCACTACTGCATGAGCCCGGGTAGGGCCTGCAGTATCTGTAAATAAATAAATAAATAAATCTTGCATCTCGTATACAATGTGGCACATACCCGCTTTACGCGTCCGTCTATCCATCCGTCCATCTGCTAGTCTGTCCGTCCATGCGTTTGTCCGTGCGTCCATCTAGTGATCACTCCAAGTACCACCATCTCGCATACCCTGTGGCCCATAGCCGCTTTAGGCGTAAGTCTACCTGTCCGTCCATCTGCTGTCTGTCTGTCCGTCCGTTCATGCGTCCGTCCATGAGTCCATCTAGTGAACACTCTGAGTACTGCCATCTCGCATACCCTGTAGCACATAGCCGCTTTACGCGTCCGTCTACCTGTCCGTCCGTCTGCTAGTTTGTCTGTCCATGCGTCCGTCCATGCGTCCAGCTAGAGAACACTCATAGTGCCACCATCTCGAATACCGTGGCACATAGCCGCTTCAGGTCTCCGTCTACCTTTCCGTCCGTCTGCTAGTTTTTCTGTCTGTCCGCCATGCGTCCGTCCGTGCGTCCAGATAGTGAACACTTAATACCGCCATCTCGCATCTCGTATACCACGTGGCACATACCCGCTTTACGCGTCCATCTATCCGTCCGTCCATCTGCTAGTCTGTCTTTCCGTCCATCCATGCATCCGTCCGTGAGTCAATCTAGTGAACACTGTGAGTACTGCCCTCTCGCATGCCCTGTAGCACATAGCTATTTTACGTGTCCGTCTACATGTCCGTCCGTCTACTCGTTTGTCCGTGTGTCCATGCATCCGTCCGTGCGTCCATTTAATCAACACTCTGAGTACCGCCATCTCGAATCTCGTATACCCTGTGGCATACATCCGCTTCACTCGTCCGTCTATCCGTCTGTCCGTCTGATTGTCTGTCTGTCCGTCCATGCGTACGTCCGTCCGTCCATCTAGAGAACACTCAAAGTACTGCCATCTCGTATACCCTGTGGCACATAACCGCTTTACGCGTCCGGCTACCTGTCCCTCCGTCTCCTAGTCTGTCTGTCTGTCCATCCATGCATCCGTCCGTGAGTCCATCTAGTGAACAATCTGAGTAATGCCATCTCGCATACCCTGTGTCACATAGCCGCTTTACGCGCCTGTCTGCCTGTCCGTCCATCTCCTAGTCTGCCTCTCTGTCCATACAGGCGTCCGTCCGTGCATCCATCTAGTGAACACTCTGAGTACAACTATCTCGCATACCCTGTGGCACATAGCCGCTTTACGCATCCGTCTACTTGTCCGTACATCTGCTAGTCTGTCATGCCTTTCTGTTTGTCCGTCCATGCATCCGTCCGTGCGTCCATTTAGCGAACACTTATAGTACCGCCATCTCGCGTACCGTGGCACAAAGCCGCTTCACGTGTCCGTCTACATGTCCGTCCGTCTGCTAGTGTTTCTGTCTGTTCATCCATGCATCCGTCCGTGCGTGCAGATAGTGAACACTCAGTACCGCCATCTCGCATCTCGTATACCACGTGGCACATACCCGCTTTACGCGTCCATCTATCCGTCCGTCCATCTGCTAGACTGTCTTTCCGTCCGTCCATGCATCCGTCCGTGAATTCATCTAGTGAACACTGTGAGTACTGCCATCTCACATGGCCTATAGCACATAGCTATTTAACGTGTTCGTCTACATGTCCGTCCGTTTACTCGTTTGTCCGTGTGTCCTCGGCCATCGGCTTAAGGACATCTTCACTGAATCACCGCGGGTTGTATATCGGAGATCAAGGAACTTGCGCGACATGGTAACTTCTTCCAAGACTAGATTCATTGCTCCAGTTGGTTGTCATCCCTGTAAAAAAAACGCGATGTAAAGTTTGTGCGCACATGACCACTGCGACTGTTGCTAAAAGCACGGCATCTAACTTTTCACTTAGGATTAAAGGGGACTTAAACTGAGATAGCAGCAACATCATTTACTTACTTGAATGCTCAATCTGCCACATGCAATACATCGGTCAATACGAGACATCTTTTCGCATCCGTTTCAACAACCACAAATCACACGTAAACAGTTTGCCATATCTTCCATTGTCCAAGCATTTTCATCTACCAGGTCATTCGTTTGACAAGATTATGGTGACACTATAAGAATCGGGCTTTAAATCACACCATGATCGCGAAATTCGAGAATCGTTCTTGATTCACAAGTTCAACAGTCTGTTATATGGCATTAACGAATGCGTAGGCAAAGTGTCATGCCTTTCCATGATGCCCTGACGTCCGGAATTTAGAGAAATATTTAAAGAAGCATCCATAACGTATTCTTTACTTCCTAAAGGTTATCACATATTTATTTATTTTTTAGTTTTTTTCATGCGTGAGCCTCGTCGTCAATGGTGAATGTTACAAATGCCTTTTACATGCCCACAATTTTGTCTATTGTATTACATTTTTTAATGGTTTTAGTGTTGTCACGGCTGTTTCAAAGAATTTTTGTGACACTCACATGCTGATCGCACGTGTTTTGTACTGACGTGTTCATGCCTGCTCGATAAAGCGGCCACATACTCGTATTTCTGTTAATGCTGACGAAGGCCGTGCCACGGACGGAAACGTAGAGTAAACAACTATGCAAAGTTTCGTAGTTGTGCTCCTTTATATCTAAATATAGTTGCACCGAACCCACAGAATTTATTTTTTGAATCATTTTACTACTGTGGGTCCCGGAAAAGCCACTACGAAAATTGTTGACTGCAAATACCCTAAGAGTGCCACATCGACAGCCATTTTGGGTGACTCGCAGACGAGATACCTATACCAGCATTTTGATCCGCTTCATGCGGGTACGCCAGCCTTCATCTCTCAGAGTGGTGCTACCATCAGAGATGTAACTTTACTATTGGATTTCGTGCCTTCGTTAACGGAAACGCTCATCCTTCACGTTGGCAGCAATGACATCTCAAAGTGTTTCGGTAACGTGGCTTTTGCCAAGTACCGCGAGATGCTGAATATCGTAACGAAACGGCGCCCCGCTATACGTCGAATATACGCAAGCCTTGTCCTGCCACGATCCTGCAACCGCCGTCAAGGTAGCAGAAACGAAGCCTTTGTGGAACGTTGCAACAAGTCTCCAAGATTTTTCAACCAGCTCCTTCGGAACTTTGGCCAACGTATTTTTTTTTTCTTGTGTGTTATAAAATGTTGTACCCACCCCCTCTGTAATGCCCTACGGGCCCTGAGGGTACTGTAATAAATAAATAAATAAACGTTCAAAGCTGGTATTTCACGTCGATCATGGATTTTAATGGCTCCCGCCATCTCGCGTGCTCCCGAGTGACGGTCTCCACCCAAGTTTTGAGTGCTTTGCGCTACTTGCCTGTCACTTTGGACAGTTGTGCGTCAAAAAATCCACATGACGCGTCATCAGCTGCTTGGGAAGACTACACAAGCAGGGGAACTATTTGAAATGTGCCTCGTGCCACGTAAGCATGTTCTCACGACAGTCTTCCATCATCTGAGAAAATGGCTGCACCCTCTGCGAGGATGCCAACAAGTGGTATCGAAGCGATAAAAATTAGCTCAGCGACAGGCCAATCAAGTGCGACAACAGCAAACAATACACATAGAAGCAGGGCAGCGACAAGCAAGCCAACGACAAGGCGGTCATCGACCAGCAGGGCTTCTGAGAACAAGGCCATCGCGAAAGATGCAGTGAGTAAGTTGACACCAACAAAAAGGACATCGCCAAGCTGTGTACTTTCAACCAACGCAACGACCAGCCTGACAACGAGAAACAAGACACCGGCAAGGACAATTACCACAAAGATGACAGACAAAGCAGTGTCTTTTTACAAGGTTACGAACAATCCAGTGAGCAGCAAGGCAACACCGGCCGCTTCTCCGCCTCCCAGCGGTGCCACGTCGTCCCAGTCAAGGTACCAATTCAGAAGCAAGCGGCCTGATCCTACCCAAGCAACCGAATGACTACCACCTAGCCGGGGTCAGACTCCCTTTGGAAATGGCTCAGTGCACTTTTTGCAGCTTAGAAAAGTAATCGAAAAGCGTATTCGCTGCGACCTGCATGCTTCCACTTTAAAAATGCATATTGCTACATCAACAGTACCTAAAGGTTTAAGCCTTAACTTAAGGCCTGCTATGTCTGAAAAGACTAGCAATAATCTCTCCAGTTGGGACAACACACTCAAACAAGCGTCTCTGGAACTCACGCGCATTCTCACTAACCATTATGAGTCATCCGGAAAAAAGCTAAGCAACAAAGAGAACCAACTCTTTGCTACGCGGAATTTCACTGCCGATGAAAGAGCGTCGCTTGATAACTACAGGCAAGAAAAGATTCGCGAGCTCGGCGACAAAAATATATATAAAGCTGATGCGCGATAACATTTGCACAAGCGTCAGCACTCCTGATGACGCAACGTCTTCAGTGCATTCGTCCTCCGCAGAAGCTGTAAATATAGTGAATATTTCTAGTGCCACGTTATCGGCTGAAGAATTGAGCGTTCTTTCCCATTCTTTGAAATTTTGTCCTGCCACTGGAGGATACAATGAATTCCAACTAATCAGGGACTTACACAATTTTTAAAGAAGCATGCGTTTACGCGAATACTTTCATAATCAGCCTCCATCTATCAAAACGGCATTTTTTTTCTACTAAGCACTGGACTCCTCCTCCCCAAAGGGAGATATGTCCCCATATTTACATCCGAGCAGTGCAGCGAGATATACTCGAAGCATACACGAAGCAATCGCCCTTTCACCGCAACCTAAGCGACAAAGAAAAGCAAGCGATCCAGACCCTGGCTTGCCGAGACGACATCGTCATCAAACCGGCCGATAAAGTGGGAGCAATCGTAATAATGAATAAGGCTGATTACCTGCGTGAGGCCCACAGGCAAATAAATGACCACACACTTTACAGACATTTGAGCTACGACCCAACCGAGGAATTCAAGACCAAGGTAAAAGAAACTTTAAAAGAGCTTGTAATAAAAAAAAATTCCAGAAACTGCGCTTCAATCCTTAGTCCCCCTTAGTCCAGTAGCTGGAAGATTTTATCTACTTCCTAAAATTCATAAACAAGATATTCCAGGCCGGCCAATGATTTCAGGAATAGGAACCATCACAGAAAGCCTGTCTCGATATGCAGACAGCCTAATTAGTTCAATTCCTCGTAACTTTTTTTCATATATCAAGGACACTAATCACTTTCTGCGTGACATTGTAAATATGCGTGTTACGAGTGAGGCTCTTCTGGTCACACTAGATGTTTTGTCACTGTACACAAATATACCCCATGCGGACGGGATTCGTTCTGTACTACAAGCATACAATGACTCGGTAAATGACAAACCCATTGACGGTTCCACCTTGGGCACTATTTTATCACTGATACTCGAGCTTAACAACTTTGAATTTAACGGTGAACATTAGGTTCAAACCAGCGGCACCTCGATGGGCACAAAAATAGGTCCCAATTATGCGAACATCTTCGTGGGCATTCTAGAAAATAACTTCCTCGCCACTCGTGACCTAAAAAACCACTTTATTACAAACGCTTCACTGACGACATTTTCTTAATTTGGCACCATGGTGAAGCGGCATTACATTCTTTCATTGCATACTTCAACAAAGTAGAACCATCCATCTCCTTTTCCCACTCTTATTCATCACTCACCATAAACGTCCTTGACGTCAATGTAGCTTTAAACAATCGTAAACTAACGACAAACCTATACAGGATGCCCACTGACCGACAAAGATATCTTCATTTTAAAAGTAGCCATGTCAAACACTGCAAAACAAGTATCCCCTATAGCCAAGCTATCCGTTTTCAAAGAATTTGTTCGGACAACAAGGATTTCACTCGCAAATGTGACCAGCTCCGTGAATCATTAACGGAACAACAATATTCTTCTCAAATAATTGACGACGCTCTCCAACGAGCCAAATGCCTCGATCGGAAAGAGCTCATCAGTAAGGACAAGCGATTAGCGCCACCTTCCCGAACCAACTTCGTTCTAGCGCATTCTGCATCTATTCCTATCGTGTCGCATATACTCAGAAAACATTGCAACTTACTGACACAGAATGATCGGCTTGAGTACATCTTCACTGAATCACCGCGGGTTGTATATCGGAGATCAAGGAACTTGCGCGACATGGTAACTTCTTCCAAGACTAGATTCATTGCTCCAGTAGGTTGTCACCCCTGTAAAAAAACGCGATGTAAAGTTTGTGCGCACATGACCACTGCGGCTGTTGCTAAAAGCACGGCATCTAACTTTTCAGTTAGGATTAAAGGGGACTTAAACTGCGATAGCAGCAACATCATTTACTTACTTGAATGCTCCATCTGCCACATGCAATATATCGGTCAAACTGAGACATGTTTTCGCATCCGTTTCAGCAACCACAAATCACACGTAAACAGTTTGCCACATCTTCCATTGTCCAAGCATTTTCATCTATCAGGTCATTCGTTTGACAAGATTATGATGACACTATTAGAATCGGGCTTTAAATCACACCATGATCGCGAAATTTGAGAACCTTTCTTGATTCACAAGTTCAACAGTCTGTTATCTGGCATTAACGAATGCGTAGGCAAAGTGTCTTGCCTTTACACGTTGCCCTGACGTCCGCAGTTTCGAGAAATATTTAAAGAAGCCTCCCTAACGTATTCTATACTTCCTAAAGGTTATCACATATTTATTTATTTTTTTATAGCGTGAGCATTGTCGTCAATGGTGAATGTTAAAAATGCCTTTCACATGTCCACAATGTTGTCTATTGTATTACATTTTTAATGGTTTTTTAGTGTAGTCACGGTTGTTTCAAAAAATTTTTGTGACACTCACATGCTGATCGCACGTGTTTTGTACTGACGTGTTCATGCCTGCTCATTAAAGCGGCCACATACTCGTATTTCTGTTAATGCTGACGAAGGCCGTGCCACGGCCGAAACGTAGAGTAAACAACTATGAAATTTTCGTAGGGTTGCTCCTTTACTCCTAATTTTATATATATATATATATATATATTGTTGCATACATGCACGAAGACAAAAAAGCGTATACGGTGAACGCACTTGTCGCCCAGAGCGAGAGAGGAAAAAGAGGATCAGGAGGATCTTTAACCAGTCGGCCGCTTCTGAGCTACCCTCACGACCTAGTAAACGGCCCCTTTCAACGTTTACCAGTGTCTTTCAAACGTGACAGAGTGGTGGAGGAGCTGGGTAAGCGCTTCAACTACGGAACGATCACTGCCACAGCTTCGACGAAGCCGTCGACTTGCTGGTCTCCCACCATCTGCCGTGAGTGACTTCGACATGCCCGAAGAAGCAGGCGTTTCCAGGACGGCACCATCTGGCCCGCTTCTTTACTACCGAGTTCCACCACTCTTTGGAGGAAAAGCTGAAGAAGATGTCCACGCCTGGCTCACCAAGTACAAACGTGTGGGCAAGTCCAACGGTTGGGATGCAGCCGCTATGCTAGCCAACGTAGTGTTCTCCCTGACCGACACCGCACTGGTATGGTACGAGAACCACGAGGACGCACTCACGACGTGGGATCTTTTTGTTGAAGAGCTCAGGGCGTGTTTCGGCGACTTGGTTGCTAGAAAGAAGCGGGCTGAGCAAACACTGTCGCAACGGGCGGAGCTACCAGGTGAGACATGCACCACTTACATAGAAGAAGTGTTACATAGAAGACTGTGCAAGGTGGTCTGTGCTACCATGTCGGAAGAGGACAAAGTTGGGCATCTGCTCAAAGGGATTGCTGAGGACGTGTATAATTTTCGAATTGGAAAAGAAAGCCTCAGTTCTGTGTCCGACATCATTCAGCAATGCCGAACGTTTGAAACGCTCAAGATGCGTCAAATTGCGCCCAAGTTTGGTCGGCTGGCTAACGTTACAACTGTTGCTATTGTGGACACGAATCCTGGCCTCGATCTTTTTCTACCATTCGACAGATTGTTCGTGAGGAACTGTCCCACCGAGTAATGTCGTGTTCGACAGCTGACCATCGCGAGTTGTGTCTGCCACGTGAGGTTATGGATGTGCCTCCTTTGACCCCATGGCAACCGACGATGAGCGCGGTAACTGTGGAGTACAGCCCAGCCCCACAGTCAAGAATGACAACCAGATTTCTCGCATCGTGGTATGACCGACGCTCTCAACGCATGCCTCCTCGACACCAGACGTCTCGGTACGACGCACCCGACCAGTACATCCGTCACACAAGAGGAAATGGTGACGCTCTATTCATCGACGAGCGACCGACGTTTTGACCTCGGCCGGTGTGCTATTCCTGCGGTGTGCCCGGCCACATATCGCGATTTTGCAACCGTATGGTGACTCCTCGGTATCACCAACCATCCGACTTTTCACGACCCTTCGAACAGCCTCATGGTGTCCGGTGGCCGGCCCACATGCCACCTGATGACAACTATTGGCCCAGCAACTTCCGCAACCACTCCCCGGCATCTGACAGGAGTTTAACGCCCCCACCGCGACATCGTGCTCATCGTTCTTCTTCACCGCTGCGTCGCAAAGCGCCCTCTTCGCCACCAGAAAACTAGCCAGCGCGGCCAATGGGGGTGAGGTGTCTGAAAACTTGCTACTGAAAGAAATACCGCCTGTGTGTATGTTTAAAAACAATGTGCGTGTTTTGGTGAATCATGTGCTTGTGATGGCCTTGGTGGACACAGGTGCAATGATTTCCGTGATGAGTGCTTCCTTTAAAGACGTGTTAGGGTGGAAAGTTGTTTTTACCTGGGATGAAACTTCGACGTTCTGTGGAGTGAGTGGAGAGCCATTGTGCCTTATTGGTGTGTGTAGTGCTGAGGTATTTTTGTGAGGCCTAATGATAACGACAGAGTTTGCGATTATTCCTCGGTCGACACATGACGTCATTCTCGGCATGGACGTCTTGCGAGAATGTGGTGCCACTGTAGACTGTCACACGGGGAAAGTCTTTGTGAGTGGCCAGATGCCTTCAGAACTTCTGAAAACTCCAGCGAATGACCAAACTACGCTGTGTGTCTGTGGCGATACGTTCATACCTGCGTTGTCTACCGTACGTGTTCCTGTTGTTTGTCGCGGTGCGGATTCTGACATCTTCGATGCGAGCATAGAACCAATGCACATAATCTGCATGAAGAAGAATGTGTTGCTTCCCCAATGTGTGGTGTCGATTGATGGCGGACGAACTGGCCTATGGACTGTAAACTGTTCCTCTGAGCCTGTGACACTACCCAATGGTTGAAATTAGCTTCGGTCAGCAAAGAACACGTGACCTTATCAGTGGTCGAGCTCACAGACGTGCCGGAAGAACGTGACGAAACTGGTTGTCACAATTTGGACGGGGCGCTTATGGCAACGATAAGTAAGTAAGCTCAAGCGAGCGCCGGACTTTAATGAATGTGCTGTTGAATCACGTTTCGGTATTTGACTTTGCGCAGAAGAGCAAAGTAATCCCTATTCCGCGGTCTCGAACGCGCCATACCATCAACACTGGCGCGGCAACTCTGATTCGCCAAAAACCATATCGTGTTTCCCCGTCAGAAAGACAAATTATCAACGACCAAGTGCAGGAAATGGTGCCAAAGGGAGTGGTACAAGAGTCAGCCACTCCGTGGGCAGCACCGGTAATCCTTGTTAACAAGAAAGATGGATCTTCGAGATTTTGTGTCGACTATCGCCGACTGAATGCCGTGACTAAAAAGGACGTATACCCACTGCCCCGTATAGAGGACGCAATTGACTGCTTACACTCGGCCTCTTATTTTTCCTACGTAGACTTACGATCCGGTTATTGGCCAATTCCGATGTACCCAGAGGACAAGGAAAAAACTGCCTTTGTAACCCCTGATGGGCTCTTTGAATTCAACGTGATGCTATTTGGACTGTGCAATGCACCGGCAACGTTCGAGAGGTTTATGACACCATTCTGCGTGGCTTGAAGTAGAACATCTGCATGTGCTACCTCGACAACGTCGTCATCTTTGGCCGCACGTTCAGTGAACGCAACTCTCGTCAGGATACTGTTTTGAACTTCATCCGAAACGCTGGCCTAATTTTAAACTCAAAGAAATGCCACTTCGGAGACCGCCAGACGCTTGTGCTCGGGCATCTCGTTGACAAGGATGGCATCCGCCCTGACCCACCGAAGACAGCAGCAGTTGAGGCGTTCAATGCGCCGCGTTCCGTCAAGGAGCTTCGTAGTTTCCTGGGGCTTTGTTCGTACTTCCGCCACTTTATTCCAAAGTTTGCCGACGTTGCGTATCCTCTCACATGCCTTTTACGAAAGTGCAATTCCTTTGAGTGGACTCCGGAGTGCGATTCTTCATTCCGTCAATTGAAGTTTTTGCTGACGTCACGACCCGTCCTTCAGCATTTCAGTCCTTCTGCTCCGACAGAGCTTCATACGGATGCTAGCGGCATAGGTATTGAAGCCGTCCTAGTAAAACGTTATGCGACCGCGAACACGTCATCGACTACGCAAGTCGCTCCCTAAGCAGGCCGGAACAAAACTACACTGTTACGAAACAAGAATGCTTGGCGGTATTATTTGCAATTCAGCGGTTTAGGTCTTACCTGTACGGACGCCCATTCACAGTCGTAACCGAACACCACTCGTTGTGTTGGCTTGTCAACCTTCGTGACCCTTGTGGCCGCCTTGCGCGCTGGGCACTCTGGCTACAAGAATACAGTTTTACCATCGCTTACAACAGTGGTCGTTGACATGCTGACGCGGACTGTCTTTCACGTATGCCACTTAGCACAACAGACTGGGAATCCGATTACCTTGACCAGCTTGTAGCGTCTGTGTCGCCTACGTTCCCGGACTATCCCAGTTTCAGAGCAGAACAGCGGAAGGACGCTAAACTAGCACCACTGTTCACCGCTGCATCCGCTTCCACTAGTGCACGCCGTGTCTGTATGCGTGACGGACTGTTGTTCAAAAGAAACCTCTCCAGCAGTGGCGCGCGTTTCCTTCTAGTAGTCCCGGAGAGCCTCCGAACAGTTATTATGAGTGTCATGCACGACGACCCTACATCTAGACATTTGGGGTTGGCGCGGGCGCTTCACCGGACTAAAGAGCGCTTTTATTGGCCTGGTATGCAGAACTCTGTTGAGATTTATGTGGCAAGCTGCATGCAATGTCAGCGTCCCAAACGTCCATCAACTGATCCAGCTGGTCTTCTACAGCCGATACCTACTCCAAGCGCACCTTTCGAACAAGTGGGCATTGACTTTCTGGGCCCCTTCCAAAAATCGGCTAAAGGCAACCGATGGATAATTGTTTGCGTCGATTACCACACACGCTACTGCGAGACGGCGGCCGTCCCCTCCGCAACTGCCAGTGAAGTCTCGTCGTTTTTGTTACAGTACGTCATCCTCCGACATGGCCATCTCGCCTGATTATCAGTGATCGTGGACAATTCACAGCGGATGTCGTGGACGAGCTACTCCGTTTATGTGAATCCCGCCTGCGTCACTCGACACCATACCACCCCCAAGCTAATGGGCTGACGGAGCGTACCAACCGCACCATAATCAACATGTTGTCTATGTATGTCTCATGCGACCACAAGAACTGAGATGACGTACTAGCGTTCATTACTTACGCGTTCAACCCCGCGTAGCATGAGATTACAGGCTATAGCCCTTTCTTTTTGCCTATATATAGCCCTTTCAGTGCCATCTATAAGCCTTATAGATGGCGCTGACTGTCACTCCTACTTCTAAATTCACATATAAACCAAAAAAGTGGATGAAGGGAAGGCCGCTGTGATAGCTCGGTGGTTAGAGCATCGAACGCGTTATTCGAAGGTCGTAGGTTCCTGCTCACGGCTGGTTATTTTTCATCCACTTTTCTTTCTTCTTTCTTCTTATTTACATTCCATTGGTTCTAATAACTTCCCCTGTACATTCCTTGGCATTACTGTCTGTTAGATCTCATATATATATATATATATATATATATATATATATATATATATATATATATATCAATGATCTGTTGCAATTATGCTTAGTTCATAATTTTGATTATTGCTTACGTTGCCCCTAACAGTGTTTTACCTCATTTTGCCCTTAACAGGAGGTCCCAATACAGTCTTTGACTTTGGAACCTCCTTTTGTATACTAAACACGTCACATTCTTGTATTCGTACCAATAAAAAATCTTAAAATCTGAAACCTGACTAATTTTCGCTCTTATACACTGATCGACTGAATTGATGGCGCAATGAGATTTAGCGTACTTGCTCGTTGTGACATCTTGTCCCGAAATTCTCATGCCTGTCGTGCCAGAAAACAGCTTTGCGATGCAAATCACTATAGTGCAGCTGAGGAGCTGGATCATGCACAGATCATAATCTCAGCCTGATCGCACTAAGTAACGGTAATAACTTAGTAGTACACCATGCATAACACAAGCAATCAGTAAGGCCCTTATGTTATGTCGTGTTAACTTCAGAAGTGCAAGTAGTGCTTTGCTAGCATTTTCTTCAACTATGAGCCATACACTACAGCTGTGTTTTGTATGAATATAAAAGAGAGTACTGCTTGAAATGTGAAGTACACTGACTATACGATTCAAAATATGGTAATCGCCATTCCTAAGAGTTACATTTTCTTGTAAAAAACTGACACATACCTATGTCAAGATTCGTGCCGAAAGTACGTATTGCCCAAAGATATTTCTGAAAAATTCAACAGATTCCCCGTAGCTTACAAATCGACGTTACGCGAAGCATGCGAAGGCATGTTTAGCGTGACCATGTTGTAATTTTTTTATAGCGTCATGTCATGAAACTACGCCAAATACACGTCCAAATGTTCCACGCGCAGACATACATTGAAGAGTTTCAAATGTTTATATAACCAGTTGTTTGCACTTGTACAATGATGCAAACATGAACTTGAGCGTTAGGAACACCAGAAGCAATAAGCTGGTATGAAGCGCTGGTGCTAGTGAGGATGGTAGCCCTGGGCGCTGCTGCATAAATCAACTTGAGCGCATGACACCTAGCAACAACTCACGTTAACCCGACGTCACGGCTGCATCGTAGGAGTACATATGTTATGTTTATAAGACTTGATTGCCACCACTGCAACCACTATTAAGGTTTCATGACCATATTAAGGTATTAAGCTATTTGAAAAGTGGGTCCGAGATTTGGCGTGGCTTTGTTGTAGAATACGCCTGATTGCCGCGCAGAATGCTTGGGTTCAATTCCTGCTACGAACACGACATTTATTCTTTGCATTCGTCGGGTCAGCGCTGCCGATGTAAGGTTTAGACGTGAGTTTAGATGCGAAGCATCTCTGACTCACGTGTATAACGCTGTACGTACATTCGTGCGAACGTACCGTGGCGCGTTTCTCTCGCCGCAGGTATTGGAGCAGTGCCAAGTAGGTCAAGTCACCGCTACGCGTTAACGTCTCACCCGCAGCAGCTGCCAGCTCCTCCACCCGCTCATAACACACATCTCTCTCGCTTCACCCTCTCCACCACCTGCAACAATCGACGGCACGTCGAGTAATAACTCTTTCAGATCGTTATCTGCGATGAAACTTACACGAAACCCAGCCCGCCTCCAACGTCTTTGCGTTTCAAACAAACGTTTACTCGAGTAAACGTTCCACTGAGTTCGCTTCGAGCCGTTCTTCCAGCGCCCGCGTCGACACCCGTTTCAGCTGGATCAACGACATGCGCACCACTGCTGCTTCGCATCTCAGCAGATTTCCCTTCGGGGAAATGGTTCATACTTTCTCAATGCTCACGCGTCAAAATTTTCCACGTGTGTTCTCGTCATTCCTGGGTAGATGCAAAAAATTAAGTTTCAATTACTTGTGGCACATAGCCGCCCGCGGGTATGTGTCACTGTTCAGCAGAAAGTGTTTGACGACGCGCGCGACAAGATTGTGACCTTATGCATGTCTTAACCGGTGCGTCGTATTCGTCAAACTATGGAACCCTCCCATGCTAATTTTGATTCACGCCAAGTTAAGGAGGTGATCACGAGAGCACCCAAACGTGAGCGGCGAGATAGATAGATAGATAGATAGATAGATAGATAGATAGATAGATAGATAGATAGATAGATAGATAGATAGATAGATAGATAGAAGAAATGCTTCGCCTGTAATATCTTTACTCGCATTTGTAAAACAGCAAGGGTAAAATAATTATGAAGTACCTTTTTCAGGTTTTTTCAATCAAAAGAAGGCTGTTTGTTTATGACGCATTTTTGTTGATAATCTGCGTGCTGTGAAAGCGCTTTTTGTATTGCTCTTCACATGTGTGTTAATTCGTTCGTTTATGCACTCAGAACTGCATGCATGCTTTCATGACGCGAGCACGTGCGTTGCTGTTATATGCAGCATGCGGTATTTCTTTTGTCGAGCTACACGACACGATAGGACATGGCTCAGCGCTTATAAAGCTCTGCGCAGTGCGCCATGTCCACCTATACTCTATGAATGGGTCTTGGCGCTGTCAGCGACAATGATTCTTCACATCCATTTTCCGGTGCGCAAAGTTTTCACACAGTGAACGTGCATGCAGGAAATATATATATATATATATATATATATATATATATATATATATATATATATAGGCAGGCATGGTGGTTGAGTGGCCGTGCCGTTGCATATAGTCCAGTAGATCCTCCGTGAGCGGTCACAACGTGGTTTATTTCGACGTTTCGGCCTAGAGTCTGGCCTTCATCAGGATTGATGAAGGCCAGACTCTAGGGCCGAAACGTCGAAATAAACCACGTTGTGACCGCTCACGGAGGATATACTGGACAATATATATATATATATATATATATATATATATATATATATTATATATATATATATATATATATATATATATATATCCGCATTCAGCCTGCAGAGGAGAGCTCGCACAGCCAAACAGGAAGACGAAGCTCTTGCCCGGTTCTCTTTACGAGCGCCTTTCATTTTTAATTAAAGTGAGCTGTTCTATATCGAACTCCTGCTCTGTCTGCGTCGTGACACTGGTGGAGGTGCTAGGTACATGTCCAGGACACCTTCCAACAGCCCGGGATCAAGTCCACAAATACTTCCGCTCGTCGAAACACCCGTTCACCGCGCCAGCCGCCGCCTGTTAGGCCTGAGCCCAGAGTTCGGTCCTTGGACGGAAAACATGACCGCGCCGGGAAGCAGTTGCCCCACCATGACGAGCCCAAGCACGACACAGGTGACTGTTTTTACCCCTAAAACTCCTGTGGACTTCCATGGCAACACATATGAGGACGCAGATGACTGGCTTGAGGAGTTCGAGCGCACAGCGAACGTTAACGGGTGGAACGCCGCACAGAAGTTGGGGTACGTGTATTTCCCTCTTCAAGACGGGGCTCGCAAGTGGTTCACGAATCACGTGTGGTCAACGTGGGACGAGTTCCGGCGGAAGTTCCTGGACACCTTCGCAAACACCGAAAGGCGGGGAGCATGCACAACTCCTTGAATTACGGATTCAAAAGCCCAATGAGTCTGTTGCTATGTTTGTTGAGGACATGACTCGTCTCTTTCATCGAGCCGATCCCGATATGTCCGAGAACAGAAAGATCAGCCACCTTATGCGTGGTTTTAAAGAGCAGCTGTTTGCTGGTCTCGTACGGAACCCACCTTCAAGCGTCGACGAATTTTCGAAGGAGGCGACCGCCTTAGAACGCGCACTACAGCTACGGTACCGCCAGTATGACCGTCCAAACAACAGCGCACAAATCAGCGCGACCGCCGTGACCACTGTGACTCCTGACGAGCGTTCTTTGCGTGACCTGATACGCGAAATTGTGCAAGAAGAGGTGAAGAAGCTCGCCGGCACACCGAACGACTGCGCGATTGCGTCGGTCACAGAAGTTGTTCGCCAAGAAATAAGGCAAGCGCATTCACTTCCCGAGCCGAACACTCAAATAGGCCAACGTATGCAGATATTCTCCGTCGACAGCCTAGATCTAACGTGCCGCCACCTCCACAGTACCACCAGCAACAGCCGCCGACAGTGCCTTGGTACTACAGGGAAACGTCGACGCCGATGCGACCCCCACTCCGCAAAACCTACATATGGCGTACCCCTGACTACAGGCCCCTGTGGTTCCATTGTGGGGAAGCAGGCCACATCGTGCGGTATTGTCCTCATTGCGTTGCCGAGTATCAAGGATTTCCGTGCACTACCCCTCTGTGCTATTTCGACGGAAGACGCAACGTTGAAACGAGCGCGACGATCCCGCGAGATGTTTCTCCTGGGTTCCGGTCACGGTCGCCCTCCCCAGGTCATTTTCCCCGATCTAATAGAGGTAGCACCACGGACATGGCGAGAGGAAGGTCTCCCAGTCCACGCCGGGGAAACTAAAAGCAGCGACTTTAGGGGGGAAGGTTGCGAATTGCCGAAGATTTGAAAATCCCCCATTACCACCGCATGAAGTGCCACACATTTCGAATGAACCGACGAAAGACGAGATTGTCACCGCCAACATTACACTTTCAATTGACGGTCACGACGTGACCGCACTGGTCGACACTGGTGTGGACTTTTCAATAATGAGTGCGAATCTGGCCGACCAACTCAAGAAGGTAAAAATGGAATGGACGGGCCCGCAAATTAGAGGAGCCGGAGGCCAGCTGCTGACACCTACCGGAAAGTTCACTGCACGAATCAAGATCGGGGATTAATCATTCGTGGCAACCTTCGTTATTCTTTCTGAGTGTTGTAAACAGGCCATCTTGGGTATGGATCTCCTGCGGGAGTACGGTGCCATTATAAATATACCGGACGGTGTACTGACCTTCTCAGCGGACCATAGCGCAGCGCTGCAGTGCAAGCCCATGCGCGTGATTGACGACGTGACCATGCCACCGTTGTCATGCCGCCTCGTCTCTGTCGCGTGTAACACGCAGCATAGTGGTGAAGGTGTCGCAGAACAAATATCGACGCTCTTACTCTCTCGAGGAATCACTATTGCCAGAAGTCTCCTCAGTGTAGTGTCTGGGCAAGCAGAGGTCCTGTTGACAAACTTCAGCAACGAGCGTCGACACATTGCAGAGGGTACCACAGTTGCATACTTCGAAGAAATTGTAGAAATCCGCGAGTGCTTCGCAGTACAACAGGCAGAGACGCCGGCCGCTTCAACACCACTGCCTGTCGACGTGAGTACAGATTTCTCGCCAGCGCAGAGGCCGAGTCTTCTAGATATTTTCGGCCATTTTGAAGATTGTTTTTCGTCAACCTCGAGGGTAAATCAAACGCCACTGACAAAGCACCGAATTATAACGAAAGAGACGGCAAGACCAATTTGACAAAACCCATACCGCGTGGCACCGAAAGAACGCGAAGCAATCCAAGAACAAGTCCAGAAAATGTTCAATGATGACATCATTCAGCCGTCAAAAAGCCCTTGGACATCACCGGTAGTGCTAGTTAAGAAGAAAGACGGCAGCTTACGCTTCTGTGTGGACTACCGCAAGCTGAACCGCGTGACAAAGAAAGACGTATACCCACTACCGCGTATTGACGATTCACTTGACAGGCTGAGGCATGCACGCTTCTTCTCGTCGATGGACCTGAAAAGCGGTTATTGGCCAATCGAGGTCGATGAGCGGGACAGAGAAAAGACTGCTTTTGTTACGCCTGACGGGATTTACGAGTTTAAAGTCTTGCCCTTCGGATTGTGCTCCGCCACAGCAACATTTCAGCTACTGATGGATACCGTCCTATCAGGCCTTAAGTGGCAGACGTGCCTGGTATACCTCGACGATGTCATTGTTTTCTCACCAACATTCGATGAACATCTAAGACGGCTGCTATTAGTATTTCGAGCAATACGGTCCGTTGGCTTATCGCTGAAACCTGAGAAATGTCATTTCGGTTTCAAGGAACTCCGATTCTTAGGATATGTGGTGAGCCATGAAGGTGTTCGTTCGGACCCCGACAAGATCGACGCCGTCAGAAAATTTCCGGTGCCAACAGAAAAGAAGGCCGTAAGACTTTTCTTGGCCTTTGCGCCTACTACCACAGATTTATCGCCAATTTCTCGCACATAGAGTCGCCCTTAACACGCATAACGAGAGACGATGTTCCATTTTTATGGGGCGAAGAGGAACAAGCAGCATTTTACGGCCTACGACAGCGCCTGCAGACACCCCCTGTGCTTGCTCACTTTGACGAGTACGCTCCAACTATGATCCACACTGATGCCAGCAACGTAGGTTTAGGCGCTGTACTCGTCCAGTGGCAAGACTCAGCCGAGAGAGTGATTGCATATGCAAGTAGGACGCTTTCCCGTGCCAAGTCCCATTATTCCACAACGGAAAAGGAATGTCTTGCTGTAGTATGGGCAGTTCTGAAGTTTCGCCCATACCTCTACGGCCGTCCCTTCCACGTAGTCAGCGACCATCACTCTCTTTGCTGGCTGACAAACTTGAAGGACCCATCCGGTCGGCTAGCGCGCTGGAGCTTACGCCTACAAGAATTCGATATGACGGTCGTCTATAAGTCGAGACGACAGCACTCTGATGCTGATTGCTTATCCAGGTCGCCTATAAAGCAAGATGATGTCTCAGAAGATGATGACATGGCATTTTAGGAGTGGTCGACACGGTCAATATTTCGTCTAAGCAGAAAGAAGACAGTGAGTTGCTCCCTCTTATTAATTTTCTTAACGGCCAGTCTACAAGCGTTCCCAAGATATTTGCAAGGAGCCTGCCATCATTCTGCTTGCGCAGTGGTGTCCTATACAAGAAGAACTTTGCCCCCAGCGGAAAAGCCCACTTACTTGTCGTCCCGACATCCATTCGCGATGAGATCCTGAGCGCTTGCCACGATGAGCCAACCTCCAGCCACCTCAGATACACGCGCACATTGGCCAGAATCCAACAAAAGTACTACTGGCCGAAGCTTCCAGGCACTGTAAAGCATTACGTCCGCACGTGCCTCGATTGTCAACGATGAAAATCGCCACCTTTAAAACCAGCCGGATTGTTGCAAACCAGTTCAAGTGCCCACCATGCCTTTTGCACAAATCGGAATGGATCTCCTTGGACCATTTCCGACTTCGCATACTGGAAATAAGTGGGTAATTGTCGCTACGGACTATCTTACTCGCTACGCAGAAACAAAGGCTTTATCAAGTGGAACCGCACTAGAAGCGGCACGATTTTAATTGAAAATATCGTTCTGAGGCATGGTACTTCTAGAATTATAATAACAGACAGAGGTACCGCTTTCACGGCCTTGCTCCTCAAGTCAGTGCTTGAGTTGAGTGGAACAGCGCATCGAAAAACTACCTCCTACCACCCACAAACCAACGGCTTAACAGAACGCCTCAACAAGACAATTGCTGATATGCTTAGTATGTATATCGACGTGGATCATAAAAATTGGGACGACGTTCTAACATACGTGACGTTTGCCTATAATACGGCGCAGCAGGAAACTACACGGAGTACGCCATTTAGTCTTCTTTATGGCCGTGAAGTGACGACAATGCTTGATGCCATGCTGCTGCACGACTGCGAGGATACAGACACGGATGTTCAAGCCTTTACCCAACGAGCTGAAGAAGCACGGCAGCTAGCACGCGTGCGAATCGCCCGACAGCAGAGTTACGACGTACAACGTTATAACCTGCGACACCGATATGTCACTTATCAACCAGGCGAGAAAGTGTGGGTCTGGAGCCCTATTCGCCGACACGGCATTTGTGAAAAGTTACTGAAGAAGTACTTTGGTCCCAACAATATTATACGGCGCCTAAGTGACGTGAATGATGAGGTCATCCCTGACAGTTCCTCGCGAACTCAAAAATCTGAAATCGTACACGTTGTGCGGATGAAGCCATATTGCAGTGAGCCAGTTGCGTAATACGTCAACTACATACACCGCGTATTCTGTAGCTGAGCATCGGGTCGATGCTCTTCCTGGAGGGAGGCAAATGCCGCATTCAACCTGCAGAGGAGAGCTCGCACAGCCGGAGAGGAAGACGAAGCTCTTGCCCGGTCCTCTTTACGAGCACCTTTCATATTTAATTAAAGTGGGCTCTTCTATATCGAACTCCTGCTATGTCTGCGTCGTGACAATATATATATATGTGTATATATATATATATATATATATATATATATATATATATATATATATATATATATATATATATATATATATATATATATATATATGTGTGTGTGTGTGTGTGTATATATATATATATATATATATATATATATATATATATATGATTCAAAAAAGAAATTCTGTGGGTCCGGTGCAAATATATTTAAGAATAAAAGAGCACACTTACGAAAATTTGATAATTGTTTACTCTACGTTTCGGCCGTGGCACGGCCTTCGTCAGGATTAACAGAAATACGAGTATGTGGCCGCTTTTATGGGCAGGCATGAACACGTGAGTACAAAACACGAGCGATCAGGATGTGAGTGTCACAAAAATGCTTTTAAACAGCCGTGACTACACTACAAACCATTAAAATCTAATACAATAGACAAGACTGTGGGCATGTAAAAGGCATTTTTAACATTCACCATTGACGACGAGGATCACGCATGAAAAAAATAAATATGTGATAACCTTTAGGAAGGATATTATGCGTCAGGAATGCTTATTTAATTATTTCTCAAAATTTCGGACGTCAGGGCATCGTAGAAAGGCATGACACTTTTCCTACGCATTCATTAATGCCGGAGAAAAGACTGTTGAACTTGTGAATCAAGAATGATTCTCGAATTTCGCGATCATGGTGCGATTTAAAGTCAGATTCTAATAGTGTTACCATAATCTTGTCAAACGAATGACCTGGTAGATGGCAATGCTTGGACAATGGAAGATGTGGCAAACTGTTTACGTGTGATTTGTGGTTGTGAAACAGATGCGAAAAGATGTCTCGGTTTGACCGATGTATTGCATGTGGCAGATTGAGCATTCAAGTAAGTAAATGATGTTGCTGCTATCGCAGTTTAAGTCCCCTTTAATCCTAAGTGAAAAGTTAGATGCCGTGCTTTTAGCAACAGTTGCAGTGGTCATGTGCGCACAAACTTTACATCGCGTTTTTTTACAGGGGTGACAACCAACTGGAGCAATGAATCTAGTATTGGAAGACGTTACCATGTCGTGCAAGTTCCTTGATCTCCGATATACAACCCGCGGTGATTCAGTGAAGATGTCCTTAAGCCGATCGCTCTGTGTCAGTATGTTGTAATGCTTTCTAAGTATATGCGACACGTAAGGAATAGATGCAGAATGCGTTAGAACGAGGTTGGTTCGGGAAGGTGGCGCTAATCGCTTGTCTTTACTGATGAGCTCTTTCCGATCGAGACATTTGGCCCGTTGGAGAGCGTCGTCAATTATTTGTGAAGGATATTGTTGTTCGGTTAATGCTTTACGGAGCTGGTCACAGTTGCGATTGAAATCTCTGTTGTCCGAACAAATTCTTTTAAAACGGATAGCTTGGCTATAGGGGATACTTGTTTTGCAGTGTTTGACATGGCTACTTTTAAAATGAAGATATCTTTGTCGGTCAGTGGGCTTCCTGTATAGGTTTGTCGTTAGTTTACCATTGCTTGATTGATTGATTGATATGTGGGGTTTAACGTCCCAAAACCACTATATGATTATGAGAGACGCCGTAGTGGAGGGCTCCGGAAATTTAGACCACCTGGGGTTCTTTAACGTGCAGTTTACCATTGCTTAAAGCTACATTGACGTCAAGGAAGTTTATGGTGACTGGTGAATAATAGTGGGAAAAGGAGATGGATGGTTCTACTTTGTTAAAGTCTGCAATGAAAGAATGTAATGCCGCTTCACCATGGTGCCAAATTAAGAAAATGTCGTCAATGAAGCGTTTGTAATAAAGTGGTTTAAGGTCACGAGTGGTGAGAAAGGTATTTTCTAGAATGCCCATGAAGATGTTCGCATAATTAGGACCTATTTTTGTGCCCATCGAGGTGCCGCTGGTTTGAACATAATGTTCACCGTTAAATTCAAAGTTGTTAAGCTCGAGTATCAGTGATAAAATAGTGCCCAAGGTGGGACCGTCGATGGGTTTGTCATTTACCAAGTCATTGTATGCTCGGAGTACAGAACGAATCCCGTCCGCATGGGGTATATTTCTGTAAAGTGACACCACATCTAGTGTGACCAGAAGAGCCTCACTCGGAACACGCATATTTACAATGTCACCCAGAAAGTGATTAGTGTCCTTGACATATGAAGAAAGTTAGGAGGAATTGAACTAATTAGGCTGTCTAACGGTGAACATTATGTTCAAACCAGCGGCACCTTGATGGGCACAAAAATAGGTCCCAATTATGCGAACATCTTCATGGGCATTCTAGAAAATAACTTTCTCGCCACTCGTGACCTTAAACCACTTTATTACAAACGCTTCATTGACGACATTTTCTTAATTTGGCACCATGGTGAAGCGGCATTACATTCTATCATTGCAGACTTTAACAAAGTAGAACCATTCATCTCCTTTTCCCACTCTTATTCACCAGTCACCATAAACTTCCTTGACGTCAATGTAGCTTTAAGCAATGGTAAACTAACGACAAACCTATACAGGAAGCCCGCTGACCGACAAAGATATCTTCATTTCAAAAGTAGCCATGTCAAACACTGCAAAACAAGTATCCCCTATAGCCAAGCTATCCGTTTTAAAAGAATTTGTTCGGACAACAGAGATTTTCCTCGCAACTGTGACCAGCTCCGTAAAGCATTAACCGAACAACAATATCCTTCACAAATAATTGACGACGCTCTCCAACGGGCCAAATGTCTCGATCGGAAAGAGCTCATCAGTAAAGACAAGCGATTAGCGCCACCTTCCCGAACCAACCTCGTTCTAACGCATTCTGCATCTATTCCTAACGTGTCGCATATACTCAGAAAGCATTACAACATACTGACACAGAGCGATCGGCTTAAGGACATCTTCACTGAATCACCGCGGGTTGTATATCGGAGATCAAGGAACTTGCGCGACATGTTAACTTCTTCCAAGACTAGATTCATTGCTCCTATTGGTTGTCACCCCTGTAAAAAAACGCGATGTAAAGTTTGTGCGCACATGACCACTGCAACTGTTGCTAAAAGCACGGCATCTAACTTTTCACTTAGGATTAAAGGGGACTTAAACTGCGATAGCAGCAACATCATTTACTTACTTGAATGCTCAATCTTCCACATGCAATACATCGGTCAAACCGAGACATCTTTTCGCATCCGTTTCAACAACCACAAATCACACGTAAACAGTTTGCCACATCTTCCATTGTCCAAGCATTGCCATCTACCAGGTCATTCGTTTGACAAGATTATGGTAACACTATTAGAATCTGGCTTTATATCGCACCATGATCGCGAAATTCGAGAATCGTTCTTGATTCACAAGTTCAACAGTCTTTTATCCGGCATTATTGAATGCGTAGGAAACGTGTCATGCCTTTCTACAATGCCCTGACGTCCGAAATTTTGAGAAATATTTAAATAAGCATCCCTGACGCATAATATCCTTCCTAAAGGTTATCACATATTTATTTTTTTCATGCGTGATCCTCGTCGTCAATGGTGAATGTTAAAAATGCCTTTTACATGCCCACAATCTTGTCTATTGTATTAGATTTTAATGGTTTGTAGTGTAGTCACGGCTGTTTAAAAGAATTTTTGTGACACTCACATGCTGATCGCACGTGTTTTGTACTCACGTGTTCATGCCTGCCCATAAAAGCGGCCACATACTCGTATTTCTGTTAATCCTGACGAAGGCCGTGCCACGGCCGAAACGTAGAGTAAACAATTATCAAAGTTTCGTAGTTGTGCTCCTTTATATCTAAATATAGTTGCACCGAACCCACAGAATTTATTTTTTGAATCATTTTACTACTGTGGGTCCCGGAAAAGCCACTACGAAAATTGTTGACTGCAAATACCCTAAGAGTGCCACATCGACAGCCATTTTGGGTGACTCGCAGACGAGATACCTATACCAGCATTTTGATCCGCTTCATGCGGGTACGCCAGCCTTCATCTCTCAGAGTGGTGCTACCATCAGAGATGTAACTTTACTATTGGATTTCGTGCCTCCGTTAACGGAAACGCTCATCCTTCACGTTGGCAGCAATGACATCTCAAAGTGTTTCGGTAACGTGGCTTTTGCCAAGTACCGCGAGATGCTGAATATCGTAACGAAACGGCGCCCCGCTATACGTCGAATATACGCAAGCCTTGTCCTGCCACGATCCTGCAACCGCCGTCAAGGTAGCAGAAACGAAGCCTTTGGGCAACGTTGCAACAAGTCTGCAAGATTTTTCAACCAGCTCCTTCGGAACTTTGGCCAACGTTCAAAGCTGGTATTTCACGTCGATCATGGATTTGAATGGCTCCCGCCATCTCGCGTGCTCGCAAGTGACGGTCTCCACCCAAGGTTCGAGGGCTTTGCGCTACTTGCCTGTCACTTTCAACAGTTGTGCTTCAAAAATTCACGTGATGCGTCATCGGCTGCTTGGGACGACTACACAAGCAGCGGAACAATTTGTAATGTGCCTCGTGCCACGAAAGCTCATTCTCACGACAATCTTCCGTCATCTGAAAAAGTGACTGCACCCTCTGCTAGAATGCCACCAAGTGGTATCGAAGCGATAAAAATTCGCTCAGCGACAGGGCGATCAAGTGCGACAACAGCAAACAACATACATGGAAGCAGGACAGCGAAAAGCAAGCCAACGACAAGGCGGCCATCCACCAGCAGGGCTTCAGAGAACAAGGCCACGGCGAGTAATGCAGTGAATAAGTTGACACTAAGCAAAAAGACATCGCCAAGCTGTGTACCTTCAACCAACGCAACGACCAGCCTGACAACGAGGAACAAGACACCGGCAAGGACAATTACCACGACGATGACAGACAAAGCAGAGTCGTTTTACAGGGTTACGAACAATCCAGTGAGCAGCAAGGAAACACCGGCCGCTTCTCCACCTCCCAGCGGTGCCACGTCGTCCCAGTCAAGGTACCAATTCAAAAGCAAGCGGCCTGATCCTACCCAAGCAACCAAATGACTACCACCTAGCCGGGGTAAGACTCCCTTTGGGGATGCCTCAGTGCATTTTTTGAAGCTTAGAAAAGTGATAGAAAAGCGTATTCGCTGCGACCTGCATGCTTCCACCTTAAAGATGTATATTGCTACATCAACAGTACCTAAAGGTTTAAGCCTTAACCTAAGGCCTGCTACGTCTGAATTGACTAGCAATAATCTCTCCAGGTGGGACAACACGCTCAAACAAGCGTCTCTGGAACTCACGCGCATTGTGACTAACCATTATGAGTCATCCGGAAAACAGCTAAGGAACAAAGAGAACCAACTCTTTGCTACGCGGAATTTTACTGCCGATGAAAGAGCGTCACTTGATAACTACAGGCAAGAAAAAATTCGCGAGCTCAGTGACAAAAAATATAAAAAGTTGATACGCGATAACATTTGCACAAGCGTCAGCACTCTTGATGACGCAACGTCTTCAGTGCATTCGTCCTCCGCAGAAGCTGGAAATATAGTAAACATTTCTAGTGCCACGTTATCGGCTGAAGAATTGAGCGTTCTTTCCCGTGGTTTGAACTTTTGTCCTGCCACTGGAGGATACAATGAATTCCAACTAATCAGTGACTTACACAATTTTGAAAGAAGGAAGCGTTTACGCGAATACTTTCATAATCGGCCTCCATCTATCAAAACAGCATTTTTTTCTACTAAGCACTGGACTCTCCCTTCCCAAAGGGATAAATGTCTCGATATTTACATCCGAGCAGTGCAGCGAGATGTACTCGAAGCATACAAAAAGCAATCGCCGTTTCACCGCAACCTAAGCGACAAAGAAAAACAAGCGATCCAGACCCTGGCTTCTCGAGACGACATCGTCATCAAACCTGCCGATAAAGGGGGAGCAATCGTAATAATGAATAAGGCTGATTACCTTCGTGAGGCCTACAGGCAATTAAATGACCACACATTTTACAGACATTTGAGCTACGACCCAACCGAGGAATTCAAGACCAAAGTAAAATAAACTTTAAAAGAGCTTGTAAGAAAAAATAAAATTCCAGAAACTATGCTTAAATCCTTAGTCCCCCTGAGTCCGGTAGCTGGTAGATTCTATCTGCTTCCTAAGATTCATAAACAAAATAATCCAGGCCGGCCAATAATTTCAGGAATAGGAACCATTACGGAAAGCCTGTCTCGATATGCAGACAGCCTAATTAGTTCGATTCCTCCTAACTTTTCTTCATATGTCAAGGACACTAATCACTTTCTGGGTGACATTGTAAATATGCGTGTTCCGAGTGAGGCTCTTCTGGTCACACTAGATGTGGTGTCACTGTACACAAATATACCCCATGCGGACGGGATTCGTTCTGTACTCCGAGCATACAATGACTTGGTAAATGACAAACCCATCGACGGTTCCACCTTGGGCACTATTTTATCACTGATACTCGAGCTTAACAACTTTGAATTTAACGGTGAACATTATGTTCAAACCAGCGGCACCTCGATGGGCACAAAAATAGGTCCCAATTATGCGAACATCTTCATGGGCATTCTAGAAAATAACTTTCTCGCCACTCGTGACCTTAAACCACTTTATTACAAACGCTTCATTGACGACATTTTCTTAATTTGGCACCATGGTGAAGCGGCATTACATTTTTTCATTGCAGACTTTAACAAAGTAGAACCATCCATCTCCTTTTCCCACTCTTAATCACCAGTCACCATAAACTTCCTTGACGTCAATGTAGCTTTAAGCAATGGTAAACTAACGAAACACCTATAAAGAAAGCCCACTGACCGACAAAGATATCTTCATTTTAAAAGTAGCCATGTCAAACACTGCAAAACAAGTATCCCCTATAGCGAAGCTATCCGTTTTAAAAAAATTTGTTCGGACAACAGAGATTTTACTCGCAACTGTGACCAGCTCCGTAAAGCATTAACCGAACAACAATATCCTTCACAAATAATTGACGACGCTCTCCAACGGGCCAAATGTCTCGATCGGAAAGAGCTCATCAGTAAAGACAAGCGATTAGCGCCACCTTCCCGAACCAACCTCGTTCTAACGCATTCTGCATCTATTCCTAACGTGTCGCATATACTCAGAAAGCATTACAACATACTGACACAGAGCGATCGGCTTAAGGACATCTTCACTGAATCACCGCGGGTTGTATATCGGAGATCAAGGAACTTGCGCGACATGGTAACTTCTTCCAATACTAGATTCATTGCTCCCGTTGGTTGTCACCCCCTGTAAAAAAACGCGATGTAAAGTTTGTGCGCACATGACCACTGCAACTGTTGCTAAAAGCACGGCATCTAACTTTTCACTTAAGATTAAAGGGGACTTAAACTGCGATAGCAGCAACATCATTTACTTACTTGAATGCTCAATCTGCCACATGCAATACATCGGGCAAACCGAGACATCTTTTCGCATCCGTTTCAACAACCACAAATCACACGTAAACAGTTTGCCACATCTTCCATTGTCCAAGCATTGCCATCTACCAGGTCATTCGTTTGACAAGATTATGGTAACACTATTAGAATCTGGCTTTAAATCGCACCATGATCGCGAAATTCGAGAATCGTTCTTAATTCACAAGTTCAACAGTCTTTTATCCGGCATTAATGAATGCGTAGGAAAAGTGTCATGCCTTTCTACGATGCCCTGACGTCCGAAATTTCGAGAAATATTTAAATAAGCATCCCTGACGCATAATATCCTTCCTAAAGGTTATCAAATATTTATTTTTTTCATGCGTGATCCTCGTCGTCAATGGTGAATGTTAAAAATGCCTTTTACATGCCCACAATCTTGTCTATTGTATTATATTTTAATGGTTTGTAGTGTAGTCACGGCTGTTTAAAAGAATTTTTGTGACACTCACATGCTGATCGCACGTGTTTTGTACTCACGTGTTCATGCCTGCCCATAAAAGCGGCCACATACTCGTATTTCTGTTAATCCTGACAAAGGCCGTGCCATGGCCGAAACGTAGAGTAAACAATTATGAAATTTTCGTAAGTGTGCTCTTTTATTCTTAATTATATATATATATATATATATATATATATATATATATATATATATATATATATATATGACGCTACGAAATGGAGACACGTCGTGGTCCAGATGCCGTGCGTTTATTCTAATGCACGCGCACTTCCTCTTCGTCGGCTTCTCCTAGAATCACCTTGTGAATGCGTCACACTTCCCCCTCCCCTCGAGAAAGTCTCAGTTCAGAAGGTTCAAAATAACGCCGCAGTTTGCTAACAGGCACAATGTCAGAGTTTCTACGTAAGGGTAGCACGGAGCGGTTGATCTTATAGTTCACTGTTGAGACGTTGCGTAGAATCTTGTAGGGTCCTTCCATGACGGAACTCAGTTTGCCGTGGTTGGGATGCCATGGTGTCTCGTAAAGGACAAAGTCACCGACTTGGAACTCAATCGGAAGAAATTTTCTATCATAAATGACTTTGTTCTTATTATGGTAGGCGATAGAATTGATAACTGCAGTTTTTCGTGCTTCTTCGACGGTTTCTTCTCGTTGTTCCAGTACAGTAGGATAAGATGGAATTCCATACATCAGGAAGGAAGGTGCGTAGCCGGTCACTTCGTGGGGTGTTCTGTTGTATTCGTCAATTACCTCCGGAAGCAGCTTAGCCCAAGACTTCTGTGGTTCGTCATTGATCTTACATTTAAGTCTCGTTACGATAGTCTGGTTTGTCCACTTGTTCATGCCGTTGCATTGTGGATGATGAGATGAGTTGAATAGTTGGTGTATACGATCATGTTTTAAAAACTGCTTGAATTTTCCTGCGGTAAATCCTGTTCCACGGTCTGAAAGGAGCTTCCGTGGTTTTCCAGAAGGAAAAATTGTTTTTAAGCATGAAATGTAGGCGTCGCTGTTCTCACTTTTATGAGCGAACGCCCATACGTAGCGAGTCGCATGATCAATAACCAAGTGTAAAAACCTTTTGGACGAGCCATATCCAGAAAATCCTCCTATGGTGTCTATTGCAAAGAGGTCGAAGGGTTCTTCAGCTGGAGGCAGTGATTCAAGTGTCCCAAACTTTTTTGTTTTCGTCTCCTTGCATCTCTGGCATGTATCACAATGCCGAATGTAAGTGGAAACATCGGTTACCATATGCGGCCAATAATATTGCGGAGACAGGAGTGATAGAGTCTTCTTCACTCCGACATGCCCAAAATGTTGATGTGCATTCTTCAGAATGGTTGGGCGTAGTTCATGAGGCACGTATATTTTCCGTAGTTCTTTTCTTTTAACGATGATGATGTTATTTTCCAATGAGTGCGTTCCTTTTGGACGCTCATTGTTGCATCGCTGAAGGTCATCGTGTGATAGAAGATTAACTATTGGGGCTCTGTAGAGCGCATCTGCTTCGACATTACTTGCGCCCTTTTGATGTTTGATGTTCACATCATACATTGACAGTTTTAAAAACCACCGGAAGAGACGACCTTAAGGATTTTTAACATTCTTCAGCCACTGGAGTGCAGAGTGATCTGTTACAACAGTGAATGACTTTCCATGAAGGTAGCAATGCCATTTATCAATGGCATCTACAATGGCAAGACATTCTCTTTCTGTAATAGCATAGTTCACCTCGTGCTTAAGTAGTTTGCGGGAATAGTAAGCAACAGTATGTTCTTTGCCTTTGTCATCAGGTTGTTTCAGCACTGCACCGATGCCTTCGCCAGATGCGTCACAGTACAAAGCACATGGTCTCGAAGGGTCGTATATGCGAAGCACCGGTTCTTCAGTTATCCGCTCCTTCAGTTCACGAAAGGCTTGCTCGCATGCTTCAGTCCACACCCACTTGCCGCATTTGTGGAGTAGTTTTGTGAGTGGAAGAGCGATATCGCTGAAGTGGGGGATGAACGGACGGTAGGTGTTTACAGTGCCCAGAAAACGCTGGAGATATTTTTCTCGTTTTGGTGTAGGAAATTTGAGTATGGCAGCCACTTTACTTTGCTTAGGTGTCACTGTTCCTTGTGAAATTTTGTGGCCCAGGTATTCAATGCTGCCGCGTGAAATTTGGCACTTTTTTCGTTTGAGTTTTACGTTCTCGATTTTGAGAGCTTTCAATAGCGCCTCAAGGTGTCGTATATGATCATTAAATGTCTCTGAGTATACGACCACATCGTCAAAGCAATTAATAACATTGGTGAGCTGATGTTTCGCTATTATTGATTTCATGGCTCTTTCAAATGTAGCTGGAGCGTTCTTCAACCCAAACGGCATTACAAACCACTCAAAACGACCATCAGGCGTGACAAATGCAGTTTTCTGAACATCGTCAGGATGCATTTGGACATGCCAGTATCCCGACGTTACGTCCAACGCAGTGAAAAACTCCGCCTTTCCTAAGTAGTCAAGAATATCATCTATACGCGGAATTGGTTGAACGTCGGGTACCATTATGGCGTTGAGTTTCCGGTAGTCAATACATAGACGAGTGCGTCCTTCATCTTTCTTTTCTGCTAAAATGACAGGTGCGGCGTAGGGCGATAATGAAGGCCTCACAACACCTTGCTTGAGGAGAGCGCTAACTTGTTTGTTGATCTTCACTTTGTCTGCTTGTGAACATCGGTATGGTGCTCGACGAATAGGGACAGCATTGGTAAGTGCAATCCTATGTTTCTCAGTAGTGGTGCACCCAATATCTGTCTGAGATTTCAAAAATATCTCGTCATACTTGCTTAAAAGAGAGTCGAGCGCCACAGACTCATGCTCTGTTAAGTTTTCTGAAGTCAGGGTTCGCATCAGCGGGGCTTGAATGGTTTTCTTTTCATTGTGATGCGGAAGGTTCATATTCTTACGTGCTTGTGTCACTGACTTGCTTTCCAGATTTACAGAAAATTGAAGTATGAAGCGCTGTCTAGGCCAAGAATTAATTGCGTTCTCATGCCTCGCAGCACATGTGCATAAACTTTCTTGATGACGTTCCCAATTTGTAACTGAATGTTTACGCGACCCAAAGTTGAAATGCTTGATGCAACTTGCTGGACCATGATGCTGGAGTCTCTCATCAACTGAAGCTTTAGCTGTTTGTACATATTCTCGCTGATACAAGTAATTGTTGCTCCTGTATCGAGAATTGCATTTACTGGCTTTCCGTTGATGAGAGCACTGAAGTGTATTAATGAAACTCTGGGTCGCCCTCCTCGTTTCCCCGTTCAGTATCAATAGCGGACACATTGCCGCGGTGCGGACATTCGTTGTGCCAGTGAAACTGTCGTGGGAAACCAGCAGTTGAGCAGTATCTACATTCATTTTGCGGGGCACGCAGTTGAAGAGTTATTGTCGGTTGCGGCGATCTGCTGAAGAGACCTGGAGCGCTTGATGCGATACTAGCGTTACGGGTAAAGGAAACTCCTCTCACCCGTTTTAAAGATGTCTCGACCCGTTGAGCAGCGGTGAGCCACTCTAATGACGAGTTGAAAGACAGTCCGGCGAGCGCCAGTTCCACATCAGGAGGAACACCATCAGTCAACCCAGAAATGATGTGGCACTCTTTCAGGTCAGCCAAGGAACCCAGTCGCTTTTTCTTGTCGTAGTAGTCCTTGATGGTCTGCCCTACTTTCAGTCGGTAGTGAATGAAGAGACGGAAGGTATCTCCGTCAGTCGAAGCAAAGCGGGCTTGCATGTCACGCTTGATATTGTCCCAAGTTGTCTCGCCGTTGCCGAAAATCTCTGTCAGGTACCACTTGAACGCTTCCCCTTCAATGTATTCGTTGAAGTGAGTGACCCGATCGCGGTGAGTCCAAGATGCCTCGGCTGTCTTCATGTCAAAAAGAAGAAGCCACTTGTCGATGGGGACGTCTTCTGGTGTTCCCTTGAACTTCTGTATGTTGGGCGGAGGCTTTGGCTTAGCCATGGCATGTTGATGAGGTCGATCCTGTCGACTTGTGTGACGCTACGAAATGGAGACACGTCGTGGTCCAGATGCCGTGCGTTTATTCTAATGCACGCGCACTTCCTCTTCGTCGGCTTCTCCTATATTCACCTTGTGAATGCGTCACACACACACACACACATATATATATATATATATATATATATATATATATATATATATATATATATATATATATATATATATATATATATATATATATTGTAACGGGGTTTATTTGCAGAGCAGAACACAGAAAGCGAAGCAGTCAGTAGCGTCCGTTCAAGCACAGCAAGCACGAGCTTATGCTAATGGCGATGCCCCTGAGGCACCGAGAAATGCCGCTGAAGCTCATATTCTTCACTACAATCGCCCTCCGCACAAAAAGACGCCATCCTGGCGGATTAGGGAGAAGAAACGACTAATGGGTCTTTATATGGCTTGAGGCGAGAGACGTGGACAGTGTCGCGGCCGCAGTAGCGTAGGTCTGTGGACGAGCTGATGGGCTCCACGTTATAGTTGACGAGTGACGTTTGCTTTACAACGCGGTATGGCCCGATGTATTTGGGAATAAGTTTTGTGGAGCGGCCAGGTGCGGTAGCAGGTGCCCGAAGCCATACCAATAAACTAGGTGGAAAGTTTGGAGCCGAACGGTCCCCAGTCTGGCGGGATTGCTGCTGCCACTAGTCCTCGGTAGAAAAAGAGCGGGCAAGCTGGTGGCATTCTTCAGCATGTCGGGCAGCTTCGGACAGAGTGGTACTTTCGGACTCACAAGGTTTATATGGAACAATAGTGTCTACTGTATTTGAAGGCTCTCGTCCGTACTGAAAAAAGTATGGCGAAAACCCAGTAGTAGCTTGTACGGCAGTATTATACGCGTAGGTGACGAATGGGAGAACTTGGTCCCAATTTGAATGATCAGAGGCGACGTACATCGACAGCATATTGCCAAGAGTACGGTTGAAGCGCTATGTCATGCCATTCGTTTGAGGGTGGTACGCTGTACTTGTGCGGTGCACGATTCGGCATTCGTTGAGTAATGTCTTGAAGGCGTCAGAAAGGAAGGCGCGGCCTCTGTCACTTAAGAGCTCGCGAGGGGCACCATGACGCAGAATGAAACGTGTCAACAGAAATGTTCCAACGTCACGAGCTGTGGCAGTCGGCAGCGCGGATGTTTCGGCATAGCGTGTCAGATGGTCTATCACAACAATAATCCAGCGATTACCAGCTAGAGTTGATGGTAGTGGTCCGTAATTGTCAATGCCGACGCGATCAAAAGGTTGACTGGGACAAGGAAGAGGTTTTGACGGGTAGACTTGCCCGGGAGGTAACTTTGGTCGTTTGCACTGAGCACACGAGCGAATGAATTTTCGCACGTAGTTATAGAGGCCATGCCTGTAAAATCTGAGTCGAAGCCTAGCGTATGTCTTGAAGAGGCCTACGTGGGAGCACTGTGGGTCCGCGTGAAAAGCTTCGCAGATAGCAGCTCGAAGTTGGCGGGGTATCACACGGAGACACTTGCGACCGCCAGAAAGGTAGTTGCGTCGATAAAGAAGATCATCCCTTAGGCAAAAGTTGCTAGCCTGGCGGTGGAGAGCGCGAGACGGCGAAGGAGTGAGAGGATCAGAAAGAATGCTTATGAGGCCACTGATCAAGGGATCCTTTTGTTGTTCTACGGTCATGTTGCGCAAGGCGGATGACGCAAGTGCAGGCTCGAGGGAAGAGAGGCAAACACCTTCATCCGATAAGGGTGAGCGCGAAAGGGCGTCGGCGTCCGTGTGCTTACGACCGGATCTGTAAATAACGCGGATGTCGTATTCCTGAAGTTTAAGCGCCCAGCGAGCAAATCGTCCGGAAGGGTCTTTAAGTGTGGATAGCCAACAAAGGGCGCGGTGGTCAGTGACGACGTCGAATCCGTGACCATACAGGTAGGGGCGAAATTTTCCAAGGGCCCAAAACTGAGGGTCGAAAGAGGGCATTCGTCGAATGTTCTGAGCAGCCTGGCGACGACGACAATAACGTGCCACGTGGCCAACACCACCACGAGCAAAACATATGGGACGGTTGTCGTAGGTCTGCCATTGGTCGGAGTAAACTCCGACTTGTAGTTGGGGGGAAGAAAACTGCGGCCGAGGTGGTATTGGCATAGGCGGTGGTGAATAGGTCGGCGGCGAAAAGGGCGAGGGCGAATACATAGGCGCTGACTGGAACGCAGGCTGTCGAGGTCGAGCAACGGCCTCGGCGTACATGAGAGGTGCGGCGACTGGGGGCGGTTCACGGGCGGGAGGAAGAACTTGTGCGGCCTGGTCTTGAATGAAGTCGCGGAGTGTAGACGTCAATCTGCATGGTTGATCGGGTACGCAGGACATCAAAGAGAGCTGACGAGCGACCTCAGCGCGGATGAACTCTTGGATCTTGGAGAGAAGAGGGGCATGGTCTTCTCCTATGCCAAGTGTCGAAAGGCTGGACAAAGAGTCGTCGAGCACCGAGGGACGTCAAGTGGAAAGACGTTGCCTGCGCAACTCGTCAAAACTCTGGCATAACTCGGTCAGTTCTAGGACAGTGCGAATACTCTTAGAAAGCAACATCTGGAAAGCGTCATCCTCAATGCCCTTCATGATGTGCTTGATCTTAAGCTCTTCGGACATCGACTCGTTGACTCGCTTGCAAAGGTCCAGAATGTCCTCAATATAGCTTGTGAAATTCTCACCAAGCTGCTGGGACCGAGTATGTTAGCGTTGTTCGACACGGCGTTTGCCTACCTCAGGCCATCCGAAAACTTGTGTGAGGCTCATTTTGAAGACCGACCTTGTAGGGAGTTCCGCTTCGTGGTTTATAAACCACAGCTTGGCCACGTCCGACAGGTAGAAGGAGACGATGGCCAACTTGGCGGCGTCATCCCATTTGTTGTGAGTACTCACTCAATCGTACATTGAAATCCAGTCGTCAACGTCCTTGTCTTCTGTGCCTGAGAAAACAGGGGTATCTCGCAGACGCAGAGAACCGACGCAGAGAACAGTAGGCGGTGCCAGTGAAGAAGTTGGAGCGGCGCTTGCGTCGGTAGGCATAATGAATGGTAAGATGCGATTCAGAAGCTCCAGGGTGTTCGAAACCCAGCACCCTAACCACTTGTAACGGGGTTTATTTGCAGAGCAGAACGCAGAAAGCGAAGCAGTCAGCAGCGTCCGGCCAAGCGCAGCAAGCACGAGCTTATGCTGATGGCAATGCCACTGAGGTGCCGAGAAATGCCACTGAAGCTCATCTTCTTCAAAACAATATATATATATATATATATATATATATATATATAGGCAGGCATGGTAGTTGAGTGGCCGTAGCGTTGCATATAGTCCAGTAGATCCTCCTTGAGCGGTGACAACGTGGTTTATTTCGACGTTTCGGCCTAGAGTCTGGCCTTCATCAGAAAGGCCAGACTCTAGGCCGAAACGTCGAAATAAACCACGTTGTGACCGCTCACGGAGGATCTACTGGACTATATATATATATATATATATATATATATATATATATATATATATATATATATATATATATATATATATATATATATATATATATATAAACCCGATAGCAGCATTCGCATTCACACGGGCGCACGCGTGCGTGCACACGCACGTTTTAATGCCGGGTACCCCTATTGCTGCCTGTAGCACGCCCACGCTGTCGCGTTTCTTTGTAATCACCACCGCACCTGTGGAGAATACAAAAGAACGCAAGGGCTCACGTATGCAAGCCGCTTAGAGCTGCCGCACTGAAACTCTGTATTGATAGCCTGTTTCGCTCCTGCAAGGAATGTGTGCCGGAAGGAAAACATAAAGGTGCAAACGTCCTCCGGCTAGCTCTTACCTCGAATTTTCACTGACACCCAACGCTGCTTTTTTTTAATACCAACGTCGCATCGATACCAGGTTTTGCCATGAAAAGTTACCAAGGATGCACTGGACGACCCAGCCCAGCAGCACAGCCATTCCTGTTTAAGGAGTTTTTGAACACCCAATAGGAACCAAATATACTGTATCCTGTCTATGTCGGTGGAGCTATCAGTATATGTACGTTGCGTACTCACAAACACGCGTTAGTCTTGCAACAACGTGTTCGCATGCACGCGCTGCAACAGCGGAACACGCTCCCACGCGCTGCAAGCAAGGGTGCAAGTCGAGCAGACGAAACGCTGTGGGGCGGCCGAAGCCCCGCAGCGGCTTGCGCTTCACCTTCCCGTACTGCCTTGCGCCCGCCTTTGGAGCGTGCGCAGAAAGTATACCGGCAAAAGCACTCATTTCGGAACTTTGCTGCCTAGCACTGTGCCCTCGTTGTTCAGTGGTGGTCAGTTGTGTGGTTGACTGTGCGGACCATTCTAACCTTTGACAGGCGGCGGATTCTGCTACCGTATCGTGTTAGAGATTGCATGTGATCTTCCAGTTGTGCCAGTCAATTCTGTTGCACTTTTCGCGTTGTAGTTTGTTCGCATTTATTTATCTGTTTAGGTGTGCTTGAAGTGTACGTGTGCGGCTGCTGAAAAGCCAACCCTAACATAACCCGTGCACTCGTTGCCGGAGACTCAATGTTGAAGGACCTCGCATGGTCTTTCACATTGAGCTCCAGGACACATGTCGAGGTTCGCTCATTCAGCGGTGTGCGGATCGAGAAATTGTTCTCTTTAATTGCTCATTCTCTGGCAGATGTGCACGTGGTCGTTCTTCACGTTGGCGCTAACAATGTTTGTGAAGAACCCCTTGTGCTGATTGACAGGTTCCGATCACTGATCTCCAGGATTCTTGCTGTCAATCCTTGAATCTGTGTGGTAGTGTCTGCAATTCTGCCGAGACAAGCGAGTTTGCGCATGTGCCAGTGGGCGCTGTCTGTCGGAGCACTGGAGGCGTTCTACACGGATGCCGGGGAGAGGAATGCCATTTTGCAGGCGCTGTGCCACAAGAACGGCTACGGTTTCGTGGACGGCACACGCGAGCTGAGGGGGATGCTGAAGGCTGGCGGCGTGCACCCGACGAAACGTGGTAGCCAGGTAAGCAATTAATGCGGATGGTACATAGGCGCTAGCTGCCTAGTCGGTAGCAGCTGCGGACGATCAAAGTTTCAGGTTAGCGACGAGTCAACGACACATATTGCAATTGCTGCATTTAGAAACGACGAATTCAATCCTGCTAGAAAACGCAGGCGTGCTTGTAGCGCTACAGTGCACGTGCTTCATCGCAAGTTCCCGCGGAAGAAAAAATTAGGCGAAATTAGGCGTGTGTAGCTGTGATAGCCATCCAACGTATAATTCTCGCGCAGTGTGGTACCGCGCGGTGAAGGCCACGTAACGTGGACATTGGAAAATTTAGTTAGCGGCATTCCGCTACGGCCTTTTTCGTTTTTTCCCGAGTTAATTCGTTTGTTGGCACTGCAGGTCCACGGACGACCTTTGAACATAAGTTGCATGCTTAGATCGTCTGAATCGAGCGGCTGCCTGTTGGTCATGTTTTGCACATGTAGAGCATTCCAAAATGATCTGATTAGAGTGAAATGACGCGTGCAGTAGGACTATTTGCGACTTCAGCAACCAATCAGATAAGCGGGTTTTACTGTGTGTTCATTACCACAGTATATTTGACAGGCGCCAACGGGTAGGCTAACTGGTGCACAGCCCTTATGCAACAGCAGCTCCTTTACTTAAAAGTGCAGAATAAGCAAGCTGACAAGAACTACTAAAGAGGCCAGTGAGGTTACCTTCCTTATGTGCATTATCTCTGCCATGAGTTGACAAGCATCTGATGTAAGTGTGAATTCCCTATTGTGCATCACAGAAAAGATTAATACTACTGTTACTGTTATTGTTATACACCTTTTCTCAGGAAGGAAAAAAACACCGCCATGATGGGCTGTGCGCGGGAGTACAAAGGCTAAGGGCGCAGCGTTGCCAGTGCATTTTCGAGGGGACGCGCCAATTTGCACAGCCAAAGGAGGGCTATGACGGTGCCTAAGGAGGCGTTTATGAAAAGGTGAATAAACACAGGTCATATTTCATCAAAGCCATTTTAGCCCATTTTATTCTCTTAATTGAAATACTGAAAATTATATGTCTGATATGCCTTACTTGTTTCCAAAACAGGGCAGTAATGTCTGATATAGAAAGTAAAAATTCTGCAAGTCATCTATGTAATTGGATCGATATACATCGAACGTCCCAGCCATTTTGGCGACCATCTTAATTGTATTCGAAAAAAAAAATCTTGCTGGAGCACTGCGTTTGAAACAGTGAGCTGGTAGAATTTTTCTGAGAGAAAATTTTATTGGTCATGTGGCTGCCTTCTAAGATACCTGAAAATGTCATTTGGGTGTTGTTTGCGGAAATTTTTTTAAAGTACCACTCCTTCTTTCTATACAAATTTTGGTCTACATGTTAAGTAAAGGTGCTTGTACATGGTGTTTGGAGCTCAGTAATATTAGTGCAATTTTACTGACGCATACGCCTCCAATAATTTAGCCAAAATGTCTTATGTTTGCAGTTTTTTTATTGCAGTACTGCAGTTTGTATGAATTTCTGTGTAGTGAATACTTACTCCACAAAAGGTGCATTTTGAGGAAAAAATATGGTTCGATTTTTCATGCAGATAAAGTTTAAAAGAAAAGGAAAACATAAATTTCACAAAATAATCATTTTTGTCTATATTGAAGGTCACCTTAATAATTAAATCAAAATAAAATCAGCACTTCTTTTCAAATGGCAAAGTTTGTCAATAAATTTTTTGTTTTAAGGAAGAAAATAATTTTGAAACTTTCCTCTTTACGGCAATGTGGAATTTCAAAGCGGCAGCTGTTTTATGACCAGATTGGAAGATGGGCTTCAATGGGAAAGTTCAAAAATTACTTTCTTACCTGAAACAAAAAAGGTAACGATAAATTAGCATATAGAAATAACTGTTTATTTGCTTTTGATTTAGGTATAAAGGTGACTTAATTATAGCACCAGAAGGTGCAAATTGAGTTTCAAAATGGACAAAAGGATGACTTAAAAAATTTGTATTTTTTCTCGTAAAGTTTAACTGCTTGAGAGGTCTGAAAATATTTTTTCCTAAAAGTATACCTTTTGTCGAGAAAGTATTCACTACTCAGGTATTATTACAAACTGCAGTATTGCAATAAAAAAACTGCAAACATAAGACATTTTGGCTAAATTCTTGTAGGCATATGTGCCACCAGTAAAATTGCACTAATATTACTGAGCTTCAAACACCTTACACAAGCACCTTTGCTTAACATGTAGACCAATGTTAGTATAGAAAGACGGAGCGGTACTTTTAAAATAAACTTTTCCACAAACAACACCCAAACAACATTTTCAGGAAACTCAGAAGGCAGCCACATGACCAAAAATTTTTTTCTCTCAGAAAAATCTTAGCAGTTTACTGTTTTCAATGCAGTGAGTCAGCACTATTGTATTTTGGAATACATTTGAGATGGTCGCCAAAATGGCTGGGACGTTTGGCATAGAACGACCCAATTGCAATTCTTTGATTGTTTCGGCACTAGATATACTATCTGGTAGAAGCAAAATGTGTATTAATGCCGATGTGCTGAAGAGAAAGTCAAGCTAGCCCAAGAACAGGGAAGGGACTGCTATTTATTTGGAGAAAGCGTGTAATAATGGGTTATAAGAAATTTCTGTTGTGGGATGCTGTGTGACACATTACAAAAAACTAAAACTGGGGAGTCCGCATAGCCCCAAACTTAGATGACGAGAATAAGAGAGATGAATCAACTTTCATTGAGCCTAACTATGTTGGTGGTGCACACGGGCACCAGACGAGGTGGTTCACTGGTTACAGGACCCATATGTTCTTAGCAGATCCTGGCCCTTGTTCGTCAGTGCAAGCCGAGGTAGTAGAAGGGGGCTGGATATCAAGGTCTCCCACGCCAAAGAGGTTGGGTATTGAGGGTGTTAGGGGAAAGGAAAGGAAGGGGGGTCTTGAGTTCTGAGCAATCTGCCAAGATATGTGGCAGGAAGCTTTTTTCTTTTTTGCAAAACAAACTGAGCGTGGCATGTTTCGCAGGGCACATGGGGTTCATTTCGTTTATTTAACCTCAGGGCGCATAAAGGCCTTGAAGGGGTAGGGCTATACAAAAACAAAAAAGGCAACAAACACAACATAGCAATACAACATATTAATGAAAATACATGCTCAAACGAACGAAGTTACAATAAGCTGAAAACATAATCCGTTAGTGCAGCCTTGAATGATGACGCATCCTCCATGCAGGCGATATAGGGTGGAAGGCGGTTCCACTCAGTGCTCGTTTTTGCTAAAAAGGAGTTTGAAAAAAATTAGTGCAGTAAAAAGGAATGAAAACCTTGAATGAAAAAGGAATGAAGATGCAATGATACGTATGAAGATGCCGAGATGATTTCCTGTTTAAGTTAACATTTATGGTAGCTGATCTTTTGAAAAAGAAATATACGAGACATTTTTCTTCGAAGTTTCAAATTTGTTAGTCCAAGGTCTGATTTCGTCAGTGAAATGCTAGCTGAGTGGGAATGATTTGAGTGTGTGAAACGCGCTGAATGTTAATGAACTGATTCAAATATAGTAGTTGTTAATACCTTTTGACCAGATCCTAAAGATGAGCAGCATATTCCAGCTAGGATCTAATGAATGTTTTGTAGAGTTGTATTTTAAGTGACATGAAGCGTTGGAAAAACTTCTGCAAATGTACCAGAGAGACGTAGGCGTACCAGCCGGAGGGGTAGCAAGGGGGACGCAAGCCCCCCCACCCCATTAAGAAAACTTGAGGGGCTGAGCCACCCCACTTTCGACACTGGTCACTCTTGGCTGCACGCTGGGGAAACGAACAAATAAGGTGTAAGTATTTATCACAACAGCATTTATCTTTCTATAGGAGAATGAAATTGTTATGAGGATATGTTACAACATAGTGGAATTTTGCCAACATTTCCGCTTTGATGATTTTCCTGGTAGGTAGGATATATATATATATATATATATATATATATATATATATACGGTAAAAAAGAGGTTGACAAACGTGCGAAAAAACACTAGTTTTACTAACGTTTCGGCAGGTGGGCCTGCCTTCGTCGGAGTGAATGGTTACCATTCACTCCGACGAGCTATTTACTCTGACGAAGGCAGGCCCACCTGCCGAAACGTTAGTAAAGCTAGTGTTTTTTCGCCGCACGTTTGTCGACCTCTTTTTCTACCGCATTTTCCACCGGATCCATTGAATTTCACCCCACCATATATATATATATATATATATATATATATATATATATATATATATATATATATATATATATATATATATATATATATATATATTATATTATTTATTTATTTATTTATTTATTTTTATATAGGCAGACATGATGGTTGAGTGGCCGTAGCGTTGCATACAGTCCAGTAGATCCTCCGTGAGCGGTCACAACGTGGTTTATTTCGAAGTTTCGGCCTAGAGTCTGGCCTTCATCAGAATTATAAAAAAAAGGAAAAAAAATCCTGATGAAGGCCAGACTCTAGGCCGAAACGTCGAAATAAACCACGTTGTGACCGCTCACGGAGGATTTACTGGACTATATCTATATATATATATCTATATATATATATATATATATATATATATAAGGGAAAGAAGTGTATACCTAAGGGCTCGTTTTTCCGTGTTTTAACACAATATTAATGAGATATAACAGACAGTAATGCCAAGGAATGTACAGGGGAAGTTATTAAAACCAATGGAATGTAAATAAGAAGAAAGAAAAGTGGATGAAAAAATTACCAACTGTGAGCAGGAATCGAACCTACGACCTTCGAATTACGCGTTCGATGCTCTAACCACTGAGCTATCACAGCGGCCCTACCTCCATCCACTTTTTTTGGGGTTATCTGTGAATTTAGAAGTAGGAGTGACAGTCAGCGCCATCTATAAGCCAAAGAACGAGTGTGAAAACACTCTTATTCGCATGTTTGGCGTCACGTAGTACGTGAACTTATTATGAGCGGGCAGCTGAATAATTGTCCCTCTTATACAACCTAAACACACCAAGTCTGCCAGTACGAGACCCTCGTTCAATGAAATAAGGGAAAGAAGTGTATACCTAAGGGCTCGTTTTTCCGTGTTTTAACACAATATTAATGAGATATAACAGACAGTAATGCCAAGGAATGTACAGGGGAAGTTATTAAAACCAATGGAATGTAAATAAGAAGAAAGAAAAGTGGATGAAAAAATTACCAACTGTGAGCAGGAATCGAACCTACGACCTTCGAATTACGCGTTCGATGCTCTAACCACTGAGCTATCACAGCGGCCCTCCCTCCATCCACTTTTTTTTGGGGTTATCTGTGAATTTAGAAGTAGTGACAGTCAGCGCCATCTATAAGCCAAAGAACGAGTGTGAAAACACTCTTATTCGCATGTTTGGCGTCACGTAGTACGTGAACTTATTATGAGCGGGCAGCTGAATAATTGTCCCTCTTATACAACCTAAACACACCAAGTCTGCCAGTACGAGACCCTCGTTCAATGAAATAAGGGAAAGAAGTGTATACCTAAGGGCTCGTTTTTCCGTGTTTTAACACAATATTAATGAGATATAACAGACAGTAATGCCAAGGAATGTACAGGGGAAGTTACTAAAACCAATGCAATGTAAATAAGAAGAAAGAAAAGTGGATGAAAAAATTACCAACTGTGAGCAGGAATCGAACCTACGACCTTCGAATTACGCATTCGAATTACGCATATATATATATATATGAGATATAACAGACAGTAATGCCAAGGAATGTACAGGGGAAGTTATTAGAATCAATGGAATGTAAATAAAAAGAAAGAAAAGTGGATGAAAAAATAACCAGCCATGAGCAGGAATCGAACCTACGACCTTCGAATTACGCGTTCGATGCTCTAACCACTGAGCTACCACAGCGGCCTTTCCTACATTTACTTTTTTGGGTTTATATGTAAATTTTAGAAGTAGAAGTGACAGTCAGCGCCATCTATAAGCCAAACGACGAGTGTGAAAACACTCTTATGCGCATGTTTGGCGTCACGTAGCACGTGAACTTATTATGAGCGGGCAGCTGATTAATTGTCCCTCTTTATACAACCTGAAAACACCAAGTCTGCCAGTACGAGACCCTCGTTCAATTAAATAAGGGAAAGAAGTGTGTACCTAAGGGCTCGTTTTTCCGTGTTTTAACACAATATAATGAGATATAACAGAGAGTAATGCCATGGAATGTACAGGGGAAGTTATTAGAATCAATGAAATGTAAATAAGAAGAAAGAAAAGTGGATGAAAAAATAACCACTCTTTCACGAGTGAGGCAGGCTTGCCCACCCACTCATGAAAGAATTGGTACGCCACTGCAGAGAGATCTGTTAGCATTGTTATAGATGTATTCATGTGTGCATGCTAATAAAGGTTATCGGCAATCTGAATTCCGAGGTATTTATATCATGTTACCTACTCGAGGTTGATGTTTTGATGGCATAGCCGGAAGATTTTGTCGAGTCAGGGCGATGCAATAAATGCATGATTTAGCATTTATAGTTGGATTTAAGAACATAAGCCGTTGCGAGCAGTTGCTTTATATGTTATCCAAGACAGATTGAAGAATAGAGTTATCATGCTGATTAATGACTTCATAAACACAGTCATCAGCAAATAGTTTAGTGGGACTATTAATAACTGTAGGTAAGTCATTATTGTAAATAAGAAATTACAAGGATCCATGGACAGAGCCTTGAGGGATGCCCGACTTTACATCACAACAAGGGATGCAGCATCAAGTTGCAAATTGAGTATGGTTATCCAGTTCAAGATGCTAGGGTCAATGTTAAGAATATTAAGTTGGAGAAGTAGTAAGCGATGAGACACCTTGTCAGAAGCTTTAGCAAATTTTTAAAAAGTACAGTGAATAATATGGCCTTTGTCAAAAGTAGAGGAAATGTTATGGTTAAACAATATTAGTGTTGTTTCACATGAGTAGTTCTTGCAAAACCCATGCCGAAATGAAGTAAAATAAAGAGTTTAATGTGAGGAAGGAAACGAGATTAGTAAATAAGACTCGATGCTTAAGCGATCCTGCCTGCGCTTAATGTAGGATCGTCTGCTGTGGCCTGGCCAGTTTGTGCTGCGGTCCTGGCAGTTTGCACCATTCCTCTTGGTGTAACCGGGTAATGTCCTGAAGGTCGGTACCCAGGTGCAGTAGCTCTTGCGGTTCTTGCTCGGCCCAGTTTAATATTTCTCAGGCATGGTAGTCAGCAATGATGTTGCCTGCTAACTGTAAGTGAGCCGGAACCCACACAAGCTCTACAGAAACATGAATTTAGTAACATGATATGTGAGACACCACAAATTTCTGTGCACAGAAATTTCTTAGCATTTTTTTCAACTATTGACACTGTTGTACAGTCGAGCCCCTTAATCTCTGTTCGTTGTCACAAATTCTTTGCAGCGAGAACTGAAAAATGTGCAAATCTTGCAGTTACACAGCACAACTAAAATTTATTTAAGGTTGTTGGTGACCTTGTTCTGTTTCATATATTGACATTGCTTTGAAGGAGTTTGATGGCTGACCGCTTAGTGCGCTTTGCATAGCTTCGTCATAGTCGTGGGTGCTAAAGAATGTGCGAGCGTTGCTAAAAGCATCAACAACTTCGCCTAAACTTGCTTTGCGGCTTTCCTCACTCTTGTTGTCATCCTCATATTTATTTGAGCCCAGTAGGAGAGGTGTGCGAACACCCCTGCAACTTTGTTAAGTCACAATATATGTGGTTAAAAGCACACTTCCTCTCTTTCACTCTCCTAGAACCTCTCCGAGGCTTGCGCCGAGTTGGTTGTGGCTAGATGCTGTCACGTAGGACCGCTCGCAGCCCTCGTTTGTTTACAGCTGCTCTCAATTACCAACTTTGCTTTAGAAGCACGGATTAGATGGTGTACAACACAGCTGTTTTTTGGATATGCACTTGTTCTTTAGTGCGCGTTGATCTGTGAAATACCTTTCACCCTAGAATGACCTTGCTATTGGATGCCATCGGTGCCTGTTGCACCTTCTGATGCCAGAATAAGTCGTGTCGACCGAAAGCATTTCATGATGCCATCTGTTAAAGGGCCACTCACCAGGTTTGACAATTTTGAGCTGACAAGCGCAATGCGTAGACAACGCGTTCATGATCACGACTGCCAAACTTTGCAACGCTACGCGCCGCGGAAAGGGGTCAAATTTCAAGATTAAAGCTGTTCCTCCCCTCTGCCGGCGCACGCGTAGAGAACGAGGACATGACGTAGGCGCAGGATTGGCCCAACGTACACGGCAATGCAGTGACGTTGGTCCTCTACGTAGACGAGTCTGCTCTAACGTTGCCAACAGTATACCACGTGACATGACAAAAATTATTTAACACAACATGCGTAGTTTATGTATTTGTCGCTCTAAGGGATTAATAAATGTTGAAATAAATAATGAGACACAATAAAAAATTGTGCACGTTTTTCTTTCATTTTTTCCCGTGAAATGCTACGAGATGCGGGGCTAATGTGCCAGCGTTTCGCATGCGTTCGTGTCCCCGTGGTCAGCACATTGAGCAGACGACCACCGTCGAACGCTCCTACGCGTCCACGCACTCATTGTGCTCATCTACTCCACCGCGTCCATGCCAGCGTTTCGAAACCATCCCGCAGAAACAAGCAGAAGACCACAAAATAACGCTGGTCAACAAAGCAACGCTGCTCGCGTGCTCTGGGGTTGGACTTGTTTGGGCACGTCATGTGCACGTCACCTCATGGTCGGATGCTGGAGTGTGTGGGGAAGAGATTTGGCTGACAAAGGCTACGCGGAGGAGCAGCTAGGGTTTCTAGCTCGCCTCCTCTCATCTTCGTTTCGCACCGCTTGAAAAAAGCTGTTTTCTCCACTCGTGATGAACAGATTCGAAAAATTTTTGTGGAAAAATGTTCCTCATCGGACACCCAACTACTTCCACTGTCTAACTAAAATTCGGTATGTGGCCTGGTGAGTGGCCCTTTAAGTGTAACGAGTTACGACAAAAGACACGGTTGCATAGAATCAGAATTAAAAATTTCAGGCAGCCCCGCCGCGGTGGTCTAGTGGCTAAGGTACTCGGCTGCTGACCCGCAAGTCGTGGGATGAAATCCTGACTGCAGCGGCTGCATTTCCGACGGAGGCGGACATGTTGTAGGCCTGTGTGCTCGCTCGGATTTAGGTGCACGTTGAAGAACCCCAGGTGGTATAAATTTCCGGAGCCCTTCACTACGGCGTCTCTAATAATCATATGGTGGTTTTGGGACATTAAACCTCACATATCAATCAATCCAATTAATCAAATCAGAATTTCAGGCAGACATTTTCCACTCGACTTTGCGATGTAAGTTGCAAGTCTATCGCTATGAGTTTGTGTCAAGGCTCGCTTAATTCAAAGCCTGCTTTAACACTGTAGACATGACCTACCATGTTGTTGAGTGCGTTCATTGTTTAGGAACCTCACGTAGACGTGCAATTTCACGTGGTGGTCTTCGTGCTAATAAATGTGAAGATTTATATCTACGACTGGAGCTCTTGTGAAGTAATCGCTTATGGTGGCATGCTAGTTCATTAATTTGCTAGCTAGTTATTTTTAGTGGTATAGTTTGTATGTCAGACACCTCCACAAGGCGTTCCTGCAAAATATGGCTGGTGCATCTAACCACTTAACGAAATAACTACTGTCGCTCGAATGTATCAGCTATAAATTATGTGCACCAAAAAACAACTATCAAGTATGTAGTCTGGTGCATTATTATTGTGAAAACCTTAGATGCCTCCCCGAAACCCTAAAATTTGCCGTCGGCAACATCACCGTCGTACGTCGACGGCATCAATGCGAGCTGTCGCTTCTACTGACAGTCATTTTGTGTGCTCTCTGAACATGTTGTATACCTTATGCGGCACTTCACAGAGCTTTTATTGGCCAACGTGACACTCGTTCAGATAATTTTATGGTGAGGTTTACAGCAGGTGTGCAAGCTCTCATAGCACTGCCTGGCAAGCAAACGCTCTCTCCATGAAAGGGCGTCTGCTATGCAAGAACAAGGCAGGCGGCGCCACGTTCAAAAAGATAATATAAAGAAGACTGCGTAGGGGCACTCTGAAGAGAGTGTGATATGATCTCGCTGTAATTGTTGGGTTTAAATGATAGGTAGCATCAGTTGACGCCTAGTTATTTAACACATGGTTTCGCAAGAATGCGCCACAGTCTGTAGTTAATGATTGGGAGAAAACAATGTGTACCCTGCTGCAATACACCCCGGGGTATAAGACGTGGGAAAAAAGTTTGCCCTGTTTTGTGCAACAAAACAGGGCAATCTTCTGGACAAGTGGAGGCTATCAGTCCTGATGAAGCATTAGGTCCTTCGTTCAACTGATTTTGCCTGCAAAAAACATTTCGAGCTCAAATGCATGTGCAAAGAATGAACAACACACTACAATGAACACGTCCTGAGGAACATGTCGCAAAGGGGGACATTGTCAAGGGACACTGTGCCAGTAAAGTTCTCTACCTGGCATACCGGACCAATGTGAGAAAACATTGCATTAAATGCCAAGCTATTAAGTGCAGTGAAGCAATTGGTTTTGCTGATATTTTTAATAGAGTGTCGCTACCACTCCTCTCTAGGTATTGTATGTATTTTACTGTCTTAGTTAACCATAGTTTTGTTTCACTGCAGTCTGTGCAGCTTATGTGATGTGACGTATTCTGCTGTGGTGCCTCATGCATGCTCACATAAGCAATGACACAATTGGCAAAGTTTGAAAATATATTTGTAACAGAAACTGCTTGAATATGTGAGTAGTGTGAGTCCAGCTAAACCACTGGTCATGCGAGGATGTACAGGCACTATTTTACAACTCAAGACGACACAAACCACTGCATCACAGGCCCTCACAAAAGTAAGTGTGGGTACCGCAGCCTGGAGTTGTCGACGTACGTAAATAACACTTTCAGTGTTTAAAGAGTACACGTCTGGAATACGGAAACTAAATTCCAATATTCAATTCAAAAACAAAGCGAAATAAAAACCAGCTTTGACTCTCCCTATAGCTTCATTGGGCTACAAAACAAAACCATCCCTCTAGTAGGGCATACATGTTGCAGGTGCCTATTATACAAATGTGTATGTTGATTGTTCAGGCATTTTCATGTAACTGGTGTGCGCGCATAGGTATCGGTGCATGACAGCCGTGCCTGTGGCGACAGCATACATTTGTTTCTACTTTCATAGCATGAGCAGATCATCACAAGAACTTCGACAAAGGGGAAAAATGTCAACAAACCCATTTTATTGCCCTCAATGTTCAGCTGCGCTTTCCTTATATACACATATGGCAAGCTGGCGAGACCCTGGTGCACAGCTCACTACGTATTGTGCCATCTATTGCAGAAAAAGCACAGCTTTATTGCTTTGCCAACTAAATCTGGAGACCAGTTCATACACTTCTTACTTTTCCACTGTGGCATGTACTTCTGATGTTGGCAACATCGCAGAACTCCTCGCATGCAATCAGGTCGCCATCAGCTCACACAAAGTCATTTAGATCAACAGCGTCTGGTGTCGCTCCATTGAAGCTGAAAGGCCAAACAACTCTGCACGTAAGCAAATTGTGTGAGGTCTTGGCATGCATTTGGACAGAACCACATCAGCAAGAAGTTAGGCAGTTTACAGAACATCTATCGAAATTATGGCACTTTACATGTCATGTGCTGACGTAGTTGCCAACAGAAGCATTAGCAAAAAATATTCTCCTGAAGAAAAAAACTGATTTCGCTATCATCATTGTTCAACAACGTACACAGCAATGGTTGCACCAATGCCTTTTGGCAAACACCCAAGTGCCTGACTTGTGAAATGAGCGGCGCTGCAATTTTTTGCATCTACTTTCTCACCTAGTTTAGGAGTCTAAAAAAAGTCGCATATTACTTACATGTATTGTAAGAGTGCTTTTAAAATCTCTTCGCTGTTGAGACAGCAAACACCTTGTAGTATTCAATAAATGTTCATTGTGGACGTCATATTTCTTCATTTCTATGAGAACTTCATTCTTCAGGGCTTCCGTTATGGAAAGGTTCAACTGTGAATGAGCTCCTCTGTGTTCCAGCTGCTGGGGTGCCTGCTACGTACAGCCATCCAGCAAGCAAGCAAGGACCTTGAGGCAAGCCACAATGAAGCATTACAGCAGCAGCACCAGAGAGAAAAGGACCACAAGAAGCTTCGATTCCAGCGCGGTGATCATTCAGAAGAGCTGGCACAGTATTGGAATAATGTAACTAATTTCCCAGGTCTTTCCACAGACGCTATGCTTGTTTCAGCGCCTGCATCTCCATGCATGGAAATGCGGTCGGACGTTGCACGGAAGTCTGATTCTCCTACCATACAATGTCACAGTGCAATGTCAGTGAAACCCAAGGTCGCAAAAACAGACATTGATCATGGGTACCCTTCACTGCCAATAACTGCAGTGGCAAGCACCAGGGCTCCAGCTGTGACTGTTTTCACGCAAGTAAAACGGCGCCCCGTGCGTGCTCCTGCACTTGTCGGTGGTGTGTGGATGCAGCACAAAGTGAAGAAGAGTGGGCGTACTGCCTTGCCACTATGCTCTGCTGCTTTTGAGCAGAGCACACCTTCTGACTGTGGGCCACCCGACGCCTGCGGTGTAACATCCACGGTGAGCCTCAGTCAGAAGGTATGGTTCTGCGCAAGGGCAGCAGTGCTGCTGACACCAGCGCTTCCACACCTCGTGGTGATCCCCGTGTAGAAAAGGAGGTTAGAGTCGAAAATAAGAAAGGGCATAGTAACAAGAAACCAGTTTCTCCTGCTCTTGTCAATGGTGCAAGTGTGCACCACAAAGTGAAGAAGACTGGGCGTTCTGCCGTGCCACTGGGCTCTGCTGCTTTTGAGCAGAGCACAGCTTTTGACTGTGGGCTGCCCGACGCCCGCGGTGTAACATCCACGGTGAGCCCCCAGTCAGAAGGTGTGGTTCTGTGCAAGGACCGCAGTGCGGCTGAAACCAGTACTTCTTCACCTCGTGGCGAAGACCCTGAACAGGAGCAAAAATCAATATCAGCAAAATTGTCACACAGGCGTATTTGCACAGGTGGAGAAAATCTTTCTGTAGGGAGCAAATTCAGCACTTATAAGGAGTTTAAAGCAAGCTTTGAAGGATGGAAAAGTGAAGGGTTCCCTCCGATGCGTATTGAAAGATCAGATAAAAACCCATTGTGTACTGAGAAGCAAGCTTTGAAGGATGGAAGAGTGAAGGGTTCCCTCCGATGTGTATTGAAAGATCAGATAAAAACCCATTGTGTACTGAGAAAGATTTAAACAAAGCAGACTTTCCGTATGTCCGAGTTATGTTTGTCTGTTGCCACGCAGGGTATCCAAATCCGAGGGGACAAAATATTCGGCCCAATCAACGCTTCAACACTACAGGTTGCAACGTTGAAGTTAAGCTTGCGCTGCGGGTTTCTCTACAGCCCTATTATGAAGTTGTAAATTTAGCGGTTGTGCACAACCATAAAGTAGGTCCCGAGATTTTTGTATGGTACAAAAATAATCGTGCATTAAGTGCTTCTGAAAAAGAGCAACTTCAGGACTTGATTTCTTGTGGAGTAAAACCTAAAGACCTAAAGGATGCCATTCTGAGGAAAACGCCTTACTTCTCGTGATATTACAAACTTGAAGCATAGAACAGTTAAAAAATTCAGGACAATGCTCATCATGAAGCCCTTCTGTTAGAAAAAATCAACGAATTGTTTTCTGAAAACTCTGGGTGGAAGGTTCATATTGAAAATAATACAAAAAATGGTCCCTTGTAGGTATTGCTTTATTCAGAGCATATGGCCCAGTTACTAGAAAAATACCCTGAAGTGTTGTTCTTGGATGGTGCGTATAAAGTTAATAAAGAAGGGTATATCTTGCTTTCTATTCTGTGTGTGTGAAGATGGAACAAGCCATGGGAGGCGTGTATGTTATGCATTTGTTCAGCGGGAGACATCAGATATATTAAAGTCTTTACTAGAGACATTCCTTTGTTTGAATGCTGTCGTAGACGAGAAGTGCAAAATCGTGGTAATGGACAAATATTTAAATAAAATGAATGTAGTTAAGCAGCTTCTGTCTAATTGTATAATCTTGTTGTGTTCGTGGCACGTATTAAAGTACTTACACATCAAAGAGATGCTGCATAAGTCAATCAGTCTAGATAAGAAGTATGTTAAGGATATAATTACGAAACTGGTTTTTGCACATACTGTAGATATATATCAAAAGCACTTGCAGGACATAGAAAAAGCACTTGAATATGACAAAGCCCTCCTGGAGTACTTTTATAAAAATTAGAACAGCTGCAAGATCATATGGGTTCATGCTTATTGTGCAAAAGCATGTAGTTTAAGAAATAATACTAACAATCGAATGGAAAGCCATAATCCAAATTTAAAAAGTGATCTAACACGTGACATGCACTTAGTGAAAGCAGTGAAAGCTCTGATAAGGTATGTGACCCATGATGCTCTCGCACTCAGCCATACGCAATATAAAGAAATGAGAACTTGCACGGACACCCGTAAGACTGATAAGTTTTGCATTGAAGTGTCAGCAAAATGCGCCGAATATGCTAGAAAATTGATAGGTAAAGAATATGGGCTGTTTATGAAATATCCAGCAGACTGTGTTGTCTCTGATGGCAAATGCACAGTTTTTGTTGGCAGTAAGCTTTATGAAGTTACTAATATTATGAGGACATGCATATGCACATTTAACGCACAGTACCAGCTGCCCTGCAGGCACATTCTTGCAGCTAGATCAAAAAATAATATGGAACTGTTTGATGAAAGTTTTGTGTCAAAGTGCTGGCTTAAATCTGATTTTGTGCAGACTGACCAGACAGTGTCACCATAACAAACTAAGCATTTTAACCACAAGCATGGTAAAAAAGGTACAGCCAAAACTTGATAACTCAGAGGCCAGATATAAATATGCATATGCACGTCTGTTGGAACTTTCAAAGGAAGCTGCTAATGTACTAGCCCAATGTAGCGCAACTGAGCTTTGCGAAAAATTGAGCGAGTGTGAGGACTTTTTCCAAAATCTTGTTACTTACCCTAGAAATAAGAAACATGATTCACCACTTCCTAAAGTAGCACAAAGTCATGAACAAGTTAGTGGGGAAAGAACGGCTTAGAAAAGTCAAAAGAAGTAAGTAATTCGTGGATTGTAGACCTGAACGACTATCTATTGGCCAAGTCTGTAGATGATGACACTACGAACAAGGGCCCCACAGAAGATAAATCGGAACTGAAACAGCAATCTTGTCAAGTTAAATCTGATTCAAAAGATGAAATTAACTTTACTATAGCCTCGCATGATGATAAGATATGTCAGGTTCTAGCAAAGACATCAGACACTAGCTCTTCGCCAAGTGATATTGCACAGCAACTGACCGCGCTTAGCATACCTCTAGTTAAATTCGCTCGCAGCCGACCACGTAAGAGATGTGCACATAATACGAAGTGGGGAGAAAAAAGACTACGTGTGCATGTTTTGAGAAACTCATTATTTAAAGAGAAGGCATCTGTGACAGTCGTTGGTAGAACAGTGGAAGGAATTAGTGACCCCATAGCTGACGCGATTTGTCGACCAAATAATTGCAACCCGTACAGAATGAGTTCCTCTGATTTAGTGGCCTTACGAGGCACGAAGTGGCTGTCAAATGCAATCGTAAATGCAGCACAATTTATTATTTCGCGTCAGTTTTCTGGTCTGTGCAATTATCAGGATGTTCTTGGGGAGAGCTTGAAATTTAAGAAGCGAGACAACTTTATTCAAATTCTGCATATTCCTGGGTATTGGGTTACAGTGACAAATTACGGTGCCCCTACAAACAGTGTTTTTTTGTATGATTCGTTAGACCAGGACATAATGCCAAGTGTAGCAGCTCAAGTTATGAACATAATGAGTCTAGCTTCTAACACTCTCACCACTCATGCTAAGGCAGTACAGCGTCAAGAGAACTTTTATGACTGCGGCGTTTTTGCCATTGCTAATGCATTCACTATTGCATCTGGCGTCAACCCGTGCACCGTTGCTTTTGATAAGACCTTAATGCGCAGGCATTTAATATCATGTCTTGCAGACAACGAGATGGTGCATTTCCCTATTGCTACTATGCAAGTGCCCAGGGTAAAACCAAAATCAAGTTGCTTTTTTGTTCCAAGTAATATTTCATTTTTAAACCATTAAAAAATCAGCCCTAAATTGAAACTATATAGTTCTATTGCTGCTAATTTGAGACCTTTCTAAGTATTCCAACTCTGGGTTATTATTATACTCTGTCATCATCATTAGCATTCTTAGTTCTTCTGCCCCACAAAGAATTTTAAAATGACATTCTTTGGTCCGTGTTATTCAGTGAGATAACTTTCTGCAGACGTTATTTATCCTGAAAATAGTGCAAACCATTATACTATATGCACCTTGCTTTAAAAACTAAGTGGTTTGAGGAAAAGTTAATAAATTTTGATGCCTATATATCGGTCAATAAAATGAACTGTGTAAATAACGCAGGCCAGAAAGTTATTATTTTTGTGGTATATTTTAGGGACCATGAGCATTCTAGCATGTTGCAACCTTTTTAGATGTTCAAGTATACAAATGAAGGAAACCTTTTAAAGGGGCCCTAAAGGCATACTGTCGGTGCACTGTTTGTGGTGCACTGTTTGTTCCGTGCTAAGAAAACGCCTTGTTTAAAAAGAAGTTGTATATTAAGTGGTAAGCATGCTACAACTGATATTTAAACACTTTCCAAGTAGGTCTTCTTGACATTTTGTTCCTTAGGTGGCGTGAAATACAGTAGTAGCATGCGTGGTAGAAGGAAACATTAGCTATTATGAGCAGACACCAGTCAGTAGCTTCGGAGAAGCTTCTGTGGCACAGGTAGGTAATTTGAGAGAACTTTCACTGCCCCCCCCCGTTTTTGGGGATGATTGAAGCTAGCCATGAGTCTTGTTGGCAGCTCTTAGTTCAAAGAATGAACTAGAAAAAACCAAGCAGCACTTCATGCCACATTTGGGCGCACGTTAAAGAACCCCAGGTGGTAGAAATTTCCGGAGCCCTCCACTACGGTGTCTCTCATAATCATATGCTGGTTTCGAGATGGTAAACCTTACATATAAAAAATAAGCATTTTATACGAGATTTTATTGCGCTGAAATCGTCTTTTATACAGTGCACAGTTTCAGTAATTACTTTTTCTGGGACTCGACTATGTCATTTTATAGAGCTACAGAGTTCGCAGAATATTGCATGGATGCCTCGAGCCTTATTACACATTTACTTCTTTGTTGGTGAACTAAGCCCTGTAGATAATACTGATGTTTAGGCATTCTTAAACTTTCACACATCATTCGAACGGGAGAAATTTTTTGCCTTTAGCGTCCCTTTCAGATGAAGAAGATTTGTTTCTTTGTGATTGAATGCCTGACTTCATTTTCTAAGCTGTGCTATGTAGAAACGCATACTTCGGCAAAATGAAAGCTAATACAGGCAGCTGGCTAAAATTTACTTTTCCAACTGTAATTAACTTTTATGTGATTGTATTACAATGTAAGATGTTCTTAATGCATTAACAAATAGTTCACATTCTGAACATTTCCTAGAAGAGAGCATCATTTCTAGTAAAAGTCTTAATGTTTGCTATGGCAAAGTTTGATTCCATCAGGCTGGCTGCAGTTTGAGGCAGCAGTTCAGCATGGCCTGTATTAGTTTCATACTGTCTAAGCCTCTGGGCGGAGTTTGACCGCTACAGAGCGCGTTCTCGGGTGGCAGATAGAGAAACGTTCCATGATGTGAAGTTGCACAAAGCTGCTTCATATCATGGTACAGGCAGTTATGCCCGCAGACAAACAGGCATATAGTCATGGTTCATATTAGTAACAACCATATTTTTGCTGCTGTTAGCAGCCAGTGGTTTTTACACGTCACCTGAATTTAATTCAGTGCATATACTTAGACATTGTGATGTGCGTGTAACATCAGTGCAGTGCTCATGTTGGTTACCATTCACGAGACCATAACAAGGACCTGCTACCAGCCATCATATCCTGGTCCTGACCTGCCTTTGGGAGGCTGACTCAGCCGTCTAGGTTGGCGAGCGGGTTCCTGCTTCTGGTCGCCAGCCACAATGGTGCAGTGACCAGCCACCATAGTGCATGCATGGGTAGATCTGTCTGATATAAAGTGTTAATGCAGGCTTGTTAATACGTCGTGAACTTGCTATAAACAGCACTACAACTAGACAAAGAAAGAAGAAACAAAAGCTGCAAGGGACATCCTGTCTCTTGCAGCTCTATGTAACAGATGTTCTGATCTTTCTGTTCACATTTGAAGATTGTTTTCACACTATGACTGAAACGCTTCTGTCCATGACTTATTGGTCAACTGGGCTTCTCATCTGCTTCAGCCAACAAATACACATGCAAAGAGTGAGTCTGCCACTGTGGATGACACCAGCATTGGAACTACTAGTGACTGTTTTTGTTTCAAGTGTTCAGCAGAACTTGATTTAATTACAAAGCTTTGCTTGTCTTAGTAGTTTGGTAATGGGTGCAGTTTCAGTGTGGTCGTTTTCCTTTTCTTTAAAATTACTTTCATTTTAAATGTTTGACATTTGTGTGTGAAAAACTGGCTCATCTTTTCCTGAAACGAGACCCTGCCTCAGTAAAACGATCCTGCATCGCAGGCATGATGGCTGAAGGGCTGCAGCTGCTTCAATGCTACCCAAGGATGTAGTGTTGATGTTCGAGAGCAGCAACCATAGGCCGGTAGAAAAAATGGAACCTATTTAAACTCACTCAAGAAATGCGTTTCACTATGCAAACTCACTCGGACTCAAATTCACTTAAATTTAGCTCAACAGAACTAATTCGGAATCGCTAAACTGTTTGTCAACCACTCTCACTCAGGCTCAAACTTACCAACATATTACTCCGTTCGGCACACTCAGACTCGCGATTAGACCTGTGTCGGAGTGAGCAAACAGCTGTCACTAGTCGCAATATAATAAGAATATTTTTATGAATTATGCAGCTCACATCAGAAATTTTTGCCATGAATGTCCCAAGAGCAAGTTTGTGAAGGGAAGTCTTGGCGACCCCTTTATCTCCTAACTTGCGCCTCTGTTCAATAACCGCATGAACGGTTGTGTGTTGACGTATGCTTAAACAGACTTGATTACCAATGTAAGCAAATATGACGTCGATAGTTATGCTGATAGACGGGTATATAGGAACATAGAATAGAAATAAAAGGTGGTGCTCACTAAGGCTCACCCAAGAAATACATGTTGAGCTTAGGGCTCACCACCTCAGACTGGCAAATATTTTACTCACTCGGATTCAAGCTCATTAAAATTTTCCTTAGCCTGACTCACTCTAACTCAAACTCAGAGTGGGCTTGTCAGCAGCAGAGAAGGCAGCATGCTCTGTAATCCGCTTTGCCTTGCGATACAGGCCTTGGCGCTTCTTCTTGGTGAATGTCCTATGGTGTGCACCATCTTCCCGGGGCTGGCTCAGGACGATGATGTCACCTCGTCTGGCTGGCCTAACGAGGGTTGGTTTTCATCAACCGTGGACGACCACTGCTGGCTCGAGGAAACTACGCCCCCTTTCATCATAGCGTCCACGTAGAACCATCGCCGAGTGACGTCGGTTCCCGTGATCACTTCGGAGCCTTTAAATCTACGGGCAGGCACATTCCACGGCAGTGGGCTTGTCAGCAGCAGAGAAGGCAGCATGCTCAGTAATCCGCTTTGCCTTGCGATACAGGCCTTGGCGCTTCTTCTTGGTGAATGTCCTATGGTGTGCACCGTCTTCCCGGGGCTGGCTCGGGACGATGACGTCACCTCGTCTGGCAGGCCTAACGAGGGCTGGTTTTCATCAACCGTGGACGACCACTGCTGGATCGAGGAAACAACGCCCCCTTTCATCATAGCGTCCACGTGGAATCATCGCCGAGTGACGTCGGTTCCCGTGATCACTTCGGAGCCTTTAAATCTACGGGCAGGCACATTCCACGGCAGTGGGCTTGTCAGCAGCACAGAAGGCAGCATCCGCTTTGCCTTGTGATACAGGTTAGTAGGTACTTTCATGCTCCATGTTATCGTAATGATAACCGTTTCCTGCTGCTGCTGCCTTGCCCACTGTGTCTAAAGCTTCTTTTTGCTTGTGTTGCACCTATACCTCTTGATCTCTTGGTTTGCGGTGACGTTGAAGCTAATCCTGGTCCTCTTACAGAAAAGGAAATGCTATCTGAGCTACTCGCTCGCCAAAAAACAATGAAAGCAGCTATTGACAAAGTACAGGCCAATCAGAAAGATTTAGCAAAAAAATTTGGCACACTAGCAGAACGAGTTGATGCCATTGAGCGTCACATGAATAAATTTTCTTCATTGCCTAAACAAGTGAAAGAAATTGAAGATTCTATGACTCAAATGCAACAAAAACTAACTTCCTTTGAATACAAACTTGATGATTTTGAAAATCGGAGACGTAGAAATAACTTAATCATTTATGGCCTAAAAGAACCCCCAAGGGAAACACCTCAGATACTCCAGAAGAGCGTCAATGAAATCCTCGAGATTAAACTAGGTATAAGGGCAATTACTGTTGAAAGATGCCACAGGCTTGGCCGCAAAATTGAAAACAAAGACAGACCAGTTATTCTAATGTTTATTGATTATCGTGACAACATGTCTGTTTTGAAAGTTACGCACTAGTTAAAGGGCTCGATATTGTCCTTTTCTGAGGATTTTTCATACAGGGTTCGTGAGGCACGCAATTTCTGGTGTAAGGGTACCATAATTTGTTACCCTTACACCAGAAAAAATATCAGCAAAATGGAAAAAATTCAAAAGAGAGCTGTTAAATTTATTTATAACAGTTTTGGTCGTACTCAATAACATGTTTATTAGCAAAAGCTAACCTCCCAACACCTACACAAAGAAATGAAGTATTGAGATTGAAATTTTTCTTTCAGTTAGTTAAAGGTTATTTTAAGTTAAACTTATCACATATACTTCATTTGTTCATAGGATATACCGCAAGGCAGAGGCATGCCTTTACAATAACCCCATTTTCCACCCGTAATAACACATTCAAGTATTCGTTCTTCCCTAGGACAATTACCGAATGGAATAACCTTAGTAACGAAGTTGTTTCCCAGTCATCCTTGAACCTTTTTGCTGCGCAGCTCTAGCAGTGAGTGTCTAAATTCTATGACATGTGCTCCTGTTATTTATTTCAATCACTGTAACTATTCTCCACTTGTGATCATCTTGAATGTAGCGCTCATTTCTCTATATGTTCTTATGCCGGTTTATTACCAACCACTGTTCTTTTTTTCTTTATATTTATTTGTTTGCCGATTTGTAAATTTATCAAATGTATATCCTCCCTGCCACAACCCTACGTTAGGGTTGCAGTATTCATAAATAAATAAATAAATAAATGTAATATTACTCAGCTGTACTCGCTCAAACTCATGACTCGATTATAGTCCAAGTGAGCCTGGCCCCAGTAACGTCCAACGTGCCATGCTCGCATCAGCCAATCACTGATACAATGACTATGATGAGTAATTTTTGAGATTGTAGTGCTATTTGTCGAGTGAAAGAAAAGCAATTTTCAGGTGAATTTGAACATTTATTGAGAAATTCTGGCCTCGTGCTGCGCAACAATATTTGGCTCACGTGTTCTCAAGAGTCTCGACTACCGATTGGTCACGTTTTCCGACCATATTCAATAAGTGTTGCAGTGCCCCTTAAACTTTGAAGAGGTTTTGCGGCAGTGCGAATTCCCTTGGAAAGGTGCTTTCACGGCATAGCATTCTTTGCTGCAGTGTAATTACCTTTACAAGAGGTTATGTGCAGATCAATGTTAAATATTTGTTCATTGTAAATACTTCAAATTTTCAATAATTTAAAATCGAGTCGAAGCGAGTTTCAATACAGTACTGTTCCTTCAAATATTCGAAGCATTCGAATATTTGCACAAGCCTGCTTTTTTTAGTTAATATATTTGTCTTTTTTTGCTCTCTCTACGCAAATGGTTTCTCCCCTTCTTTTTTTCTCTTTTTCCCCTTTCTAATGGTTCTCCCATCTTCTTTTTCACTCTCTCCTTTGCATCCACCCTTGCCTTTCCCACCCCCTATACTATTTAGGGCTAGTGAGTGAGTAACAACTTTATTAATCGAAGGGGTGAGGGGTAAAGGAGGCTAAGCCACGAAGGCTGCCAGGCTGTGCTTCTCGATGACTTCTTCCGCTCGTTTCAGGACCCGTGTCTGGATGTCTATGTCGTTGCTGGAGAGAAGGGCCTCCCATTGTCCCTCGGTGGGGGGTGAGCAAAGGAGGTCGGCGGGCGGGGGATCCTCCGGGCAGCCCCAGAGGATGTGGTTCAACGAGGCAACGTTGCCGCACAGGCAGCAGCGTGGATCAATGGCACCTGGGTGCATGTATGAAAACACGAGGGGGCACGGGAAGGTGCGGGTCTGTAGGCGACGCCAGGCGATCTCGGACCGCTTGGGAAGGCTGCTGTGAGGATGTGAATAGAAATATCGCTCGAGGCGATAATGCTGAGTGATGTCGTGGTAGGTGACCAGGGGCTCCGGCACCAGGGCGTCCGACTCTGAGTGGCCCACCGCTCGGTCGACGAATCCTCGAGCGCGTTGGTGAGCTGTCTCGTTGCCGGGGTGGCCCGAGTGGGCGGGGACCCAGATCAGTTCTATGCGGCACTGCTCATCTTGCTGCAGTAGGGGCCGAAGTAGCCGTAAGGTGGTAGGCGAGACGAGACCTCGCGCGAAATTCGAGATGGCTTGTTTCGAGTCGCTGATTATGACGCTTGCGTCAGCCGAGGTCGCGGCCAAAGCAATGGCCACTTCCTCCGCCTCGACGGCGTAAGGCGTTCTGACGGTGCCAGCCGTGATGGTCGGCCCCAAAGGAGCTGAGGAGGGCGACACGGAAACGACTACGAAGGCGTCCCTGCGTGCATTGTATCGGGCCGCATCTACGTAGGCGACGGCCGGGTGGTCGGCGTACTTTGCTTGAAGCATGGCGGCACGGGCTTGGCGGCGAGCGTCGTGGTGGCCCGCCAGCATATTCTTAGGTAGCGGCTTGATGTGGAACGCCGCTCGAATAGCATGGGGTAATGAGACCAGATCCGGAGGGTGGGAGGAGGTGTCGTGGCCGATGGAGGAAAGGATGTGGCGACCGGTCGGCGAACGGTAAAGGCGTTGCACTTGAGCGGAGTGGTGAGCCTCAATCAACTCGTCGAGCGTGTTGTGTACACCCAAACGGAGAAGACGATCGGTGGACGTGTTGGGGGGAAGGCCGAGGGCAGTCTTGTATGCCCGGCGGATGAGGACGTCAATTTTATCGCGTTCCGATTTTAGGAGACGTGTATAAGGAAGGCCGTACGTGAGGCGGGAAACGACGAACGCGTCGACAAGGCGAAGTAGATCGTGTTCTCGCATGCCCTCACGCCGCGCACGGACACGGGCGAGCATACGTGCGGTCTGCTGCACCGAGAGCGAGAGCTTGTCTATGGTGTGTGTATTATGGCGGTTGGACTGTAGGATCAGCCCGAGCACGCGGAGATGCGAAACGACGGGGACAGGAGTAGAGTTGGCATGAACCGTGATGGTGGGGTGGGGAGTTTTGTAGCGACGCCGGTCGGGAGGCCGCATGAGAAGAAGGGCCGATTTGGCCGCTGAGCAAGTAAGACCGGCCGCGTGCACGTGGGACGTGACGACGTCGGTTGCGCGTTGCAACGTCTGCTCGATATGGCCGTCAGAGCCCGACGTGACCCAGAGAGCAATATCGTCCGCGTACAGGGTGTGTTTAAGACCGGGGATACGGTCCAGCTTGCCAGGAAGCGAGCGGAGGACAAGATTGAATAGAAAAGGCGACAAGACGGCGCCCTGAGGGGTGCCACGAGGGCCAAGCTCGTACGTGGGAGACGGGAGGTCCCCTATGATGATTTCGGCCGTGCGGGCGGTGAGGAACGCGCGAATGTAGTTGTAGGTGCGGGTGCCGGAATTGAGGGCTGCGAGTTCGGCAAGGATAGCCGAATGGGAGACGTGGTCGAACGCCTTGTGAAGGTCCAGGCTAAGGAGAGCCTTTGTGTCTGAAAATGTGGGTGGGTCGAGGAGATCATGGTGGAGTTGTAAGAGGACATCTTGCGTGGATAGGTGGGGGCGGAAACCAAGCATGGTGTGGGGAAGGAGATGGTGTGCGTCCGTGTACGTTTGCAAGCGAGCGAGAACGACATGTTCTAGAAGCTTGCCGACGCACGAGGTGAGTGAAATGGGCCTGAGATTCTCGATTGTGAGTTTCTTGCCCGGCTTGGGGATGAAAGCCACGCGAGCGTGTTTCCATGATTGGGGGAGGTTGCCGGAGCGCCAGCACTCGTTGAGGAACGAAGTGAGGGTAGCAGCCGAAGGGGCGTCGAGGTTTCGGAGGAGCTTGTTGGGGATGCGATCTGGGCCGGGGGCGGAAGTGGTGCGGAGCTTCTGTAATGCCGCGTAGACCTCCGCTTCCGTGATATCGGCGTCCAGTACTGGGTTGGGGGCCCCAGAGTAGGACGCGAGAGGGGGAGGAGGTGTGCCAGGAGGCAGAAGCTGAGGTATTTGGCGGACAGGTCTGCCATCAGCGACGGAGTGTCGCCGGGGTAAGCCCGGACCACTCGTTGTAACTGCTGCCGAGCGACCGACTTGGCAGAAGCAGGGTCGAGGAGGTGGCGGAGGAGATGCCAGGACTGTTTGCAGCCCAACTGACCAGAGAGACCCGAGCAGAGCTGCTCCCACTGTTGGCGGGCGAGCGCGGTGGTGTGTTGCTCGATCGTACGATCGAGGTGCGCAATGCGGCGGCGTAAGCGACGGTTGTGACGTTGCTTCTGCCAACGGTTGCAAAGGCCGGTGCGGGCGGCCCACAGGTGGGCAAGACGGGCGTCAGTTGCCGGATAGTCCTTCGTGGTGGGGATCGAGGTGGTGACTGCGTCGAGGTCCGCTAGCAGCTGGTCGGTCCACGTCGAGAGGTCCTCGATGTTGGAAGTGGCGGAGTGCAACCGGCGTTCTCGGAAAGCGTCCCAGTCTGTATAGCGGGCCGTGTGTGGGCGCGGCTTGCTGGGGGAGGTGAGAACTTGAATGGTGAGGACATAGTGGTCACTGCCGAGGGGCTGATGCGTGTTATACCAGCGCGCGTCGGGCACGCTGCGGCAGAAGCTGAGGTCCGGGGTGGTATCGCGGCACACACTGTTGCCGATACGCGTTGGTTGCGTGGGGTCGGTGAGCAGGGAAAGGTTGAGATCGTGAGCGAGCTGCCACAGCCTCCTTCCGGGGCCATCTGCCTTCGAGTAACCCCAGTCCGGATGCTTGACGTTGAAGTCGCCGAGAATAAGAAGGGGTGATTTGGCTGCTTTCGCTGCAGCGGCACGGAGCAAGGCTAGGAGAGACGCGTCTTCAGTGGAGCGAGGGGGGTTGTACACGTTGAGAATAAACAGAGAGGGCTGTTCACGTTGCTGAGGTAGTGTCTCGAGAAAGACGTGATGGACTGCAGGGAAGGGTAGATCGTGTCGATTGACAGTGAGCGTCCGCCGGGTGAGGACGGCCGTCACGGGATGGGGCAGAGGATGGTGAGTTACTTGGTTGTAGGCGACGTACCCGAGAGGGAGACGTCGGCGTGAGTTTCCTGTAGTACGATGATATCAGGCGCGTCCGAGGGGTCTAGTTGTTGTAGGTGGAGAAGGAGGTGGTTACGCTTGGGACGAAAACCACGGCAGTTCCACTGCCAAATGGTGACGATGGATCGGTCAGCCATTTTTAACAGCGGAAGATGTTGCCTCGGCCGGTGTTTTGCGAGGTTCGGGCGGCGCCGGAGGAGGTGGTGGTGCGGGCATGGAGGGGTGGCTTTGCTCGGATGCTTCCAAGCATGGCAGTTTGTAGGCTATCAACTGTTGACTGTAGAGATTGGAAGGACGTGGCGGGGGGGTAGGCGGCGAAGTCTGTGCGCAGGGAATTTAGAGCTTCGTGCTGTGCAGTGAGAAGCTGGTGGACGGAGTTGAAGCGGCTATCCAACCGCTTTTCAAGATCCACCAAGGCCGTCTTGATGGATACCTGGACCTCTTCAGAAAGGTGAAGAGATTCAAGGGGAGTGTTGGGTCGACGGCGCTTGCCAGTGCATCCTTCGGGAGTCTGAACGTCCATGTCGGAGGAGGAGCAAATGGTAGAGGGCAGAGAGGATTTCATTGTGATGGCTGATTCCAGCTTCTCTTCAAGAGCTTGCAGTTTCGCTTGGAGGGAATCAATTTGGGTCTTCTGAGCTGCAATTTGAGCGCTTTGTGCAGTGACCTGCTGTCGGAGGGAGGCGTTTTCTTGCTGCAGTGCAACAACCTGCGGCTCCGAGGGCAAGCCGGGGGCGCCGCGGGGCCATGTCGAATTCATGGGCTGTGATGCGGGTTTAGGCACCGCTGGTACGGGGGCGGAGAGGCAGTAACCGACTTGGGCGGTGGAGCTGGTGAGGGACCACTTGCTGCTTGCTGGGAAGAGCGCACTACCGCTGTGGGCGGAACAGGCTGTTGTGGCGAGGGGTGTGTGTCAGGTACCGGGGCCTTCTGGCGTTGAGGGCGCTGCACGTAGCGGTGTTTACAGTTGGAACTGTACGTGGAGTGATTCCCATTGCAGACGATGCAGCGGGGGTTGCAAGTGGGTGGCGATCCTTCGGGCGGTGTGGGGTGAGCAGCGCCGCACCGATGGCACCGCTCCTGCCGCGGCTTGGGGCACACGTCGGTCCGGTGGCCGGTCGAGCGGCAATTGTAGCAGGCTTCCACCTTGTTGCGGAACGGAAGGAGGCGAAGCTGGACACCGTGGTAGAAGATCCACCGCGGTAGTTTCGGCTCCATGAGGGTGACCAAGATGTGAGGGGCCTTGCCCATGCGGCGGCCGCCCACAACAGAGAGGGTAGGATTGCTTGCCTGAAGGTCTTCAAGGATGGCTTGGTCCGTGAAGTCGTCGAAGGCGTGGTACAGTATGCCCCTGAGGGCATCGTCTGGCGGTGGGGCGTAAAGGTGGACGGTGAAAGTGTTGCCGGAAACCGTGAGGGAGGTGATGCGGAGGTATGCTTGTGCACGAGCCGAGTCCGCGACGCTGAGCGTAAAAGTGTTGTTGACGGGGTGGATCCGCACCGTGTCGCGAGATGCGGGCGGGAGGTCTTGCAGGAACGCTGCTTGCAGCAAGGCGGTGTACAAGTGCCAAGGCTGTAGCTTGGTGAGTTCTACGGGGCTTTTAGGGCGGCCGACGATGTGAATCGTGTCCGCCGGGAGACGAGGGAGCGGAGCGCGGCGGCGGTGCTGCGGAGGCGATGTATTTACCCGCTTCGAACGAGGGCAGAGAAGCCGGCGTGGTGGTGGGCTTAGCTGCGGCGGTGGCAAGGCGCAAGGCTGCGCGGCGTTGCTCTGGGCGCGGAGGCCTGGCGACTGCCAGGATTCGTCCGAGAGTTCCTCGGGGGACACGTCCTGTCCTTCGACAATATACTCCATAGCGGTGGACAGCTAGGAGATGGGCGACGGGGCAGCGGCGGGCGGCCGGGCGGTCGCTCCGTCTGTCAGCTGATGTGCAGGCGGCCGCACTCGAGCTAAGCCTAAGAGGCCTAGGTCGGTGCACGGCGTGGTCGAAGGCTTTCGAAAGCTCTCCCGGGCCACCCCGGGCGAGTTTCGCAATAAAGTGGGTGTCGAAGAGATCCAGACAATGTGCTCCAGCCACCCGTGAAGAAATTATCCGGATAGGGTCGAAAGGACCGGCGCGAGGGCCGAAAATTGGCGGAGCCGAAGTGAGGTGCGACTGCTCTCGACGGTGATCCGCCCCCCTTTTTCCTATATTTAGGGCTATGATTTCTTCT